>VXAB01001874.1:19548-124759 GCA_013399175.1 Odontophorus gujanensis
GTGTGATTGCTTTCCTCCTCCTTTTGATTCATTTATTTATTTATTTTCCTTTTTTTTTTTTAAATTATTTTTAAGTTTTTTTTCCTCCCCCTCTTATATTTTTATCCTTCTCATCAGACGCAAAACCTCGTCTTATTTTTTAACTATCCAGGCATGGCCCTAAGCTGGCGGTGGCCGCTTGGCATAGGTCATCTGTAACAACATTGGCAGATTTCACTTTGGTTCCTGGCGTGTAGTTAAACCTCTTATTGTCGGTCAGCTTTGCATCCTGGTTCACGATCAGGGATTTAAAACACCGTTTTTGGTCACACCCGGAGCTGTGCCTGCTGCCGTGCGGGCTGTAGGCTTCATACGTGCCTTAGTTCGTGTGTTAGGTGCTTGTTAACTCCAGATTAATCAAAGCAATTAGCTTGCTTGGAGCATGAAGCAATCCAAGGGCAATCCATCGCTAAGAAACAGCCTCCTTACCTGAAGGTGCTGGGTTCTCCTTCCAACTGCTTATTGATGTTTCTAGACCCAGTTTAGAGGGGTTTATTTTGATTCGAGCCGGTAACTTTGTCCTGTTAGGTATATTTTGTTGGCTTAGCTCTCTGCCTGAGCTGGATTGGTTTTACTTGTGTCTCCTTTTCTCATCTCCTCTTACCTTGCTGCTGGGATCACCTGTTCTCATCCTTTCTCAGCTCCCTGCTTGCAGTGTGTCGTCTCATCTTCCCCTCTGTCCTGCTGCTTTGTGCTTGGGGCTGGGAGCCTACAGTGCCGCTGTCCTGCAGATCAAAACCTAAACAGACAGCTCTGAGAAGGAAAGGGGGGAAAGAACGCTTTCACCCCAATGCTAGAACCCCAGCAGCAGCTGTGAAGTGCAAGAATTGTCTATTCATTACGTTGCTATTAGGGAAAATCTGTGTAGCTGAAGAAGTTGGTCATCTACAGACCCAAAGAAAACACGTTATTAAAGTTCTTAGCAGCCCGAGGTGTTCAAACTTAATATCAGTACACCTCCCCATCATTCAAACACACCCTGTTGCACTTCCTCATTTAAATCACCCAGAGGAGCTGCTTTCTCCTTTATCCCTTCCCTGCACTTAAATTTGATATACGTGTGTCTCCCTGAAGGATTTCGCTCTGAAAGTTGCTCTGTGTGCACTTAAACAAAAGGTGCTGCAGACACTGCTAAGCACAGAGTTGCTTGGGATTTTTTTTTTGTTTGTTTTTTGGAGATAGAATGACTACAAAAACATTTTTAATAAAATAAAGTCCAAAGTTTAACAGTGCTGTGTGACTTTTATCTTGATGGCACTGTGTCATAAATAGTTTCAGCCTCAAATTGATCAGCTTTATGAGGTCTTGGGACCTGCCCTATTTCTAGTATGAATCTTGCATGAATTGTTCGATTGTGTGTTAATTGTAACCTGTTTTTGTTTTGGATTACTTTTTCTCTGGAATTACTGTATGTTTATTGTACTAACCTGGGATATCCAGATGGAATTGCACTGTTACCTTAACTGCTTGCTCCAAATCTCTGTCACTGTAAGGGGGTTTGGACAACGTTCCTTGAGGCTTACAAACTTATGCGTGATGTGTTTGTTTTTTTTACCATGGTCATTTTTGGAAGTCTTAAGAATTTCTCCCTGAGGGGGAGAAAAAAGAAAGGTAAATACGGAGAGATAAAGAACCTTAGAATTCTTCTTCAGAAATACCGATTGCTATTCAGCTCTGAAAGTGAATCTGAGATGTGTGGGGTTCTTTGGGTTAGCAGCGTTCCCTGAGAAGTTATTTTTCTAGCACACAGCATTGTAGTCAGAAAACATGAGGCCTGTGGTTTGAACTAGTGCATTTGGCAATTAAAAAATGGCTTCAGCAATTCACTTTTCCCTCTTGTTTCTGTAACAGGCTGCCCTGCTGGGCTGGGGCTTCATGGCAGGTTGTCAAGCTAAAGTTGTGCTCCCAAGAGGAGCGGAAACACAGGAGGACTGAAGAACAGCCCTTGCCCACAGTGAGCCAATTCAGGGGGTCTGTGCTAGCAGAAGTCACCATCTTCTGGAGGAAATAAAGTAATGTGCCAGTGTAGACTCCTGAACTGACTCACTGTGGGCCAAGTGTGTACCAGTGCTACTGTGAGGATGAGGGTGAGAATGCATGGTGGATGGAGGGGAGAGGAGTGAGAGCACATAAGGAATGATGCAGATCATCTAGAACTGTCACGTGGTTGTGCCTGCATGGTTTTGGTGGGAGGTAGCTCAGGGAGCTGCTCTTCCTTGAACCTCTATTCCTCAACGTGCAATTTGAGCCCCCATTTTACTTTCTTTGTGGCAGGGGATAAGGTGACTGATGGGGTATGTATCAATGGAGGAGTTTCTCAGCTCGTTGTGCAGTGCACTGGGCTGTTGAAACATGCTGTAGATAGGTGAGCCCTCTTAGTATTTTGATTCTAGAGACATGGTAGACCAGATGATAACTATTCGATGCTGACATACCTGTTCTCTGGACCAACCCAAGTGCTAGTGCCTTTCTCAGTGGCCAGAAGCAGATACCTAGATGTGGATGTACGTTGAGCTTTTTTTTTGTGTGTGTCTGTTTCTCTCCCAGCCTCCAGTCACTTGCTGTACGTGCACTTGCTGGACTGGAAATGGTTAGTGAGATGACATCGCTAAAGAGCAGAGAGTTTGATGGCAGAGAGAACCCACAGATCCCTGAAACCCTCCTGGCAGCTTTTAGGCAGGCAGTAATGGCATTGCAGTGCTGTGTGGTTACTAGAGGGATAGTTTCAGGTATTCGCATGCATTTCTACTAGCTGGTGATGCTTGGCCCTTTGTTAAATATTAGCTGTACTCCTAGAGACGCCCTGACTGAATTACAACTTGTGTTGGGGGTAGGGAGAAAGGGAATGTGCTAGTTCTCTTTAGCTATGATTCTAGTTTGCGTAATGAAATGATCTAAAAGGAAAACCTGCAATGTCTGTGTTAGGTTTCCAACCATCTTGAACTCTGTCAGTGTTTCAGTACTTCATCTTATTTTGACAGCTTACGAGTAAAATCAGCTGAACAATTTCCATTTAGTTATTTATTTCAAACAGTTGCTGCCTGTGACATCCTGCAACCCAAGTACCCGAGTGGTGTCTGTTCTTGGATAGTGATTTGTTCAGTAGTAGTAGTAGTCTTCCAGGGCTTAGGGCAAAAGTGTGGACTCTGTGGAGGAAATATGATATATCAGGAAGTATTAGAAGTTAATATTAATCAAGTGAAGGTGTATAACAGGGAATAATTCTGAAATCTTTATTGGGTTTCCTTATCTTGATGATTACTTGGGTTAGTTCCAGCCAGTATTATAGCTGATAGAAACTGGCTGCAGTTTCCAAAATACGGAACAGTTAGCCCCATTATCTCACTGGTTTAGAAGTAGTCTTGAAGCTCCAGGTCTTCAGCATAGTTCTGGTTCAAAGGGCAGGCTGTATTTCTTTGATCCAAAATAAGAGGGTTGTTGTAACCCTGATGGTGATGGGAAATAGCAATAAAAAGAAGTTAGCAGAAATTGGGCTGAAGTAAAAGTTTAAATGTAGAGCTGATCTACACTGGTGTCTGTCTCCATGCCCACAGCAAATGTGCTAGTGGTGCTGTTTGCCTTATTTCAACCTGCATGTAGTGTCGATGCAGCTTGTGGTAATTTGTATTAATATAAATCTGTTGTACAGAAACTTTACTGTGTAGTAGCTAAAAGCTTGTTTAAGAAGCTCTGCTCTGTGCACAGTTTTTGCCTGTTTGCATTAGAATGCAGGGTTGGAAAATTACTCTTTTATGACCGTTATGCCAGGAAAAAAATTGAGGCAGCTGTCATTTAAAAATAAAAATCTTTAGTTCTGAGGAATGAAACTTACAGCTTGATATTTAGCTTTCCTTTAAATGTTCAGGGAAGGATGGTATGCATCTGAGAAGGTGAACTGCGGGGGAGGAATCTAGATCTGTTTCAGATATCACTTCTGATTCTCCATAAATCACTTCAAATTTACCCTCTATTTTTTTTTTTTCCTGTTTGTAAATGGAGCATAACTTCTGCTCTGATCAGGGCAGTACCAACCAACCAAAAGGAATCTTGGTGGTTCCTTTGTGTTATGTAGTCTTGCGTTCTTCTGCTTGCTGCCAGATGAGATTTTGGACAAGGCCAAATGACTGGGTTTGTTTGTCATTTTAATGAAAATCTGTTTTAATTTGTACAAAGTAATAACTATCACTGCAAGGTGGGAGGTTTCCTTCTTGAGGCACGGACATCCTGCAGGATGTATGGGTTTTTTTGCTTAATTTTTAACTAAGAACTTGTGACACTCAGCCTATCCACTTTTAATAGATGTTCTCAAAATGAATTACAGTAATTACAACAGAAAATAGTCCAAATGCATCTAGATGAAATCTTTGTAGAATTTGCATACAAACCTCCCCCCTGCACATGTACATGCTTCCTACTGAAGAACAGTTTTGTGCTGTTAGCAGCATTTAAGAAGAGTCCCTGTAGGACTGTTAAAATTCTTTGAGCCCCTTTGGACAGTTTGTGCCATATACCTATGTAAACTCAAATAGTGCTGTGTACAGAAGTATAACAACTGCACCTTCATTAAGGATGGACGATATGAAATCTACATTCGTTTGCTGAGTTGT
This sequence comes from Odontophorus gujanensis, assembly GCA_013399175.1. Taxonomy (NCBI): domain Eukaryota; kingdom Metazoa; phylum Chordata; class Aves; order Galliformes; family Odontophoridae; genus Odontophorus; species Odontophorus gujanensis. The sequence goes on from VXAB01001874.1 coordinate 24,195, forward strand.
CTAAGTCCTTATCACGCAGCACTTCAATGTCTTAATGCTCTGCCATCTTAGGCTGTCTTACATCCAGGCAAGTTTTGTGTGCAGTTTTTGTCTGAGAACTTGTGCTCTTTTGTTGCTAGTGAGACACAGCAAAGAGAATACTCCCTAAAAGTCTGTTTAGGTAAAGCTTTAGAAAAGTGGGCGTGTTGTAGGGCCAGAGGGAGGTAGCCATCTCATGCTGATGGGGGTAGAAATGACACTGCTAAGTATTTCACGTGGGGCTTAACAATCTTCTACCTCTCCCTCCTGTGCATGCATATTCTCACTGTTAAGAGTATGAAGCTTTGGTTCTAGACGGTTACCTGGATGGACACCTTAATTCTCTGAGAAACACAAGGCTTCCAGGGTTGCCTGAGGACAGGTTAGATGAGTTGGTCTGGCCCAATCTAGGCTCTACCTCTTGCCGTGGCAGTGCTCACTGTCACTGAACAGAAGGCTCTGCAGAGCCAGCAATCTTCTGGGTGACCTGAATCATCTTGTTTGGAAGTGAGGTGAGCACCAAGCTCGTCTGAAGCGCTGTATGGAATTGCATCCACAGGGTGAAGGGGAGGGAGGAGGACACTGACTGCACCTGGCTGGGAAGCAATTGAGTTTTTATTTTTTGTGCCATGACATCTCAGGGGATGGAGAGGCAGAGAGTGATGTGTGATACCAGTTAAGCAGCCCAAACCCATGTAAAAGTCTTAAGTTGTCTTTTATTGAGTAGGTGCTAATTTCCACATGCATTATGTTCCCTTACACTTTCTCTGGTTCTGTGTGTGTCTTCAAAGCTCTATGTCTCTTACTGTGCTCCCTCTCAAATAATGAACTGTGGGCTTTGCTTTCCCAGCCGTGCTGGCTGCTCTTGTCCAGTACTACCATTAATAAGTTACAGCTTTCCACTGTCTCTCCCCAGGGTCTCTGCAGGTTTTTGGGGCTCCTTAGAGTTCTTCCTGATAAATCCATGTGGCCTCAGCTTCCTCTGGGAAATGTGAGAGCTTCAGCTCCTTTCTTTTTCTCTTGAAGAAAGTTGTAATATTTTTTCTTGTTGTCATTGTATGGCTTTTGTTTTTGTTGATCTTCAGAGCATTTATCTCTTCCCTCAGATTGTGTTTGTCTTCCATGCTGTGTGGCAGTGGCATGTGCTCTTTTATGGCGAGTTGACAGAAACTCAGCTCTCAAAGCTGAGTAGGAGATTTAAGTAACATGTCAACGCTGCCTGCCCATTGAGATGAAGTGGAGTTACGGTGTTTCAGCATTCCTGCAGGACATCACTTCCTATGTTGTAAAGTTGCTATTAGATGATGGCTCCATTTAATGTTTCCACTTCTGTTAGAAAGAAAAGATAGGATTCCTGTTGCATTTTCTAGAAGCGACTGCAAAGTGGCTGCGCAGGGAGGACTTGCAGGGAGACAAAGGATGCTCCTTATGCCCTGAGGACCATGATATTTTATGGAAGGGAGAAGGGGGAGAAGAGAGGACTGGACAAGAGCCTAGTATTCATTAACAAAGGAAGCTTTCAGAAGCTGAATCCAACAGTGTGGAAAGATAGCAGAGGCCACCAGGCAATCTCTTAACTCTTGAATTGAGTTTACTAATGAAAAATTTCCTGGTTCTCTTTGAACTTTCTCTTCTTAAATTAATACATAGTGAGCATGTTTCAATATCTAGCTGGAGAATTGTGCAGGTCAGTCTGCCTGCAGTGACCTTCCTCCCACCTCAGCTGCTGTTGGTGTTGAGTGGTAGTGGTCGTATTTCAGAAGTGGAGTAGCTGGCAGTAAGAAGAGGAACGAGTAATCAAGCTACAGCATTGTTCACTTCTCGATTTCTTTTTTTTCTTTGGTTGCATTAACAAAAGGATGTGAAAGTTTCACCCCACAGCCTGCAGTTCCCCACAGTACTCCTTCCACAGTGCTGACACACTTTGTGTCGTGCTGTTGGAGTTGGTCACGCACAGCAGCTCGCTGTTTGACTCCCACCGGAACATAGGCAGCACCTAACTACGTTACCTGTGTAACACAATCCCAGATCAGCCTCCTACCTAGCAAGGACTGGCTAGTCCTGCAGCTGTTCAACTTTCCATAGCAATTCATGTGCAAAAAAAGCCTCTTGTGTACTCTTAATGAACCAGCAGCCATTTGGGTCAGTTTTCTCGTGGGGTAGCCTCAGATCAGTGAGAGCAAGCTGCTTGAGCACCTCAACCAGGAACTCTTCTGACCAGAAGAGCCCCTTTTTGGCTTGTGTTTTGCAGACTTGCACTTCTTAAGAAATAGTGTTACAGTCCAGAAAATGGATTGTGATTAGGCCTTACTAGCTCTGTTTAAATGCTCCCACACTTGCTTGGTTTTTTGCCTTATTCTGGATGCATCCATTTGTTTGTTCACTTTTTTATCCAATTCATGAACAAGTGGAAGGTCAGCAAGGACTATTGCAGATGTTGTCTCAAGTTTGGTTGCCTTCTGGGTTAGGTTTTGTAATAGTGGCAGAAGTGATGAAAACTGCTTTCTTGGTGATCCCTTATCGTGGCCTCTTGAAGCATTTCTGAAAACGTACAATCAGATGGTTTGAGTGGAGAACAAGTTTTGCAGAGGTGAGTACGTAATAACTTCCATTTTACTCTGCAAAGCCAAGAGAATAGAAGTGCATGGAAGTCATTTTACTTTCTGACATAAGGAAACCTAAAATCAATCTTCATAAAGCAGTGGTTCCATTTACTTCCTTTAGAAAAGGAGGAGCTTATCTACTTCATCTCTTGCTTTCCATTTAGTTTTTTAAGGTGATGAGTAGAATTTAAACGCATGTGTGAATGGTGCTGTAATATCTCTTGGGATTTCTCAGCCTTTTTGTCTTTCTGAATTAAAGAAGGGCCTCCTGCCTGACTTCACGTCCAAAACAGACAGCGAGAGAAACTTCCTTTAAAAGAAGCATCTACAGTTTTCTTTTGCTTGTAGTTTCTCAGTCTAATTGGTCTCACTGCTACGTAAGGAAAGTGCCCTTTGCTGGTTGTAAATGTCCTCTGGAAAAGTTGTTTTCCTCTTCAGCAGGAGGTGGAATGTTTTACTGACCTCGGTGGTTATCATTCATCTGCATTCACCTGTAGCTTAGACAAAATTATAAGAAGTATAGTACAGGCATTGGTTTTTCTTACTAAATGCTTCTGTAGCACCTGCAGTCTTTCTTCCTTATACTTCCCTGCCCTCGTTGTTATCCTGTGCTTTCATACAGTTATAAAACACATCTTCTGGTGCTATACGTTAATATGTTATGAGGACCTAGTTCTCATATCTTACAGGAATATTTTTGTAAGCTCTTCACAAAATGTGTGCCCTCTGCAGCTTTTCTGGAGTGATGTGTGCTGATCTGGGCGACTTCAGTGCTCTGTTGAGGCAGGCCTTGCTGAGGTCCTTTGGGTATGCACGCTTCAGTTCAGCAGGAATGCTGTGTTTATCACTTGAACAAACCTAAACTGTCGACAGAACTTTTGTTTTGCCAGGACACTCTGAAGTCAGTGATTTTCAGCCTGGAACTGGCAAGAAGCAACTGTGGAAAAACAATCTTATTGCCAGGAGTGTAAGTTGTGTGGGGTCTTCGTGTATTTCAGGAGCCCACAGTTAGAGAATTACTGCTCTAAATGATTTGTAAACAAAGGCTGCTTTCTTTTCCAAAGTGGCTGTAGGTGTTGGAGTATGAGGTGATATTTAGTTATCTGTTAGATTAGGGCTGAAGTTTCTTTCCTTTCTGTTCTCATACCTAACTATTTTGAAGTCAATTTTATCCAAAAATGGATATCACTAAGGAGGCTCATCCTGGAAAACTTCAACTTGAAAGCTAACTTCTGGAAAAGGCTAGAATTAAGTAGGTCTATTAAAGTGCTACACTGCCTGTAATTGAAGCTTCTGCATTTTTCCCCTTCCAAGAGCTGTGCTGAGAAGGCCAAAATCCTGCTACAGAATCTGAAGATTTCATTACTACTCCTCCCTGGCGTGGCTGTGGATGGAATGTTGAACGCATAGGCTCCTGTGTATGCTGATGTAGTGTCAGTGCCATGTGTTGATGGATACTCAGAAACAAAAGATAAACTGCCTCTTTCTGGTCTCAAGAAGGGCAATTCATTTATTGTAGGGGGTAAAGGCTGTCAGAAGCACGGTGAGGACTGTAAGCCATTTGGTAATCCTCAGGCATGTTGGGCACCAAAGCACTCATCCTGGCCACTCTATTTTCTGTATCCGTAACTGAGCTCACAGACTGAGTGCAATAACAGTACAAAATTGAATAAAGAGTTCAGAGGTTACTCCGTTCAACAAGTTATTCAGTTTCAAATTAGATTAAAAATTGACTTCATAAGTTAAAGACGTTGCAGAACGGTAGTCCACCCTGCCATGGAGGCTCCTTGCCTGTAACAAACAGATTGGTTCTTGTTCCTAAATCATCTGTTTGCCTGTGACTAATCTTGAATACATATCTTCCGGCTGCTTGTACTTTGAACTGAGTTCTGTGCTTCCAAATGAGAAGAGCACATAGGGCTTGCGACTTTTTCTACCCCAGGTAGCCCAGGGGCTCCTGTGTTAGGAAATGCATTATGCAGCTTGTGTATAGTGGGTGACATAGGGAAGGCATGCAGGGAGAAATCAATCACAGCTTTGTTGGTCTATCCTTACTGGCATGTTGGTGATCTTTAACAGCTAAATGCACTTGTGATGACACCTCCCAAACTTCAGAAAGTAAGCAGTTATATTTGGAAACTTTTCATTTGGATTTTTCGGCACTGAAACGACTAAACCTACTTAACAAAAAGTCTTTGTGAAAATGTTAGCACCCGAGAAACCAGCCTCTCCTTTCATGGTTGCAGACATTTCAGCATCCTAACCCTACAACCTGCTTGAGGTCCTCTCCTTTCTCCCTTTCATCCAGTACTGAAACTTGGAGGGCTTTGCTCTTCTGTAAGGGAAGAAGAGAAATAGTTCTTTCATACTTAGTCTCAGGGAAGAGGCGAGTGATTTTCCTGGTCTCATCTTTAAAGCAGTCAGGTCTTAGCTCTCAGCATGCTGTGGTGCTGCCTGGAAGGGTTTTTACGGTTCTGTTTAAGCAGCACACGGAGCTAATTGCAGAGCTGCTTTCTGCTGGCAGACTTATGGGTTTAAGAGCGTTGAATTTATAGCATAGTTGTGAGATTCTGTTGTTGGTGGCAAAGCTTTCTTTTAAAAATAATTCTTGCTCTGAGCACTGTGATTTCCTGCCCCTCAGTTTTGCCCATGCAGTCGTTTCTAGCTCTGTTTGTAAACTGGATCTGAAGTGCCTCAGAGATGCCAGCCCTTCCTTTGCAGAGGCTGCGGGAGGGCATGGGCACCTGCTGCAGCTTGGTTGGTGGGTGAGCTGTCCCGTGCAGGGATCCCTTCCTGGGGGCAGGAACAATCTCACTGCTGGCAGTCTGTGCTCAGCACAGCATTAGGAGTGAAAGCAGATTTGGTTGATCTTGGGCACGTGATCTTTCTCTTCGAGTGGCCTCACTGAAGTCATAAGCTTGCTCTAATTTTTGGAAATACCATGCAGAATGCTTGTCTGCAGCTTTTGGATCTCCTTGGTGATGCATTCTCTTACTCAGGTGGCTCCTTCCTGTTAGCTTGGTGTAAGGGGAGGTGGATGAGACAGCTCTGAGATAACGAGCATCAGAGCCTTGGGGTATCCCTGGAGTCTTTCTTCTAGAAACTAGTGATGGAAAGTGAAGAGTTCTCTAAAACTGGGTCTCGTTTGGCATAAGTAATGGTCAAGCTTCACAAAGAGTGCTTTTAGAAGATGAGATGATAAATGTTAATAGCTATGTAATTACTTGGCTTGTTTGGATCCACTGAAGAAGGACAAAGGTGCATCTGAGACAAAATCAGAAGTTTTTGTTACTCCACTTCTGGAGTAAGTAGGCTGTGAGTACCATGCTAAATGGTATGGTTAGTTTGGCTGGGAGGTTTGTGTGTGAAATCCAGACACGAGAAAGAAAGAGGTCAGTCAGACACGTACAAAACAGTGCATGTTTCAGTGGTAGTGGTTTTAGGTAAGTACCTGCTGCCCTCCTGTGAGTGATAAGGAGGCATGCTCTTCTGAACCCTTTGCTAAGTCAAGTTCTAGCAGGGAGAGGCTGCTGAGGGAAGGAAGGCAGGTGCTGTGGTTTGTGCTAGGTTGTTGTTTGGTTTATCTTAAAAACCTAATAGAAATTATCTGGAAAAAGCTATTCTAAAACCTTATTGTCTTCAGTTCATGAGTTAAGGTTAGGACAACATAGAACTGCAACAGAAATCCTTTATTTTTGGAAAAGCTGCATCAGAAAATGGTCTTCAAGAATACTTGATAGAACGCAGTGCTGGCTTTTGAGCTGGAAGCTGTTCTTTTTCCAAACTAAACATAATGGTATCTTTTATTTTATATTTTTTTTTGAAACTGGATTACATGACCACAATAAAAACATCTCTGGAGACAGATTCCTGAGAAGGAACTAAATCATTCTCTCGGAAAAATCTCTATTTTAGTGGAAAATGTATTGGGCATCAAGCTTAGGATGCATCGACTTGTATCAGTATCTGCAGAAGGTGCTACAAGGAAAGTTCAGTGCCCTTTTTTCTTTTAAGGGGGAGGGATGTGTCTCAGTCACCTTACAATGAAGCCACTGTAATAATGCATTTCAACATGGCTTTGAGGAGACTGCAAACCCACCTGCAGCCCTTGCTCAACTGCGAATTTGTGTTGCATTCATGTTAGGTACAGGTTTGGGTAGTAAATTGGGTGCTAATTTCTGACAAGTAACAATTTTTGTTACTTAACATTAATGAACAGTGTGGGAAGTTACAGATTCTTAATTTTGACCAATAAAAACTGTCCTTTAGGAAAAGCTTTTGCCCAGTGGTGGGAAAGCAGAAAACATGCAGCGGATGTATAACAGAGAAGCAAGTTTTCACCTAACAGCCATTTGTGGTACTGATCCCTCAACCATGTTGTCATGTTGCTTTGCAAATGCAAGATGAGTGAGCATCTAGGGGGTGGAAGAGGATGAGTGGGATCAACCTTGTCAGCGGAGAGGTGGATTTATCGTGGATTAAAGTGGCAGATAGTCGGTAATAGTAGCTTTGTGACATTGAAGACATTGCAGAGTTCCTCATAGCGGTCGCCTTCAGTTAGCAGTGATCTATCTTCTGGTAACTTTAGATAAGTGAGCTGTGGAATTTTGAGTAGTCTTACCCTGCTTTTCGTGGTTAACTTTCACAGTGTATTTTGTACACACATACTTTGCTGCTGTTGAGTTTTTTCCCCTTCTTTGAAGGACTTGAGTTGGATAAGCCTTATTTTGTACCTGATGCTGCCTAGCCTAGTGAATATGCCTCAAATTGCAGTGTGTCTCTAGTGAGTAGATAAATCTTCAATCCCATGTGTTTATTTTATTAACATTAATAGAAAATCATAAACTGGTGCTATAATGAAGACGTTAGAATCATCATTACCTGTTGTCAACAAAAAGTAGTTTCCAGAGATCAAACCAGCTGAATCTCACTGTCTTTATATCCTCTTGTAGGGATCTATATGAATTTCTTGATTCTGTTTCCTACAGAATAATGGTAATCTTCACTCTAACCCAAAAGTAGAATAATTAACATACATTTTCATGTTCATGTTAGTTTAATCCCTTAAGCTAAGGGTTTAGTTTACCTGTTTGGAGACCTGCACTTTAAGTCTTTATGGAAATAAGAACAATCGTGCACCTTTTTCTTTATGATACAAATTGGAGATATGGGCTAGTGTACATCCTACCCACAGGATGTAGGAGCCAGGCAGGCCTGGGGACTGGGCTTTCTGACTGGTCAGCCAGTCACAGAGCACGTTCACCATGGCTCCTGATTTAGAGATCTTTGTGTTTACACAATGTTCAGAATTGAATGAACAAAAAAACTACAGGTATAGCTAAGTACAGTTCAGCACGTGTACTGAACTCATTTGCTGCAATGTGTCAGCTGGCAACTCTTGCACAACATTCAGGAGAGTGTGCTGTGGTTAAGAGCTGTTCCCTAATTGTGACTTTGCCTGTTCAGCAACTGGCCCTGTTGTCTTCTGTTAGAGTTTGTGATCCTGCAGGCATCTGAGCCTGGACTGCTCGCCCGGTCTCAGCAGCACCCTGCAAGACCTCCCGCAGTGTGTGCTGTGATCAGCTTCAGCTCCTTTCTTTTCTCATAGGCATTGATTCTCCTGTATTTTCACTGTAATATGCACATCCCATGCTTTTAATGTGAAACCAGAGGCTTCACTAGAAATTGCCTCCATGAGTTTTATGTCATGTTGACACTGATTCTTCAGAAGGGGTGACCAAAAGGTACTTAGCCCACATCTCTAAGTGCAAAAAGGAAAAGATTGACTTCTCATGTCCGAAGTCTTGCATCTTCATAAAACACCTTGAGTTCTTCCATGAGGTGACATTGTTCTCAGCTCTGACCTGCTCCACTACTTTAACATGGTGCTGCAGTACTGTTACGTGTTGTGTGGTCCTTGTGCAGGCTTGCAGGGTGCTTGTGCATGGGTTGTTGGAATCTCCATTGAAATATGGAAGAATGAGTGGTATTATGGAAATAGGGAAGAGTGGTAAGGACCGTTTCTTTGTTCTTGCCATCACACTGCAAGCTGAAGCTGTTGGATGTCATAGCATGACTTACCTCAGAAATTATTTAGCTTAGCAGTTGTCAGGAGGAGGCACGAGGGAAAGCCTTCAATCTCCTGTTTGGATGTGATGATTGTGTGCAAACTGAAGCACAAGTCACCGTGCTGGGGCTTATTCTAAAATGCAGCAGGATGATAGGCAGAAATATGGCTTCTATTGAAAGGGGGTTTCTGTTCTTTTGTGGTGTTTTCTGTTTATTTTCCTTCCTTTCCTCTTTTGATCTGTGGATTGCCCTGGGTATAAAGCACTTGGTTCTTCACTGAAACCTCGTTACTGAGGGTAACAAGTCCTGCAAAATTACTCTGTTCTGTTTATTTGGGAATGAAGTAGAATCAATGTTTCATAGTTTGTGCCTGGAAGCCTTCCTGAAGAGCAAAAGCTTGACAGTCCTCAGAGATGCACACTGGTTACTTAACCTGCTGTGTTTGAACTTAGGAGGTGCAGGGGAGAGGGAAGGGTCTTGTAGGCTGTGAACAGGAGGAAGAGCAGACTCTGCCTTTAGCTTGACCCTACAGCGGACGTCTGCTGCCACGGGCGAGTGGAAATCCTTGTTCTCAGAAAAGCAGCTTGAAGGCAAAAGTGAAGGGTAAAAAGGTTTTAATTGTCTTCTTGTGAGCAGTTGAACTAGCTGTTTAGGTTTCTTTGCTCGAGGACCACATGAATAAATCTGAACAATACAAGGTTGAGTTGCACCTGTAAAAATGGATTCATTTTGTTAGCTTCCTCCTGTTTCTGCACAAAGCCTCACGCAGCAGAAGTACTGGAAAAACCTGCTGCGTAGGCTTATGCTAACCGTATGTTAACTTTGCTTAAAAAAAAAATTAAACCCTACCTCCTGCAGAACTTGATTTGCCATTGAGAAGAGCTTTCCACTTGCTGGGAGTGAAGGGGAATTTTTCAGTCCCTGGCAATTGTGCGAGGAAATGGCTATTGTTACCAACTCAAAAGACTGTAGAAAGAACTTTAATTTCTCTGCTGTTTGATGCTTCTGCAACTCCAAACTGTTTTTCATTGCAAATATTCGGCTGACTGTCCGCTGTTGCTGCTTCTAGGTTTCTTTCATTTTACTCTGTCTTCCTGTATCCCCCATATTTCTTCTCCATTGAGTGTTTGAAGTTATTTTTCGTGAGATTTTTGTTTCAAAACTAACTTTATTTTCTCTTCAGGGCATTGATATATTCACTAATGTTTGCAACATCTCCGAACGTAGTATCCTCTGTGAATTCACTAACATGCTGTTTACCCTTTCTTCCAGATCCAGTTTCTGATCCTACTTCCACATTTGGGAGTATGCAAGGGACAAACGCATCTCTTTGCATAGCTTGACTGGATATCCCGAGACTAGGATGTTAGTATATTTAAACCATTTTTTGCATTAAAATGTTGCCAGTATCTTAATTGCACATAGATTATTATTATTTTTTTTGAAATGTAATTAGCTTTATTGGCGTTATGCATATTCAGAAGCCTGCTGGTAGGAACAGTTTTTCCGCAGTCTGACTGCTGCTTATTGATGACTTCAAAATGGGTGCAGGAGAAGGGAAAAAATTCCTGGTTGCTTTTTAAATGAGCCAGCTTTATTTAGTGCTACAGCTCTAGCGTTCATTCTTGAAAATCTTGGCTCTTTGTCTAATAAGATTAACTGTAGGTTAATCCAGGAACATATACAATCTTTAGACTGTGTTGGAGATATTTATGAAAGACCACTTCAGACTTCTGAATGAATGGGTACAAGCCTAGGAGAGATTTTGAAATGCTTGAAATAGTCAAATATCTGTAGAAATACCTGCATCAAGTAACTGTAAGATTTTGCACGCTGGATTTCTGCATATATATAAATTAATCCTCATATTGCAGGTTACCTTACTCTGGAACTTGTAAGGAAACAGTTATCTGGTAGAGTAAAACCCTACTCTGAGCTGTTTGTTGCAGAACTGATAATACAGCTTCCTTTAAAATGTATTTTGCGATTGTGTAGTTATTGTAAGAGAGATTGCATGTTTTTCTGTTATGTAAGCAATTATCTGGTGGTAATTATCAGCTCAATGATTAAGAAGTCAGCATTAAACTAGTGTGCTATTTTTAAAATATGTATTTTTGTCTTGATCGCTTCTTGGAATGTCTCGGATTCAAGTATGACCGCTTTAATGGAATTATTTATTGAAGCACTACTGTAAGCAACTATTTAAATGACTGAAGTGAACAGGATGCTGATGGCAGTGTTCACTGTGTAGCTGTGGATTCTGCAGGCTCCTCTGCAGCCTTTGTTTTCCAACGTGCTTCTGTTCTTGTCCCCTTGTAAAGGAAGGCACCTCTCTCTTTGTGTGCTTTTGGATTTCTTTTGTGAAAGCTCTTACCAATATTTTTGGCTAACACATTGAACTAATTGGTTACAGTTTGTGTTTTCACTTCTACTATCCAGCTTTGTGTGTGGATAATAAATCTGGGTAAGACTGCAGTTCTTCCTTGGCTTAGCTACTTCTGGCAGATGTTCTCTGAAGACCACATGCTTGAGATGTGCAGTGTTTTGCAACACTTTGTTGCATTGAGTTTCAGTGGTTAGTTCCTTCACTCATCCTTCTGGTGCTACTCCAGTGGTTTTATGGGAAAGCAAATTTGCTGTGATCACTTTCAAGTTTTCAGGGGAGCTCAAGGTTCATTAAGTCTTATTGATTATTTTAATTTCATAAAATCTGGAACACAGTGTGCTCTAGATGTCTAATATTCCTTGAGCATGGAGATGTTTCTGGTATCAAAGAACACTTAAAAAACATTGCCTGTAGAGAAATAACCTGCAGAGGATAGAAGGTATGAAACTGATTGGTAGCAGCAAGTAGGCTACGTGCATTAAGTTATCTTTGCTTCTTGTGCATGCTGTCTCTGGCAATTCCTTGTTCATTCTTCATGTTGTATTAGTTCATTAGGTGTGTATGATACTCTTTAATAATATGTAATAAAATGATATGTAAATAATTCTGTAGGGAAGAATGCCTTTCAGGGAAGATAGATGCAAAGTGTCACAGGCATGAGGTTACTTTGTAGCTTTGAATACCTGAGTGCCACTGGGACTTGAAATCATTCAGAACCGGATGGTTCAGGTGTAAGTGGCAGCAGTTCGTATCCAATTCCTGAGCTGTTTATACAGCTGTCCTTCTGGCAACTCCTAGGCAGGGATTAGGAAATCCATTTATGGGATTCTTTTCTGAAAGGATTGTCCAGAAGTTACCAAATAAATAAATAAGTGCTGCTTTGGATACAGTAGAAGTGGATGGTGACCTTGATCTGAAGAGCTGATACTTTTCTAATGGAGCAGAAACTGCAAAGTGCTCCTGTTGTTTCTTCATATAGAGGTTGTTGCATATAGTTTGGTCTCCATTGAATTCAGAAGCACAACGTGTAGTATACCAACCTCGAGAAGTGTTGTTTGTGTATTATCTGGAGAATTAAATTCAGATTTTAAACAAATGACTTGTGATAGGCAGCTTCTTAGAAGGCTGAATGTTCACCTGGTTCCTCTTCACTATCTTACCATCAAAGAGTCACTTGAAGATCTGCAGAACATCCTGAGCTGTGCCTTCATTGTTTGAACAGACCTGAAGCAGTAACTGATCTCCTAAGGCTTCTTTCTATTGAGATTCCAGCTGCAAAATCAAAACAAGGCCTGCTGTTTAGGAAGGCTGACCTGCACGTGTATCTTTGTAGCAGTCTGATGTTCTTGAATATAAACCCCCTAATGTGGTTAACTGTGAATATATGGGAGAGTCTGCTGTACTTCTTTGACATTGAGAAACTTAGTGTGCAGAAGCTTAGTGGGACTGCTGTCTTCTCTCAGGTTCAGATTGCACATGTTGCTTCCAAGCGACAAACTTCAGCTAGAAGGAGAATGAGTTGAGAGGGATGGAGTTGCCTCAAGTCAAGTGGTGTGGATAATGTGACTTTCTGAGTTATGAAAACCTGATAATGTGTTAGAGTAAATGACATGGCAGAGACTGAGCTTTGTCAAGCTGCGGAGAACTGCTTGGTTTGGGGAGACTTAAAGATGACAGTAGGAGCTGAAAGTGCTGCATATGTGACTCATTGAAGTGCAATTGAAACTGTTAAATATGCTTGTAGACACCAAATTCACTGCAGCTATCCAGAAAAGATACTTGGATGTAGCTTTGATATCCTGCATGGCCATCATAAGGGATGTTTTCTCTGTCGTGTTACTTTTGCATCAACCCAAATACCACAATTTTTATTCTGAATGTGATGTTCAGTTCTGATCTAGTACCTGTTTCATGCTTCTGTCTTCTATCTGAAGAAAACAATCCCAGAACAAGAAAGTCAAGTGGAGGTCTTGATTTCAGCAGTGCTGTTATCTCGGCTGTCCTTGGTCCTGCCACTTGTTCCTGCTGGCGTAGCTGGACTACAGCAGGAAATTGTTCCTGCCTGGAAATAACGCAGGAAAAAAGAGGTGGTGTTTTTTTCTTCCCTTTTTTTTTCCTTCTGTATGTGCTCGTTCAGTTGTTTTTATTGCCAGTGAAAAGGGAAAAGTGTGGATAGAAACAACAGTAACAACGTTAAGCAGCTTTTCTTCTATCCAGTGTTGCTGTCAAAGAGGAAGAAAAACTCACTGTAATCCCACTTGTAGTAATATGCAAAATACTCTACAGATACTGGGTGCCTCTCCCATGAGGCACATCTGCAGGAATAGTTTATGGAATTGATGATGTGTATCTGAAGCTGAAAGGTTAGTAAGAATTGCTATATGAAATGGTGGCAAACACTACATCTCAGTAAAAGTGAGACAGATTTATTGGTCGCTTTGTCTTTGAGGAAAATTTCCACTGAACACCAAAGGTCAGACTATTTCATCGCTCCTTACTACCAATATCTTGCATCTGTGAGTAGTTTTGCTCCCTACTCCTAGCAATGCACCATCACATCTGGCAATTTCAGTTCCTACTACTTATTTCAGCACCGGCAGTTTGGCTGCCATAACTTCTAGTTACGAAGTTGTCAGCAGCCCTGCTTACTTCTCTGCATCTAGAAGGAAGTCAGGGCTCCAGCTTCTTTGTTACTGTGGCACAACCCCAGGTGTTGAATGAAAGACAAGTAGAAATATTTCTGCTACTGTTTAATTTTCTGACACAAGAGTAACAATAGTAATACAACTGTATCCTCAGTGCTCTGTGCGAGAGTTACAGTGTGCTTACTTTGTACCATTGTGCTTTGCTGCTGTTATGCTAAGGGCCACGGAGCTGGCTGGGTTGTTAGTCTCAGCAGTGCTTCCTTTGCAGCCGTCCCTTTGTGTTTGCTCCTTGTGTTCTGGGTGCTCAGAAGCATTGCTTAAGGTACATTTTGAAGTGTAACTTAACTCTGACAGCTAGTTGTTGTGTTGTGTTCTGTAGCTTTTGCCTTTTGGTGTTACAAAACTTTTCTGTGCATGGGTTTATTTTTACTTGTTTAATTTAAAGAGAATAGCTTCCTTTCTGTGTCACTTCTTGTGATCCTTCCTTGTTTCTGTTAGCTACCTGGAACACCCAATGATTTCACCTAGGTCGTCATTTCTGCCTCAGCTGAGACTGAACTGTCGGTCTGAAAAGGCTATGGATACTATCCAGAGTTTCTGGAAAACCTTCTTAAGAAATCGGGTGTACTTCACAGTAGTCAAGATTCAGCTTTGTTTCTGTGATCAAGTTCCTTCTTCTCACTAGTGTTGTAGTAAAACAATCAGTTGACTTGATAAAGTGGTGTCTCCTTGCATGTCTTAAGAATTGTCAGGAAGCTGTCAGCTGGAGTTAGAAGGCCTACTCTTCATTGGGGCAATTATGTAACGGCTTATGCCAGAGGTTTCTTTAGCTTGAGATAGACTCTTACAGTTACAGATAAGAATGAAATGCCTCTTGGCTTACCTGTAAGATAAAAGCTGCCATGTATACTCACCTCTCAGTTCAGAAGCATTCAGTAAACTTTCACAGGTCTGTGAAAATTATAGGTAATGCAACTATATTTTGTTTTCTAAGTAGAATCGTGCTTCCATTCCACTTTGCAGGCGTTGTGTGTGTTTGAATCTCTGCCCTTGTCAAAGAGGGAGAGATGGAGAAGGATTGTATATAACCTGAGATCAAAAAATAGGAAAAGATGTAATGCATTGAGCTAAGTCAGTAATGAATGATGATATAACTGATCTCATGTTAAAAAATTGAAACTAAGACACACTCCAAATGATTTCTAGAGCAAAATGATGGTTTAAGTAGATGCTTTTGCTGCTGGTAGCCTGTGTTTATGTGGGTTCAGCAGCTTGTGCCTACCCTTCCTGGACTGTTTTCTAGCTAAATTGTTCCGTTGGGTGGCTACCTTGCAGACAGGATGATGTGGGTCAGCCCTGAGTTGCTAGAAGGAAACCTGTTTAAATAGGGCTGCTGGGAAATATGAAATAAACTGTATGTGATGTAAGCTCTAACTTGCACCTCTGGCATGCTTTTGTAGCATACCAACACTCTGCTTGTGGCAGTTTGTTCCTTGCCTGTGCACCCGACTTTGTGGCATGGACCAACTGTGGCCATGAAATGAAACAGAGTAGTGAATTGACCATGCTGCAAACACTGTCTCTTCTGTGGGAGGTACTTTCCAGCCAGAGCAATTCCATCTGCTGCCAGGCTGTTGTCACCCTGCGCTGGGGTAGCATGGTGTATGGAGGTAAATGCTGGTAGGTAGCAGTGTCCCCCTCATTTTGACTCGCAGTGTAACTAACAGCACTAACATCTTGTTTGTGCTGGGTATGAAAAACTTGCTGTAAGTTTGAGAAATGTTTGGGATTCTAACAAATTTATGTTATGTAATGCTTTGCGCTATTGTGTGCTCTCATTCCTTGTCTGTTTGGCTCTTTGGATCTGTTAAACTTTCTGGCTTGTTGGTAGAGTTTCTCCCCAGTGGAAGTTGCATCCGCTTGCCCACTGAAACTTCACACTTGCAAGTTAAAGAAATAAGAGCACCATTTTTGAGTTGAGATACATACTGTTCACTTTTTAGTTTCTTAGGTCTGTTTTTTACTAGGTTGTATGCTGCCATTAAGGAGGTGGTAACTGGGTAGCTATCCCTCTGTGATGTCTGTGTGCTCTGTTCTATTTCCTAGAGTAATAAAATGCAAGTATGTATGTGGAAACATGTCAGAGTTAGTCCCTGCCTTGGTGGTGATTAGCTGTAGGGGAAACCAGACAGTCTTTTAGTAAACCTCCTGGTCTGCAGCTGATCTGGAAACCGAGAGCCCAACACCCCGGCCTGATCAGCCAGATTAATGGTGCAATATGTACACATTGGAGTGTCTTCCCATCCCTCCAAATTTACATGAAGATTCAAGCTCAGGGTGACTGCTGTAGCTTGAGGGTGGTGTTGAGACAGCCATGGGGAGGAATCCTCATCTTAATTCTGCATGCCTTAGTGTGATTCTTGACTCGATACCAAATTAAAAATAAAAACCTCAGGCAGGGGTCGGGAGATGATCCATGTTGTGCCATTTGTACTTCTGAGCAAGCTCTACAACTTGTCCCTTCTGTTTATTTTGTTGTTTTTTTCCTTTTCTGTTTTTCTATGAATGATTTTTCTCTTCCTGTGAGTGGTGAGCTCTCTACCAGCAGGAGTGTTAACATAGAATGAGAAGACCTATTTCAGTTACCTGCACTGCAAAACTGGCCAATAAGCTGCTTACTCTGCCTTTCAGTTCTCTCCATATAGCAAGAGAGATACACCTTCTTTTAGGAGATCTGTCAGGGCTCTTTTCTGTCATGAAGACAACAAGCTTTGTGGCACTGTTGCTGTAACTGCCTTTCTGCCGTGCTGAGCTCATTAACTTTTAAATGCCTTACTGCATGTTTGATACTCCGTCAGAGGAAATGCACTTAGACTTGATTCTCAGAGGAAAAGGAATTGCTTGAAAGGGATGCTTGAAGAGAAGAGCAGGGCTGGCCTGCTGCAACTTCTTTAATAAACCTTCGAACGTGAAGGAAGTCTGTCAGAACGGGTGGTCAGAAGCACTTGCTGTCAGCAGTACTTCTCTATTGCCTGAGTAGTTTTTATCCCTTCTTTTTTTTATTTTCAGCTTCCTACTTGGTAAGGTACAGTTAACAGTGAAGGGCTGTTGGGCAGAGCATGGGCCTTGTTGGCTTCTTCATGAAGCTCACCTCCCAGAGGTGTTTTTCAGTGGAAAATACGAGTTCAGGGCTGGAGGATTCTTTTTCTTTTGAGCTGCAAGGGCCTTAGTGGATGCTACTGCATACTGTGCTTTGTGTTCCTGTGGTCTTTTAGTGGCACAGGAGAGCTATGTGTAGTCACATAGGGCTTGGTTGCACTCCTTCTTCCAAACAATTCCTACCTGAACATCCTTCAGCAGGTTGTTCTTTTCTGTATGCATGCGTTGTGTTCTTACAGAACCATGTTACTGATGTTTAAGGTCCCTGGAAAGCTGTTGTGCTTACAAAAGCATCTGTTGTCTTTGGAGCAGGGATGTCTACAGTAAGTTCCTCAGCAGTGGAATTTCGTTAAAAAAAATTTGAAATGTCAACTTAAAACTAAACCAGCTGCATTTGTTCCCCGGGAAGTGGAGATAAAGTTGTTCTCGCTCATAGTTTAATTTGACTCTATTCAGATAAAAAGATTTCTCATCATACGTGAGAAATGTTTTGCTGCTCAAATAAAGGAATGTTCACAACTTGTGAAATTGTATGTATGTCCTGAGACTCGGTGTATATTAATAACTGCCCTGTGACTTTTTTCCCCCCTCCCTTGTTGCTTGGTCTTGCCTTTCTATTAAGATGCCTATGACTGAAATGTTCAAGTTTAATAGATTTTTGTCCTAAAAGGGACAGAATTCCCGTGTTACATGTAGATTGTAGGGGTTTTTTGAATTAATTTCTGCTTCAAATCCCATAGCTATGGATAAATATATCCAGTCTTGACCAGAAAATCTTAGCAAGAGAAATCCAATAAAAGCCTGATGTGCTGGTAGTGGATGCTTCCTGTTCTTTAATGAAAATCCTGATGTTATGAATGTAAGTAGGGGCAGAGTACAAAGGGAACTGATGTTGGTGGTCGGCCTGTGCTTCCCAAAGTGCCACTACCAGAGCCCTTGCCCAGGGAAAGCATTGTGCTGGTTACAATGCTGTGTTCTTCTGTCTTGGTGTGCCCCAGCAAAACTGAGGGTACCTTACATCTGGCTGAGCTTGACTAGCTTCCAGTTTTAGACATTGGATCTCATGATATCTTTGAGAAGCTATTTTTTTTCTTGTCCCTAGATGTGTTTTTTGGCTTTATCTAGCTTTTCCCTTCCAAAGTGGTGTTTGATTGCATTTGGCTTAGTGAGCAGCCCAAGTGACCTGGCCCCTCTGCTGTTCACTGCTCTTCCCTTCTCTGTATCTCCTGCAGTTTTTGTCTGCTTTCTTCTGAGCCAGCAACCAAAATATTGAATGGCACAGGGCCAAGAACCAATACCTGCTGCAGTGATTTTCCCATTGATGTAAACATTTCAGGAACTGTCACTTAATCAATTTTAATCTATGTGTATTGGGCTGATTTTTATTTTTTGGTTGGTTACAGTCAAAATATTTGGTACCATGCCAAAGATGTTTCACGTATTTGATAGTATTATATCAAACCTGTTACTTCTGATCGCGTTTTCAGTTTCATAACATTAAAATTAAATATTTTCATAAACCCACATTGACTGACACTGTTTCTACTGTTAACTCCTTAGCGAGCTGTTCTGTGGATCTTGAAAACCTTTATGAAGTTGAAACCTCAGTACATATCTGCTCAATGTTTTGACATTTCAGAGGGATAACCATTTTTCCATTAAAAAACAAACAAACAAGCAAACAAACAAATAAACCACCCACTTCAATAGCATTTTAAGACAGTTTGCTCACGAGTGTGAAATAATCCTGATAGATTTTGTTGCTGAATGGTGTGCTATGCCATTCCGTTGAAAGTTTTATGTACTACCTCATTCTTATGGACTTCTTAAACATAATATGCATAAATGCCTTCTTTTTGGTTTCCTATTTACTCACCTTAAATCCATGTGCATCTCTTTGCTCAGACCTTCGTAACACTTTGGGGTTTTGACTTGTTCTCTGAGTTCTTCTACTGCTTGTCCAGCCTGATGTTTCCTCTTTGTGCTTGTAGTCACAGTCATTTTATTACTATTATTATTTTGAGTAATATATGAGGTTTTTTTTCTTGGATGTCTTTAACAGAGTATGTAGTAGCAAAGAGTAAAGACAGACTGTAGCCCTTTATTTTCTTTACTGCCCTCAGATCTGACTCCTGTTAAGTGGTTCATGCCTTACTGCTATGACAAGATATATGGTTATATATTAAGGGCTGAATTACATAGTGAGTATTAAATGACATGTTTAAGCTGTGATATATCAAGGGGGGGAAAAAGCGTTGTTTGATAAAGCAAGACTCATGACAAATGTGTCAGTGACAGTCCAGAAACATACCCACACCTCCTGGGTATCTCTGGCTTTTAATGGGAAGTATGTGTCTTTGGCTAATCCATGCTGCTGGAGATCAGCCAGTCTCGTCAACCATCATCTTCTCTGATGGCTTTCCCCAGGAGCCTGGTAGCTTCTTAGTCAATGGAAGAGCTCTCAGCTGCAGGGCAGAAGGCAGCGTGAGGCTCCAAATGGTTCTCTTCAAAGCGTGAAGATAAGCTGTTGTGGTCTTAAACTGTCAGCCAGCAAACTTCAAATAAAGTTTATATTTGCATCTTAAAGTATTAAGCTACGTAAAGAAGGATGGAAATGCCCAAAAAGATGAAAAGAAAAGTAGTGAAATTTGACCATACAGGAAACTGAATGCTCAGCTTTTTTTGATTTCTTTAATTTTCTGTATGTGTTGCTCTCAGTTTCAAAATGGCACATCCATATTTGGATATTTTTTTGTCAGAAGGTATTTTAGAGAGCAGTGTTTCTCAAATACTGCCTTACTATTAGAGCTATTAATTGCCAAATTGTAAATAATGTGTAACAGTCTGTAAATTTAACAGCATATTCCACCCTTGCTTTGATACAAAGGGTTTTCTTTGTTCTTTACCTTTTTGTTTTGTTGACTCTCCATGTGTTACAGTCTTCTCAGATGGAGAGCTTTTTTGTAAAGCTTTGTAGATGTTTCATTCTTATTAAAAAAAGAATACATATGTGTTTTTCTAAATTTTTATAGAAACACCCACAGACGTTTTTCTTCTAATGGGTCACCAGTAGTGTTATAAAGGTTAAAAGTGTGGCTGCTTTAATTGTGAGGCGTGTGGAAAGGAGAAGCCCCTACAATATTGGCATCTTCACCCCTTTTCCTCTCATGTCATCTTGTTGCTCCTGCAGCTTTCCCACTGGCCCTGATCTTCAGCTGCCGCGAACATTCAGGGGCTGAAGTACAGATGATGAAAACATGGAAACAAGAATTTAGCAGAGGCAACCATGTTAATCTCTGTTCCATTTGAAATGCAGGAAAATATCATCTGCCAAATGGACAGTCGGTGGGGAAAATAAATGCTCTTTTCAAGCTTCTGAAAGTAGTGACAATGGAGAGAAAAATACTCTAAAAAGTAGGCAGCTCCTTTTTCAAGATTGTGTTTGCAGTGTATTATGTATGATGAACCATACAGGGTACTCAGTTGTTCTTTTGGAGCCCAAAATGACTGAATATTACGTTGCAGGGCTTAGATTGTCTTTCCTGCATTGCACCTTGCGTTTGGGGGGAATAGGGCTTGGCTTCACAGCAATTTCATCAGTCTTTAGTATAATTTTTGAATACATTCATGCTTCCCTTATTTGCCTTTTTTAATGTCAAGCATTGCACATAAGATGTTCTGCTGTTGCTATGCAACTGCTAAATCCAATATTTAATATTAATAAAAACCGAATGGCATTAGCATCACTGAGAACAGTGGGCTAGCAAACTATGATTGTACAATATCCAAGCTGTAAAACTTGGCAGGGACTTCAGCATGCAATTGCGTGCATGGCAAACTGTGGGGCATGAGTCACTGGCGGTTACTATTTTAAGAGTGGTGAGTTTGAGTAAAATTCTGAGCTCCCTTGATTTTTATTTATTTATATATACGTTATATTTTGAACAGAAAGATAAGGAATGAGTTTGATTAGTTGTTTCACTTCAGATACAAGATCGGAGGGGTCGCTGCACATAGAAGGGTCAGTGTTCTGAACCTCTGGGTCAATACCCTGATTCTCCTGTTTTTCTTCTAGGTCAGGTTGGTCGCCCTTTCCCACTGTTGCTGCCACTTCCCGAAGCCCGAGTTGGCTTTTTTTGGAGGCAGTGCTTCTTCTCTGCCTGACAAGGTGCTGTTCAATGGGATGGATAGTTTTTTGCCTTCTCCTTTTCCACCTTGTTTAGTGGTATCTCCCCTATTTCTATTTACTCTTGACTATAATTTCACCATTGCTCTTTCACTTTTTTTTTTTTTTTTTAATTTCTTCTCTGCTCAGTGCTTTCAGAGATGAGATTTTTAGTGTCAGCCTCTTAGAGGTGTTAGATCAAGAATGATGTTATGCTCTGACAGTGCTTTGGCTCTTGAAGTCATATTGCAAGCTACAAATTCTGCAGGATCTTGCATCTTGTGTGTTGTGATGTAAATGCACTGAAACTCTTGCTGACGCCCAGAGGAGGGTAATGCTACTTGTCCCTTTCTTTTGAAGACAAGAATGTTGTCTATAAAACAGCCATTAGATCTATATATAGTCTGAGTTACTTTATTATTGCTTTTTGTTTGTTTGTTTGTTTTGCAGTGTAATAATTGATTTCTTTCACAGCACGCAACCATTTGAAATGGTTTCTTAAAAGGGCATTTTCATGTAGTTTATCTATCCCTGATTCAACCATGCAAGTTTCTCTAAATTTAAACCTGTATTTTCATCTCGTAAGAAAATTCTTTTATTTATTCTGCCTCTCTCATATTCAGGCAAGTAGAAGTTGCCCAGTTCTATACAAACTGTTGCTAAACCCACAGTGCAAATGTACTGCAGGAGTAGGGAAGGAGACGCAGTGAGTGATAATCCTGGGTTTTGTGGCCACGGTGGAAATACGTTTTTATAAGCAGGTGGACTTTGTCTGTGCCACTTAAAATAATCTCTGTACTTTTCATTTCACTCTTGTTAACTTGACTTCCCCACAGTATTGGGTAGTTGATAGCTCGGTAGGTTTTACTGCCAGCAGGAGTTTAGTGCAATATTGATTTAACATTTCCAAATAATGGCAGTAATTTCAGTAAAGGCTTTCCCTCTTTTAGAATAAACTAAAATTGGTTAGATTTATTTTAAGTGTGGCATCAATCATGGCATTGAAGTAAATCAGACTGTATTTTAGATGCAGATCTTTGACACGAGTGGTATAGTGATTAGAATTTAGTTCCTTAGGGGCATGGCATTGCTGAATCTCTTTCCTTTTAATTTTCTCTCTCCAAACCTGTAACTGCAGAAAACATTGATTACAGTGTTTGTTGAAATTCAGAAAAGTAGTGCCACTCTGAGATGGAAGGATGTATTATAATGAGTAATTTCTAATTGCAAAAGCGTGCCTTTTTTCTGCTTTGAGACTTAAGCAAGATAATTTTTCCCAATACCAGTTACCTGATGTTGTGGAGCGCACTGTAGAATCTACAACTTCTCATTTTCTTTTCAAAATGGCTTATTTCAATGTTGTAATGTTTTTTTGTTTTTAACCCAGCTGAGAGCAGGAGTCAGTGGGCTCTAGATTCTGCTGTGCTTTGTCAGTAGTTCAGTCATCGCAATTGACCCATGCGTCTTGTAATGCTAAGAGAAAACACGTTGAGCTCTGTTCTTGGAACAGATAAATATAGAACTGCTATTGTGAATATTCTTGTAGTGACGTACTTAATCTAGAAAGCTAACAATTCTTTTATTTGCTTTTAGGGTTTGAAAGTATTCTAGAAGGCCTGTTTGGACCTGGATTATTAAAAGATCTCAGTTTGTTTAAAGGTATTCAATCTCTATGTTTGTATCTTGTTCTGCATTTCTAATGACAGAAGCAGCCCCAGCTCTGCCTCTAGAAAATGTGTGTTACCGTGGTGATTTGTGCTTTTCCCCCTCCCCCAGGCAGTGCTCACAGTTAGTTTCATATTGGCTAAAATTACTAATGAGTGTGCGTTCATCTTTATGTAGCTGGGAGTGTATTTGTCAGTGCTCAGGAAAAAAACCCACATTTGTTGTGCATAGATAAAATGTATACAGTTTGGTAATCTGGGGATTTAGAAATATGGCTGAAATGAAGCTTGCATCCTCAGAATGCAGGCAAGAATGTTGTGAAACAGGTATTTAATTTGGCATTTCTCTTTTGGCTCCAGTTATGTCGCGGTTTATGAATATGAAGTAATCTGCTATTCCTCTGATTTACAGACTGTGAGCCTGAAGGTGTTTCTGATTGGTCTTTTGATGAAAATTGTCTTTTCTGCTGCCTGAGAAGAGAAAAAGTGAAGGTAACAATGCAGATGTGTGAAGCTCGTAGTTGTAGGGGAGGGACAAAGGGAGGGAGTTTGCTGCTCCTAGTTAACTGAGCACGGAAAACCTGCAGCCACCTGCCCCTCTCCCTTCCTTTGTAAAAAGGCTTTCTTAATTAAAATAATACACGTTAATGAAGAGACTTTTTCTCTGCAACTTTTTCTTTGTGGTACATGAGGAAGATTTTTTTTTTTGTGTATGTGTATGCGCGTAGTGACTTTTTTTTTAATTTGGTTTTGGGTTGTTTTGTGTTTTTCTTGTTGTTTTTTGAGTTCTGTGTAGAAGATCTTTCTGGGATCATGTTAACTCTTCCCAAGGGAGCCAAACTGTGGCTCGTGTATGCTTACCACAGTCAGACACTGGGCTTATCTTCAGTATGGAAATGTGGTCCGTTTTAACCACCTAGAGGCTCATTCCCTATCTTGGAATCTCTTTCCCTGTGGGCCATATTCTTTTATTAAAGGGCTTGTGTGTATGGCAAGTTTGCTATTGTGCTTGTTTATAACCATGTCACAGCCTGGGGCAGGTCAGCTTTGCCAACATTTTACACCTGTAGTTTGTTTTCTTAACCAGATCATAGCTGTGTATGAAACAAAGGTTACCACACTGAATGTGATTGCTACTCAGCCCATGTGTTGAAATACTGATTGCTCTGTGGTGTAAGAAGGAAGGCTCATCTGTCTTGGGAAAACATCATTTCCTGGATCTCTTAACTACTGTTTCTTTCTGCACAATGTAACTGTAAGTGCAGAGGGGTTCTCTGTAGACTTGTGAATGAAACGCAATCACCCTTCCCTCTGCAGCAGCTAACATATGACCTCATGGTTTGTTCATAAAGGAAGTACCTTCTTGTTAACAGAGGGGCTTGCCGTGTTGCCAGTTTATGCTTATTTTTAGTTTACACTCTTTGTTGAAGCATTGGGAGGAGGGTTAGAAATGCTTGATTTAGAGTAGGCATAGGGTGTAACACTTTGAGGCTGACAGCAGGTAAGCTCTGTGTGTACTTATGCTGCTAGGAGTTCTGTCTTACTTGACTTACGTCATTTCGTATAAAGACAAAATTCTGTGTTGAGCGTAGTTCCAGGTAAGTTCAGAAATGAACTTTATCATGCGGTCAGTCTGCATGTGTGCTGGGAGAGTCTGATGGTGGTAGATCTTCAAAAAGACTGCTTACATCTCAGTCATCCTCATAGGTCCACAATAACTATATAGATAAAGGTCCTGAAAACCCATTATTTAGGTGAAGACTGAGAGCACTGTATAGAGTGCAGATTAGACATGCTTGTCTTATTCTCCTCAAACTCCTACATAACCTTTTGGTCAAAAGCTGAGATGTCCCTCTTTATATTTGCAGTGTATTGTGCTAGGCTTTCTGTCACTGAGATCTGGTGATGTGTTCTTATGCTGGAGATAGTTGCTCATCTGGTTCCCCCTTGTACTGTGTGATGCTTTTTTAAATGGACAAAAGGACACAGATTTGGTCAGGTCTGGTGTTGCTCCGTGGGGCAGTTTTGGCATGTGGGTCTAAGGAGGTTTTAGGATTGTGTGCATGGAATGGCACAGAATGCAGCAGGGGCATGCAGCCTCATTTACCAAAAGCATGATTTGAGGGGAAGGAGACAAATGTGAGTTAACAAAGGCTGCATTAGCGTCAGTCACTATGGGCTTGGGTAGAATAAGCTTTATTAATAAAACCTATATCTGTCGCTTTACATTTCAGTAGCCAAAAATGCCTCTTTAAACCGTTTATCTAACAGCTGATTGATAAACAGAGGCAGAAGAGTGGTTTGTATGAATGCTTATTTGCTGTGTGGCCAGATATCTCTGGCTGGGGGATGGAAGAGTGGAGAACAGAGGTAAAGCATTCAAACCAGACTTGTGACCTCTGTTAATCCTGGTGATTCTCCTTGCACAGGGCCTAGAGATATCTGGGTCTGCTTTGGAGTACATGGGATTTTTTTCCTCTCTTCCTTCCTGCCCTCCCTCAATCTTAACACCAATTCTGTTGCAGTGGTGGTTTTATTTTTTTATTTTTTTTATTTTTGTGGGAAATTGAGAGTGAAAAATATGGCTCCTTTGAGACCTAGTGAGTGCTTCATGTGTTAGCTGTGGGCGATGGCAAGGTGGGAATGTCTCCTTTCCTTTGTGGGCATGGTGAAAATGCTGCCCTGCTGGCCACTGCATATGTCATTAGCTTGCAATATGAACTTCAATATAGCTCTTCTATAGAGGTCTTCAAGTAGTATGAATTTGATACAGTTATCATTTGAAATAATGATAAAATGCCTGGGATCTCATTGTTACTCTGAAGTTTGTAACTCCATTGGATATACAGCCAAATGATGGACGGTTAAATCTGGAATGGTACCAGTTTTGTTGGAAATCAATTCCATCCAATATTTGCCATTTGTAATGATAACTTTAACTCCTTCTTTGGAAGGAGTTAAAGGCTTAAGCTACTAAAACTACGAAGACCTGTCTGTTCCTTTACATAAGACGGTTGCAGTTGTGTTTTCTGTTCCTCAACTTCTGATCTGCCTTTTTGTTGTTGATGTGCTTCTTTTCACTTTTTTACAAAAAGAACTGAGTAGGATGGGATCATCTGGATTTGTGCCTGCATAATAGTGGAGACAGACTTAAAAGGTGTGTCACGGATGGTGCAGCTGGGAGCAAGATAGCCACAGTCACACAGTATTCTGGCTGAAACCTCTATTAATGAAACAATCAGTCAGTGTAATCAGCGCTCACCTTTAGTTGATATGAAGGTACTTGTTCTAACAAGTTGAAAAATAATAAAAATCTTCAGTGGTTTTTTTTTTTTTTCTGAATTTGCTTGTAAGAAAGCTCTGTAACTTGGAAGGCAGGTGGCTGTGTTTAAGGAATCTGGAGGATGAGAGCTGGCGGCCCTGATTGGTTTATTGGCTGAGCCGTTTGGGGAAGAAAACTGCCCTTATTCTCCCACCCTTTTCAGTAATGCTAATTCTTGCTTTTACAAGCAATCAGATTCAATTACATGCATTCTTCAAAGGAGGGGAAACCATCTGCTGAAGTATTCTGAAGAGATTAATTTATTTGTAGCAGTAGTTCTACTTGCAAATGCATGGATTTTTTTTTTTTGCCAGCCAAAATACAAGATGGTTTTTGATAGAGGATTGAGACAGTAAAATACGTATGAAGTTAGGAGTTAGATCTCCCAGTCATATTTTTGCCCATATCCTAAGGGTTGTATGCAATAACATAAAGCTTTTTAGAAATTAGTTTTTTGTTCTAACATAGAAAGCAAATAAACAATATCACAATTGTTTCAATTGTATGATCAGGGAGAATAATTAGTTAACTAAGGAATTGCTTCCAGATCATTAACACGTGTACATTGACAGCATGAAAGACAGAGTTAGCAGCTCTAGCAGCATACTTGGAGCAAAAGGAAACAGATCATGTTCTGTGGGGCCCAACTCCATGAGCTCCATTTGGCTGATCTGCTAATGTGGTAATTCCTGTTTCCCTGTGGGCTTTATCCTTCACAGAGAAGACTTAGGATGTGTGGTTTCCAAGCTTTTATTTTTTTGTGACCCCCTTCTGTCTAAAAGGTGCAGATAAGACTAATCCATTCAGATGAACTGAACTTGAAGTGTATTTGGCTTCTTCTTAACTGCTGTTAATTTTTCGTTGTGTCTTATAAGACAGACATCACTACAGAAGTCTGTGGCTCTATCTGGAATGTTTGTACCATGTGAGGTGGTCTGGTGGTCTTGGCTGTTATTTGCTAGCGTGGAGAGTTCAAGCCTAGTTTAGGATTTTTATTATTTCTTGGTTAAAATATGCAGATAGAAAATATCAAAAAGCATCACAATTAAGAGGGAAATCAGGGAAAGGACCCTCTAAGAATTCAGTTGAGTTCAGTTCCTTTGGGGAAAAAAATGTGTTGTCTAAAGCTACCTAATGAAATTCACATGCGTGGGTTTTGTTTAATTTATAAAAAAAAAATAGCTGAAGGGGAGGGACAACACTAATCTCATTTGTTGGTAAGAGGAGAACAAGAAGGATACTCCTAAGCACATTAACTATTTCATAGATATATTTAAGCTATAAAAATAGCAAGAGAGAAAACAACAGGGAGCGTATTCTGGAGTCTCACGCTGCTGATGGCAGAGGGCTGACCTGCTGCTTCAAGTGCCACAAAATTGCCTGGCTTCTCTGTAAGGACCTCAAGCAGCTGTGGGAAGAAGTGTGATAGGGTACAGCATGTGAAAGTTACACAGAGCAACCTGGAATTTTCAACCAACTTGGATGTTGCTTTAAACAAACACCTAAAGGTAACATTATGCCAGTACTTAGTTATGATTAGTCAGAATGACAGCCTCTGCATGGGGTGTCCATCCAGTGAGGAGGAACGTGTTTTGAATTTCATAAATTTGTCCAGTCGATTGTGCTGGTGAATGAGGAAACAGTGTGGTTTCTCACTATAAAATCCTGCATGCCCAGTAAGTGAAGGATGTCTTAAACGTAATTCAACCATCTGAATTTGTAGCTGATGTCAAACTGGGAACAGTTGCAGATGCTTCAGATGAGCTTCAGATGACATGCTTGGAATTGAAATTTCAGTAACGGGACAGACGGAAACTTGTTTTATCAATCAGAAGTTACATATAGATGAAAGGTGATAGCAATGGAAAAGAGAGAAACTGTTTTGGGGAGCTATATGAAGAGAGGCATGTCTTAATGCTGGAAGAGAGAATTCCTCTCCTGCCAGATAGAGTGATGATGCAGGTTCAGGGAGGGGATGCTAGTGATGTTCTGGGCCATGATTCCCATGTGAAGAGAAGCACAAAGAAAACAGAATGGAAGTTATTAATGTGGAGAAACAGAATTTTAAGCCCTAGGGTATTTCTAACCAATGCCGATTGGTTTATTAGCATTTATCATTTAAAAAAAAAAATCCCCAAACAAATGCACACAATGAAGAAAAACTTTTGGAAAAGGACTTTGAATAATAATCACAATGAAAATCAAATCAAAACAATGAAAACTTGAAGTTTCCCTTGAGGAGTTAACTGGCTGCAAAGATTGCTGGAGTGATTTTTACAGGAAGTGATAAGAAAACAAACAACCAAAAAAAATAGTAAGCAGGAATTATTCTGGTAAACTGTCTGGTGTGGTCAGTATAGGGAGTGCTCAGCCAGCATGGTGCTTGCTGTGTAACATCTCAACTGTGAAAGATGCTAGGAGCATGAGCAGCACCTTATGCTGCATGAAGAATGTCTTGATTTTAAGCTTCTTCCAGAGTTACAGTTTATTAGATCAGGCTGAAGGGGTAATGTTTCCTTTAATTCTGGATTCTGTTTGTCCTCCGAATTGGAAGAAAGTTTTTTCCAATGGCTTGCAGGACTTGAGCTGGAGGATGCTGATAGACTTTGGTTGATCTCATCTAGTCAAATCTCTGTGCATCAGGTTGCAGAGACTCCTTTTAAGTAAAGCTTGAAAGTTTGTTTTTGAATGGGTTTGTACCTATCCTCATAACCCCAAAGGATAACAGAGCTTGGCTGAGGGTGGCAGTCAGCAATGGGGGCAGATCCTGCCTGAAACTTTGTCAGACGTGGGAACACCATTTTGAAAAAGAGAATGGAAGTATGTTTTAAGGCGTCTAACCTAGAAGATAACTCTAACGAAAATATTGGGTTTACTCTCTTCATATTTTTTCAGTGTGAAATCCTGACACCTCATATTTTAAATATCAGAGAAGCATGTATGTGTGCTCAGCCTGTTTGTACGAAGTCTGGAGCCTCAGCACTGCTGCTACGGGTGTTTCTGGCATGGAAGTGAACACTCATGCTCCGCTTTGAGTTCCCAGCCTTCTGAGGACTAGCTCAGAAATGTTGGCCTTTTCCTATGGGATCAAGCCTGGGCTCTCTCTGGTACAGGGAAAAAAAGGGTCATTCTCTTTGTGAGAGCTTTGACTGCAGTACTGCACCTTCCCAGCAAGTATACTATGAAGCTCATCTCTCACCTTGGTCATTGCATGCTCTTCTGTTGGTTTGGCACAATCTTCTGCTTTCTTTGTAGCCTGTCTGAGATGGGTATCCCACTTTTGCTTTTGATAGAGAACTTTTGGAAGCTGGTAAATGACAAATCTTCCAGTGAGAACCCATGCTGTATAGGCCAGAGTCCACAGCATTTGTGATTACCCTTTGCACGTAGTTCATGTGACTGCTGCGTTCGTTAATTTACTATAGGCTGGTTATGTAACCTCCTTTCATTAAGCCTCTTGGAGCAGAGACTTACAAAATTAAAAATGACATCTTGTTTTCATTTATTGTGAATTCTAAGTGCATTGCCAGCTCTCTCCTTCTTCCCTTTTAGTCCCGTGAGAACATGAACCTGAAATCAATTTGTATGCTAGAGGCCAGAAGCTGGCTATAGTCGAGGTATTATGGTAACTGATACTATGTAAAGGTTAACAAAACAAAACACTCCCTCAACCCGAAGAGTGGTTGTGTATGCATTCCTGCAGTAGGTAAATACAGGTAACTTCAATATTGCTTAAAATGAAAGTGGGAGGAAAGGGCCCCGAAAGGGATTATTCTCCTGTGCGAGAGCAAGGCATTAAAATGAAAGAAGAGAGAGGAGGGCGGGTGGGGAAATCCAGGCAGTTGTGTTTAGTACAATTGTAGCCATGGTCTTTCAGTTTCTCTTTAATTATCCTAGTTAAAAGACCAGTTTTGAAATATTCTTGAGATCTCTTCCAGTTGTATAAGGGAATAAACTTCAATTCACTGTGGGTATTGTAGGCAGTGAACTTGCAATTATTTCACTAAAAAATTACCACTACTGAGCCTCTTGACAGAGAACCTTGTTTGTTGCTGGTGCTTGGGCATCTATTGCTCAGTTTGCATGAACACTGTGTAAATGGAGGTGAATTTTCTCTGTACTTTGCCTTTGGTGTTGTTTTTTCCTATAGAACGAATCTTAAGAGTCGAAGAGCAAGTGTTAGATGTGCAATTTACAGCCCAATGTAGTAAAATACAGAACTCTTCCTTCTGGTGGGCTGTTATTTGCTACAACGCTACCAAATCTTCCAGTCTTCAGCTGCATTTACAACAAGAAAACAGGACAAAGTACAATGTTCTGGAGCATCAGAAAATTCAAGTTTTGATTTAAATAGATACGACTCTGTGCCGATTATCTAACAAAGCTTTGAATTTAGTAAAATATGTAATGCCTAAGGAACTTTATTTGCTTTTGAGTCAGGAAGATCTTATAACTGTTAAATATCTTTGCAGGAGCACTTAGTCAGTCTGGATGAGCCAGCCTCGGAAGCTGGACAAGAAGCTCTGCTTAGACAAGAGCAAGCAAAAATCATTCGTTTTGAAAGGCAAGCAGAAGAGTTCCTCAATGCAGTCTTTTACAGAAAAGGTTGGTTTTAATGGGGGGAGAGGGAAATGATATCTCTTGACGGTCTTTTTGCATGTGATGCAGGTGTCAAAGATTGAATGTTCAAGTTGTCATTGTATGGCCAGCGTTTTCAGTTGCAGTTTTTATATGTATTTACCAAAAGTGAAAATAATAATGTAGAAGTACCACAGCATGGTCTTGAGAGAGAGGAAGAGAGCATAAGAACTTTAATCCCAATGTAAAACTCTCCATGAGAACACAAGTGTTCACAGTTATGGAGGAATTATTCAGCTCTTATCCAGCAGAACTGCTGCTCTGAAGCCAGTGTTTAGGTGACTGATGGTAGGTGGGATATATATATTTGTATCTTCCGAAAATTAATTTATTGGTGGGATTTATATTAATTTTTTTTAAGAAGTCAACAGCCTTCTCACAGTCTGTGGTGATTTCTACCACCTTCTGCCCCAGAAATACACAATCCAAAATATAGTTGGAATAGTGTGAAGGGGTTTATATGGAAAATTCAGAAAGAGAGCAGCAAAAGAATTGGAAAATCAGCACTATACAATATGCTGAGAACAATAATGTTAGAAAGTCCTGAAATCTGTTTTGTAGAGTCGCATCAATTAAAGCAAAGTGTTCAGAAGACACAAAACTCATGTCACTGTTTTCTGTCAACCTGAGAAATAGGAATTCAGAAGTTGCTTCCAAGTGCATCCTGAGTGAAAGTACATTGTACTTATCAGTCTAGCCCATGTGTGAGAAAATCTGCCAAATCAGTAATTCCAACCTGTCTGCTGGGAGACAATGCAAGGCTTCAGTTTAACAAATTTGAGATTGCTGTAACCAGTCTTCAGCCCATCCTCACAATGACCAAAATATTTAAAGGTGTTTTCAGCAGATAACAGTATTTTAGCCTTTCTTTTGTGACTCAGATGAATAAATACAAACTATGTAGTATGATGAATTGCATGAAGTATAACATGTAGGATGGCAGGAGAGGTAGTTACTGCTTTACTACTGATAGTTCAGATAATGCTTTTATTCCAAGACTGCCTTTATAGTGGCTTTTTTTCTTTTAAAGATATATATATATTTAATTTATCTCATCTCTCTTTAAATCTAGAACTGATTTAAGAAAATAATATATAGAGAGAACGTGTTGGTTTTTTTTTTCCATTTCAGTTTTCTTGTGGAGGTGGAGGCTGTGAAGAAGTGCCTTTTCAGCACTTCCAAATGTTTTGTTAGATAGCTCATCTCTTTACTTTTTCAAAAAGCTTAACATTTTGAGTGACCTGTGTGCATACTTCATGAGACATGCATACTTCCCTAATCATAGGAAAATTGTTTAATGCTTTCTGTGGTCAGGTACACAGAATGAGAATGATGAAATCATTTCAGATTAAAAAAAAAAAAAAGCAAAACAAATCTCGGAGATTCTTAGTTAATGTGTTCTTGCTTTCTCTTCTCCAGCAGAAATGAGCTTGGTGCAGGAGTAATAAGGGAGGGGAAGGAGCTTGGGGGGAACTTAGTTCTGAGACCTTAATACATTGTTGTCAAGCTTGGCTGTAGTTAGATTGCTTAAAGAGTTATTCTAACTCATGCCACTGACATGAGATCCCCAAGCACTGTCATACCACAGAGGACACTAAGAATGGTAGAATTGTGATGCTCCTGGTTGCTCAGAGGTACTTGGCTCTCCTGGCTTCATGCCAGTAATTAGTTCTTTTTTATTTTCATCCCGACTGCAATAGCATTTGAGATTGCTGTTTTGTAGTCAGTGTAGATCAGGGAAAATGCATGTGTTCTGTGAACAGGTGCCTGTTGCATGTCAAGGACATGAACTCGTGTGCTTAACATACAAAAATAATGAGCAATATCGGCAAACTTTCAGAACAGGCTGCCCATTAATCTTACCTACTTCCTCTCTGCTTTTTGCCCATGGCACTCTGACCCAGTAACACCTCTATCAAATGTTTGTAATTCCAGTGAAAGCAGAGTGGTACTATTTAGTTCTCCATTACCTTTATGTTGTGACATGATAGGACTTCCTTTTGTTGATTTAATGAAATTATACTTTTTTTTTTTTAATTGATGTCTCCCTTTTGTGATTTGAGTATAGGTAGAATACACAAAGGCTGATGAGGATTTGTAACTGGGTTCCACTATTTTAGATAACTTACAGTAGATAAATGTTGGCTGTATTCATCATCTCTGAGAATATCTGTGCCTTAAGTTAAAATTTTCAAATAAATGAGTCACTTGAAATCAGTGTGAGCATTTGGTTGATTTTCAGTGATGCTGCAGAAGCACCAGCAAATATTTTGCACTCGCTTTTGAGCAGTTTTCATCCTTGGGATTTAAATTCAGGCTTTGAATTAAGCAATAAGCCTTTAACGTGCTGGGTAACTACCCTTCTGCTTGCAAGTTAGAGGCCTAAATTATCTTGAGCAGCTCTCAGTAGTTGCTCTTTGCTGCTTCTTTGAATTAGCAGGTTAGAAAGATGCATGCCTGTGAGCATATACAGTATTTTCTCCATGAGCTTGGAAACACATTTAGCTGCAAGCTTCATTGGCTTGTTCATATGAGTGTACGTGCAGAGGAGAGGCACGATTCTTAAGTAAATGTAATCTGTATAGATCTCAGCATTCATAGCAGACCAACATGTGTGCACTTTGAGCACATGTCAAGCAACTGGCATCAGTGTGATCAGACTGCCTAGTTGATGTTTCCTTAGAGCTTTTCACATGTCCTTCAGCAGGTTACAGTAGAGAGCTTAAAAAAGGAAGGAAGCGTCATGCTAGCTGGAAAAAGTTTCCACGCTTCTTCCCTGTTACAGCTCGTGTCCTTGTGTAGATCCTCTAGAATGAAAGGGAGAATATAAACATACTTAAATAAGTTTGCCTCATCTCTTGGTGGCTTCTTAAAACTTCAGCGTGTCATGTGCTTGACAAAAATAAAGATCTCATAGACTTCACAATAAAATGATAACTATTTACATAAACATCCTAGAAATTTGCAGCTACTGTTCCACTACAAGATTGTGCATGGTGACTGTGTAAGATCTTAGATTTGAAAACATGTACTTAACAGGAAGGAATTTCAGCTCAGTGAGTACTTAAATCTCAGTATGGTTTTCCATCAAAAGGCATAGTTGCTGCTTACTGCTGTTTGTGGGTTTATGGGCAGCTCCACCAGCAATCCTTCATGTCAGTCATTCTTTACAGGTACTCTACAGCTGGTTGTTGGATTGATGTATATTTGTCAAAAATGGTGATAAAAGGCAAATTAACACAGAAATGTCCCTCACATGATTTTTCTAATGTTTCTGATAGCTTGATCTTGATAGATTGCCTTTCAACCTAGGCAATTTAAAAAAGAAAAACCAAAGAAGTAAGTACTCTTCTATTGTTCCTTTTTAAGTGCAGATTTTAAATTTATTTGGTCTTCTAGTGCACAATTTTCTCTCCAGAAATAGAAAATCAAATCTTTTGAGCCATTTTGGAAACTGTTTTTTAACAAACAATGACAACTACAAAAGAACCAGCACCCTGATTTGTCCAAAGAAAGCAAGTAGTGCTTAAGAGGAAGTGGCAGGACTTAGCACCTGCGATGCAGGAGCTGTGGTTTTGCTTTGACATCATGAATTGCTACTGGTCTAAAATAGTGATTTGTATTATTATCTTTGCGTTGCCCGTATACCTAAATACCTTTGTATTTTTACACAGTTTGATGGAGGAGATAAAGGGGGGAAAAAAAGGGATTTCTAACTGTTCCATTTCATGTTCTTACCAGTAGGTTTAGCAGCTCTTCTAGAAATAGAATTACTTTTCTTTTGACACCTATTGTTTTTTTGGGAAAGTTCTTTGGGTAATATCTCGTGCTGCACTGTAGCACATTATTAGATAAAATGAGGTGAAAGATGCACTTGATCTTCATTCAAATTATTCTGAAGAATCAGAATGATAGGGCTTTATTTCCCAGTAATTTTATGGGGGACTGCTGCAACTCTGCTCTCCCCTACTCCTTTGTATAGCTGCAGGTAAGTTACTCAGTTCTTCCACTGAATAATCTGTTCAATTTTTCATAATGAACTTCTTTACTTGATGCTTTTCTTTGTGGTTCCAGCCCTCCTTTCCTTTACCACACCTTTTAAAGGTGATTGAATATGCTTGAGAACAAAAATGAGATTGCATATTTTTCCTGGGAAATTGTTACTCTGGGAAGTTGTTTGTACCAGAATTAGCTGCAATTCTTGTTCAGGTATTCTAAGAGTAAAATACTTATTCTATAGAAATGCTTTTATCTTTGCCTTGCTTTTTGTTTTCTTTTTGAAATCAACAGTGACTTAATGTAAAAGCTGTTTTACTTAAAGTGCTTCCTTAAAAAAAAAAATCTCTAATGTTTCCAGACAGTCCTAGGGTCTCTGACCCCAATATTCCCCTAGTGGCCCGTGAGATCATGCAGCGAATGATCCGACAGTTTGCTGCTGAATATACCTCAAAAAATAGCTCTACTCAGGACTCCAGCCAGCCCAATAGCACAAAGAACCAAAGCCTGCTGAAAGCATCTCTGGTCGCCTCCTCTCCCACGGCTGCAACTGCTCAGAACCCTGTGCTCAGCAAACTTCTCATGGCTGACCAAGACTCACCTCTGGACCTTACTGTCAGAAAGTCTCAGTCAGAACCTAGTGAACAAGGTAGGACTCTTAACCAGTGTCTTGTGTCCTGTTGCAATCCACTCCTGGCATTCTTGTTAAAGCAAAACGATTACAAGTTTGCACTTTTGTGTAAAATGTGAAGTGGAAAAGCAGTAGATATCATCGTGGTAAAATAATGACTAGCTAAATATGGCTGGGAGAGAAGATAATTCTTGAGAGAAGGCAGGCTCCTGGACTTGAATGATTTTTCTGAAGAAGGGCAAAGGGGATGGATGTGCTCTGACCTCTGGGGACAATTGTGTTGCTGGGAGCTGCAAGAAATAGCCTGCTAAGTGGGCTGTACGCTTGCTGATAAGGTGCTGTGGTCATTAAAACTGTACCGTCTCCTTCCTGAAGATCAGTGCAGAATCTGACTGAAGGACTGATTGGATTTATTTTCTTTCTGGTCATAATGTAGTCAAATTTGGTGAGAAATTGCTTTGTGACGGCTGGCTCATACATTCAGAAAAAGTCTGGTTTTTTTTTCTACCTTTAAAAATAGACTTGTTCTGCAAAGCACAGATTGAGTGACTTGTAACAGTGTTGCAGAGCTTGTTTTAAGGTGAAAACCTTGCTTTCCATACAAAAAAAAACAAACAAAAAACCAAAAAAAAAACCCCAACACAGTTTTTAACAAGCGAGTTCTGCGAGTGATTTTAGTTAAGTGAAAGGCTCTTTTTCTGAAAATCTGGATTAGAAGCTACTGTAACTGTGTTTGACTGAGAGGATTTTAATTAGCCTCTTTTCCCTTCTTTAGAAATGTGCTTAAAAGTGTCTGAAGTCATTTTACTAAATACAATGTAGGCTGTCCATCCTCAAGCTGTCCAGTGCCTTTAAACCAAATGAATGCCAACATTAGAATAAACCAATGAAATCCTTGAGCTCGCTGGTATATAGTTGTAAATATTCCTTTATCCTGTCAGTCTATATACAAATATCTTGTATCTGTAAGAAGGTAAATTTTTATGTCCAACCATGTTCAGATTGTACATCTGGACTCTTCTTGCACTTACTGGGAGTTGTTGCCACATGTCAGTTACAAAATTGCAGTGAAAGGTTATATGGTATTTTTTCCAAGTGAGGATCCATGCGGTTTAGCTGATAGGCATTTATTTCTAGCTAATGTTATTGAAAAGTAAATGTAATTCCCTCATGTCTTTTTTGCGTATGTGTTTATAAAAGTTAAACTGTTCTGATCTTGAAGCTTTTCCCTGAAATGGAGGAGAGAATTGGTTCTCCTTCTGTGTTGGGCTTTTTTTTTTTATTAGAGGGTTATGTTGTTAAGAAGAAAGCATATATGTGAACTGCTCTTCAGTGGTGAAAAAGCTTGGAGATGATTTATAATGTATGTTCCTTGTTATTGAATTAGAACACGTGTATATTAACTTCTAAAGTGATCTGTTTGCTGATGTGGCTATTTTTCCAAATTTACATAATTAGGGAGGGGTCTTACCAAAC
Organism: Odontophorus gujanensis; assembly: GCA_013399175.1. Classification (NCBI taxonomy): domain Eukaryota; kingdom Metazoa; phylum Chordata; class Aves; order Galliformes; family Odontophoridae; genus Odontophorus; species Odontophorus gujanensis. Next base: position 60,967 of record VXAB01001874.1, read on the forward strand.
TTTCTAAGGAGAGATTTAAGAGGCTGTCACGGAGACTGCTGGGGGAGCTTTTTGGTGTACTTCCATGCTAGAGGGCTGAGGGGAAGAAGCTGGTTTGTGAGCTCAGGTCATGGGGCTGCTCCCGCTTGCCCTCAAGGACTCTTCTGATGGGGAGGAGTGGGGATGGAGCCCTCGTCTTGCTCTGCTCTTGCTGTGTCCCTTTGAAGAGAAGGTGCTGCTCCATCCCCTCTCTGTGTCCTGGGCTGGGTGCTGCAGCGCTCAGAGAGAAGGCTGAGCTCTCTGCTTGCTTAGGTTTGGGTAGCGAGGTGTTCCCAAATGCGGTGGGTGGAACAGCTTTCTGTAAGTTAGCTCTGTTTCACTCCCTCTCTTTTTTTTTTTTTTTTTTTTTTCCCCTCCATATGTCAAATGAAAACTTAAAGCAATCAAAACCATCTTAGATTGCTTTTGTGTTTGAAGGTACTTGAGTTAGTGAGCAAGTAGCTCTGAAACATCTCTCATTTGCTTTGCCAGCAGCTTTCATTTATCTTTGCCTCGTAAATTCCTTGTTTCAGAGTTTCCAGGAATTTCAGATGGCTGTGCTGCTTCTAAGGCAATGTTGCCCTTATTAAAATGACCAGAATTTCAAGTTATTTCAGTGCAATGGGAACAAGGCTTTTCTAGCATGAAGCAGTCCCTTTGCTGTTGCCTAGAAATGAAGAGTTTATGTAAGGGCTCACAAAGGAGTGCAGGTGAGCACAAGGAAGTGCCATTAGTGTGCATATAGAGGAGAGTGGCAGAAGCATCTTAGCAGGAAAAGCAGTTAGATAGGTGGGAGAGGTGAAGGAGTGAGGTGACACAGTGAAGGGGAAAAGTAGCAGCTCTGCCATCAGGGACCCAGCAGGGACATGGAAAAAAGGGTGCAGCTGTTTGCTGGGCGAGGAGCTCAGTGTTGTGCGTGTACACCTTTTGAAAGTGAGCTTCCTATATTAAATTCTTACATTAATCTAAATCTATGGAGGGATATTAATATATAATACAAAACGTGTATCTTTCTGTATGTACGCAACACTGATTTAAAGCCTCCGACACGTAAGTAATTTGTAATGTCTCATGCCTTAGACTGTGTTGCATCCTGAGCCGTCATTTGTTGCCAAACACTTGTTTTGTGGCTCTTGTAACAGATGCCAAATTTTGTTGTGACTTCTGAGGACTATGCTGGTCACTTGTAAGTCAAATGATGACCAAGTCCAAGCCTTGAGTCACTGAAAAAATAAAAATAAAAGATGTTATGTGCTAAATATGACATTGGCCCAAGGAATAGGCTTTGTCAAGGGTCAGCATAGCTGATCGTGTTTCTTCAAACGCTGAAGTGATTCTGTCATCTCTACAGACGGCGTGCTTGATTTGTCCACTAAGAAGAGTCCTTGTGCTGGCAGCACCTCCCTGAGTCATTCTCCAGGATGCTCCAGTACTCCAGGAAATGGGTAAGAGAAAGCAACTTACAGTGACATGTTACGACTGTTTTAACTAAAAATGTATGTTTACCACATGTCAAAACTAACTTATTTTTGGTGTTAACCCTCTGGAGTAATGTCTTTCAGTGTATGTTTTGGTAAATACCTTCATCCCACCTGCCAAATAAGAGTTGTTGCAAACTGAGATAGGCTTACCTGCAGTGAAGAGCTCTGCTATCTGTTATTTTGGGTAGTTTAGTTTTTATGCTACCTGCTTCTTGGATTCAGTGGAGAAGCAAGTTCAGTTAAATGTCTGAAGACTATACATGTAATTTTTTAATGCTTTGCAGCAGAATTTAGGTTTCGTTTAGTTTAGATCGCAGTTAACTAAGGAAGAAGCGTACTTTAACGACAGCAATAATTTGGGTGATGAACCGGAGTGATTTGATTCAAATCACTGCAACCTTAAAAAATAAATAAATAAATAAAAGCCAAAACCCGCCATATATATATATAATAAATAATGAAGTTGGGTGGCAGGGAAGTTTCATAGTTCTGAATTCTCAACATATGTTTTCTTAGGATTTGTGATTGCACTGAATTATTTTTTTGTAAGGAAATATAAAATACATGATGTACTATTCCGGCTTTAGCTCGAGGTGTAAAAGAATGCTATCAGTAGTTAATTCTAGGCTTCTTGTTTCTAATGGTCACTTCTGCATACATTTGAAAACCCTTTATTCCAGTTAGGTTTGATTTAATTGTACTGGAGAGGTGGTTTGGGAGTAAGAGGGGTTTTGGGTGTTGATAGGAAAATTTTGTTTGAAAGCTGCTGTGAACTGCTAGTTTCACTAGTGAAGTGCAGAAGCAGAGTGTGAATCGAACTCTTATTTAATTGCTGGATTTAGACTAACAGCATTTGGAAAATTTGAAATTTTAAACTAACAACCCACTGTCAGTACCAACTTCATGTACTGCTAACAACTGGTGTAACTGCTGCATTTCTTTGGGGAAAAATACTGCTGTCTGAGCTTTTCTCCCTTCAAGATTTCATTTCCCATTTAATATTTCTAGTGATGAAATACTTCAGTCCTTGTATAACAGTTAGCCTTAATACTTTGGCACAGTTCTTTAGCATAAACCTTCCCCACCTTTTCAGAGTTGAACCATCTCCAGCATTGTTTTCTTACAAAGGCTGTCTAGAATCTGTCAGGACAGCAGATTTTTTTTCTCGTGTGTGTCCCTGAAGTCCAACATGGGGATGGCAGGGACAGCATCTGGCTGTCCTGGTCAGCTCTGTGGGCCAAGAGAACGTGTTCTGTACTGGCTCTTGTTGTCACTTGTACAGGTGTGTGGTAGATGATGGCATAGTCCGTTTAGCGTCAGGGAAATCGGATGCGACCTTCTGTTGTAGTTAGCTGTCGGTGCAACCTTTCTTTAGGTGTAAAAATACAAGTGCTCATTCTGATGCTTAATACATGCTGTAGAAGGGATGGAGAATATGCACTAAGTTCTCTGGAATAGCAAACTTATTATCTGGATTTTGTTCTGAATTCATGCTGACTCTTGTTACTCACTTCAGCTATGACTTACTGCATCCTGGGGAGAAGCTAGCAGTGTATGTATATGTTAAGCACCGTGTGTGTTACATGCCAGGTCCTTTCGGTGGATGTCTTTGTTCTAAAGATTTACTTTTTTTCTGATCTTAATGTGAGGTTAAAAATAATGATGTAACTTTCAGTAGTATTTATTCAATTGTTAAATAACACCGATTCATCTAGAGAGCGCACCAGCAAAGTCTCCCTGAGCATTGTAACACTCGTAGTCTCTCTTGCTGGGGATATCAAGCTTGGGGAGGTTTGGTGGTGGATTGTGAAGCTAGTTTCTGGCTGATGGGACTTAGTTACTCTGAAGATTAAAACGCACGCGTTTGTCTGCAGCAGTACTTTGTGTCGTAGAAAATGCTCATGACAAAAGGGAAACAGTAAAAATACGTGCTTTTTTTTTCCTGCTATTAACCTTTGGTCTGGACTAAAGTCTGTAGTTTGAATTTAGGATTTTTTTTTCTTAACCATGTTAATTGCTGTGTCAAATGAGACTCAGGCCTGTGTATGTATGCCATTAGTTGTTAAAAGGGCAACTTGGTAAGTCTAGTGTTCTTCTTTGTGATCTGCAGTGCCTCAGTTTTCATATTTGGTGCTAAGCATTTTTTTATATCCTGAGCAGCATTTCTTCAATGTGATGTAAGCAAACATCATCCAAGGTTTCCTCCTACTCGTAGGTACTGCAGGTGGCAGTCATATTTGCATGTTGAATATGTTGCATTTCTGGCTTACTCTTTTATTACTGTACTTGTTTAGTGGTAACGTCACACCAGTAACACAGTTATGTATAGATCTATGGCGATTGACTCCTACTTTGTAATTAAGGTGCTATTTTCAGACGCTTGCGCGAAGTCTTTTCTACTCCGAGAATTTGTGAACCCAACCAGAGACCAGCCAACAGGTTTCATTTTTCTTTGCCCAAAAAGCTTCTCTTTTTTTAGTGAACAAGTTTTAAAACTGACTGATGCTGAGACTTAATAAAAATAAAAATAAAAAAATTAACAAATTAAAATAAAAACAAAATTTAGAGAAAAATAAATAACGCAAAAAGTGATGTTACCCAAGCAAGGCCTTCTAATAAAGGAGTGGCCCCCTCACCCATCCCTCCCTACCTGTGCAAGTCCTGCTCACATCAGTTTCCTTCCATCCAATTAGGCGACCTGGGCGACCCAGCCAGCACCATCCAGAGGGACTACAGAGTGGTGATGGGGTACCTCCAAGAAGCTTGCAGGATGGAACCAGGGAAGGTTATGGCCACTCTACATCTCTTAAAGTACCGCTGGCTCGATCACTCCAGATTAGTGAAGAACTGCTGAGCAGAAACCAGTTTTCTACAGCTGCCAGCCATGGGCCATCTGGACTACAGAATCATGGACAGCACTTAATATTATCCAGGGAGGCTTCTTGGGCAAAACCACACTACGAATTCAATTTCAGCCGCATGAAATTCAGGGGAAATGGTGCACTCAGCAACATCAGTGACCTTCCTTTTCTTACAGAAAACTCTGCCTTTCAAAAAATGGCACTTCAAACTAAACAGGATGGGAAAAAGGACGTGAGCCATTCGTCTCCTGTGGATTTAAAGATACCACAAGTTCGAGGCATGGACCTTTCTTGGGAGTCCCGCTCTGGTGACCAGTTCAGCTATAGCTCTTTGGTAATGGGTTCACAAACGGAGAGCGCGCTTAGCAAAAAGTTAAGGGCTATCCTTCCAAAACAAAACAGGAGAAGTTTGCTGGATGCTGGACCAGATTCCTGGGGCTCAGATGCTGAGCAGTCTACCTCTGGACAGCCATATCCCACCTCAGATCAAGAGGGAGATCCTGGCTCCAAGCAACCTAGGAAGAAAAGAGGGAGATACAGACAGTACAACAGCGAGATACTCGAGGAAGCAATCTCCGTGGTGATGAGCGGGAAAATGAGTGTTTCCAAAGCTCAGAGTATTTATGGGATCCCCCACAGTACACTGGAGTACAAAGTTAAAGAGAGGCTGGGCACTTTGAAAAACCCTCCAAAGAAAAAAATGAAATTAATGAGGTCGGAGGGGCAGGATGTTTCAGTAAAGATTGAATTAGATCCCCAGGGAGAAGCAGCACAAAGTGCAAATGAATTGAAAGATGAGTAGGGATGCTGTAGAGTGCCAATTACTTTGCAAACTGGGTGAGCACTACTGCATAGTTCAACCACCATTGAGCACACCTCATTCTCCTATTTACTGCAATGCTCTTTTCTTTGCAGTTTAGCATAGACTTGTGTGGACGCAAGTGAAAGGTGTGCTCTGAATGTCACATTTGTAAATTTTTTTGTAGCCTGATATGGTGCAGATTCCCTCCTTCACCTGCACACTACCCCTTTTTTCTTATCTTTTTTTTTTTTTCCTTTTGCATGTTTCTCTATTACAGAGAGTTGAGTTACCTCATAAAGAATGCAGATCTGTGGAAGTGGACATCTTGCTTGTGCAACCCACCTCAACTCCCGCTGTTGGATATTTTTCATGTTGGTCTTTATAGAAATAAGTCCACTTTGTTAAGCTGGTAGTCTCTTAAAACCAGACTTTTTGAATGAGAATCAGACTGTCGTTCTTCAAAACGTTTCAGAACTCTTTTTTCCCTTCCTTTTCTTTGATCCAGTTGATTGAAAAATTTAAGCTAAATCAACTTATTTAGGAATGACACCTCTCTTGAACTTGAAGATTTGCTTATTTGGTGGCTAATCAATTGGGTCAAATTAGGCTCTCTTCTGTTTTCTTTCTAAATTGAACATGCTTACCATTCTCTGTCTGCTTAGTGCTCACCCGGGGGGGAGGGGAGGGAAAACTTACAAACACTACCTTCAGAATATGTCAGTGAATTATTTGTAACACTACCTTCGCTGTAATTTTGTTAGATATTTTTGAAGGGTGATATTTGACTCACCTGCTTGAGGATGTAGCCTTATCTCACGGAAGACAAGCTTCTCATGGTCAGGAGCAGTCAGGGTACACTAAATGATGTATTAGGGTATGCCTCATTATAACAGAATTAAGGTTCTTTGTGACCTTCATGCTTTTTACAGACTTGATTCTGAGTTTACTAAACTACGTGGTTCCAACAACTAGTTTAAACAACTCTAATCTGGGGATGGGGGGGATATGTGTAACAAACTACTGTGATCTTGTGCAAAAAGAAAAAAAAGCCCACAAAACAGTGATCTCAAACATTACAACCTCAGTAGTCTGCCCAAATATCCATATTAGTGAAGGAGCTTGTTAATGTTCAGGGAAGAAGTAAAACACTGGTAGCCTGACCTGGCTCAGGCTCTGTATCATATCTAGCTGTAATACTGTCAGGGTCGAGCACTCAATGAATGGGTGTTTCCTTTTTAAATATTACAGTTGCCAGTAGCAGGAAATATTCTTAAGTCCTGCTTTTTTTTTTTTTTGTTTTTTGTTGTTGTTGTTTTTATTTAACCTGTTTTGATAGTGGTTTAGCACATGCTACAATAAGCATTTAAACACCATAAAAGCACTCCGTAAACCACAGATCATTTTTTTGTTTGTTTGTTTGTTTTCCAATATTAATGATATCTTTATCATTGCGTGGAGATCCAGGATAAGCTTTGTACAGAACTTTTGTCTTCGATGCTTTCTGCGGGAGTGGTCAGTAACTAGGTGGAGCTTACTGGACTTTCCACAACACGACCAAATCAGAATTGCTGGTTCTTCAGGTGGAAACAATTTGATCTTAATCTGTGCAAAAGGTAGATAGAATTACCACTTTTTTTTTTTCCCCCACTTGCACAACCAAAATAAGCATCGGAGTTTTTGTGTGAGAGCATTAAGTGACGTCAGTGATTGAAAACGGTTTCTAAAAGTTCACGGGAGGATGGCTTCAGATAGTGCCAGAGATGCTGAACGACCTCGGGAGCACTCGGTTCTGTTCGCCTCTCCCCTCCCCAGCAACTTCGAATTTTCAAAGGTTAGGCACACCACTGCTGTCGTTCTGAATATGCACTGCTCGTTCTTGGAACGGGCTGGGCGTTTGGCCCCAGCTATCCTTTGTTTTTGTTTACTTACTACGTTTTAGGACTCGCAGTCTCGGTTCCCCGTAGCTCTCTAGCTGTAATGCAGCATTTCAAGCAGTTTGAGCTCAGTGGCAGTGTGTAAACTCTGCAGTACTTTCCAGTTTAGCTGAGGATCGCAGTAAGGTGCGGTTAAACGTGTGGTTTCATCTGCTGTAGGAAGTTTGCTGCAAGTTGAAAAGGAAAAGGAGTAACGCAGTTTTACTGTTCAGAGAGGTTTGACCTTTTGCAGTTGTCTTTATTTAAGCAACGCGAGTTGAGTTTTATGAAAACTTGTCACTGTAGTGTATGTGGAGTGCTCATTTTACTAACCTAAATATTTTGTATGTGTATGTTGAAGTGGGTGACAATCGTGCAGCAGAAGAATGGTGTGCCTACCCTTTAATGCTGCAGTTTTAAAAGAGAAATTTGTCTTGTCATTTCAGACTGTAGGCTAAGAATTGTAAATAGATAGTGAGAAGTCGAGTACTCTTTATTTGCTTTGGTTAGAAAGTGGATATTAAAAAACAGAAAAACAAACCAAACGCGTAACTTTCTCAGTTTAAACGTCCTGAGACCTGAAGATTGTAGTACTCACGTCTGCAAAGCTTTTAAACATAACACTTGATCTGTGATAACTTGATATTCAGGTAACCTTTCTTTTTTTCGAGAAGCTTTTGAACAACCGTATTTCCTCCAAAGGTCTCTGTTGAAAAAAGGAAAAAAAAAGAAAAAAGTGTAGATTATTTTTTAAGCACTAATTGCATTACGTTGGTAACTGCAATATAAAATAGCCATTATTGTTTTGTGAAGCATGGTTGAGATTAGTTAGTGGTCCCTTTTTAAAATTTCATGAGCCTCTCAAAAAATAAAAACGAATTTAAAAAAAAAGCTGCTGAATATTCAAAAGATATATATTTTACCTTATTGTAGGTTTTGTAAATTTAGTCTGTAATATTCAGGTGCACCTTTTAATGTTAACTTTTTGTTTCAGAGTCCCATCTAATGTATTTTCTCTGAGGTGATTCATCATGTGAGACTAGTATCACTCCGAGTGCTGCAGTGATCACGAATATTTCCTTTTTCACTACGGAATTTTTACAGGCGCTTTCAGTGTAGCTAACTAGTAGTATATGGGATCATTTTAAATATATGATTGGGGTTAATGTTTGTCCATTAGCATGCTTGATTTTCTGCTGACCAGCAGTTTGCATGGCCAAAATCCCCGGCTGACCATATTTTGGTGTGGGAAGGTGTGGTTCACTGCTGTCTTTGTAGCAAAAGCCTTGTTTCTCATGTTATTTCCGCTAAGTGGATGCTTATGTTACTTGGATCACTTGGACAGGAGCTAAGGTCTGGGATCTTCCTCCTGCTGCTCTTTTGAGATCGCATTGACGTGTAACGTAGACGAACTGCAGCCCTGTACAAATGGAGGCGTCGTTAGGAGGCCTTCCGAGTACTTTTCATCACTGGTTTGCTCTTACTCCCGAGAACGTCCAGCCGGTGTAGTGATTGGACTTAACAGTATTGTTGTGTACTACGTTGATGTAGCTGAAGAAGCCTGACAGCGAGAAACTGTGAATATTATTTGTGGCAGTCTCTGAAAACTAGTTTTTCAGTCCAAGTATCATGAAGGAGAATCCCTCTCCCCTACCCCCACCCCCCCCGTCCTAGAAAAGGAATTTTATATTTTGTGTGTATAAAGTTTTAAGACTCAAGTTTCATATTGTACTGAAGTTTAGGTGTCGCTTGGTAAATCTTTGCTGCAGCATATAATTGAAGATGAGTAAGGCTTAGTGTGGTAGGGGTCCTGGTGTGGAGTTAATTATCGTACAGTTCTGGTGAGAAAGCCCAACATGTATGAAATGTGTCTTTTTTTTTTTTAACTTTATTTGGACTCATAAGATGTAAAAGTGCTTTTTTAGAACTCTGACCTACTACAAACTATTACCTCACTTTCAGCCAGCTGGATCCTCATTCCACAGTGTTGTAGGCATTGTTGTGGCTGTAATGCTTGAGTACAGCTATAGAGTTGAACGTTTCCAGTTGGGTATTGTAGAGACATGTATCTGGACTTGCTTTTCTTATTTCCATCAGGAGGCTTTTTGTTTTTTCTCTGTCATTTGCTAATGTCTATTTTTAAAGGCTCAAGATGGTTTCCTTGAGAATTTCTCATTTCTTCCTGTTAAGTGGGGATAAATAAGGAGAGGTAGCTCCACAAGCAGTACAGGTATGCCTTTGCTTTCTCCGCTTTGCAGGTCTCCTAATCTGATGCTCGCGTGACCAACCCTATTGCTAGACCTGAAATCGAGCTCTGAATTCTCACTGACACCAGGAAACAAATACTGTTAACAAATGCAGGTGTACAGATGAGGTGGTGCCCCTAGTAAGGGAGCACGTTCAAGCAATTCTTGTGCCATCCTTTTTTGTGGAGCTTTCTGGTGTTCAGGGTTATTCCCAAGCATGAGAGGCAACTGCAGATGTGTTTAGACTGGCTGGGAACAGTCAAGGAACGGTCTGTGCTTTGTCTTGTGGCAGGCCCATATTGGAGTCTGAGTATTTCTTTCTGAGGACCCAAGGGTACATTGCCTTCCCCCAGAAATTCACAGGAACCAGCAGCGTGATTCAGAGGCTTTAGGGCTGAGTAAGCTTTGTATAGGTTGGAACAACTTTTTAGTTCTGATTGAATTGCTTTTTATATCATCTGCAGTGAGTGTTATACAGGCAAAACTGGAATTATCGTGTTTCTTTTCAGTTTACGTTGGATTAATGCTCTTAAGATGTCCTTGAGTCTTAGCAGGAGAACACGGTGTCCAAGGAGTGAAGGGAACGCTGCGCTGTTCCCTTGTTTCTCAAAAACAGTGCGGCAACATCTTGTAATGTAAAAAGCTTTTCTTCAGCAAAGACAGAATTTTAACTCTTGAGTGTAAGAATGCATACACCTATTGCAGTCCAAACTCTGATGAAGGCAAATTTATTGATCTGTACTGGAAACTCTTACCACGATATTTTAAATATCTTCAATTCTCTGCCAACTGTTAGAGGCAGGCTGGGAGGGCTGTTTCTCCCATTCTCAGGAGGATCAGAAACTTCTAGGTTTTCCCCACAAGTGTTTCAGAAACAAAACGTAGCTTCAGTCTCTGTCAATATTGCTCAGCACCAGTAGATAATGTCAGCTAATATTGTTGTTAGAAGCTGTACCTAAAAGAAGGTGTTTTGAGAGCACTTTTGGTACTATCAAGGTTTCTACTCAATCTTGAGTTATGTGGAGAACTCAGTGATTAGAACCTTCAGAAACCTGAACATCTGCACTGCTAGTCCTGTTTGATGTAGCAAATATAATAATCACTACAGATACTCATTTCTAATTATCCAGTATATAAACACCATGTACCGTGATGATCACTAAGCAGAGAGAGATTGTAGACTCAGAGTGATCTATAGATGTGCTCCACATATGCCAGAAAAAAACTGCTGGTAGCTGCAACGTTCCAGTGTCTGTCCATCTCGCTCCTGGCCTTGGTCTGACCAGGCCAAGTCTCTATAGTGATACTACAGCAGCAGTTTCAGGTCCTGTCAAACTAAGCCTATATTCAGGTATTATCCCGGAAACCTTAGTATTAGGGAGCTGTAGCTAATCCTGACAGAAGTCTCTTACCCAGCTGCAAGGTCTCTTTCCCTGGGCTAGGTGCTGGAAGGCTGGGTTTTCTTTGGCCTGTCCCAGGACATTTCATTCACCTTCTTCAAAAACAAGCTTTCTCCCCCCTCCCCCTCCCGTGTTTGTCCCTACTTCATTGGTAAGTATAACCTAGAAGTGCTCAAGAAGCTAATTCTACCTGATGGATCAGGGATTAGGGGACAGACTTCATTCTGACTGGAGCAGAAAAAGTTCATGTCGAAGTGATTTCTGTAGTCATTACCTAATACAGTCTCAGTGTGTTTTCCTACTCAGAAATAATGAAGATGCTACTACAGTGACTAATACAGTTTATCAACTACTTGGTGCTACATTTCTCAAATATTTTTGCAGATGATATTTTTTACGCCTGCATGAAAGCATGTAAACTTTACTGTCACTGTAAAAAGCACTTGTCTGACCTATTCTAAAGTACCAGAAAAGGGATAAATAACTGCAGCACTTTTTCTGTTACAATGCCAGAGTCTTAATTAAATCTGGTCTTCAGGTTATGAGAAATCTTAAATGTACAATCTCGGATGGTTAACGGTTTTTCAGGTCAGATCACGAGTTCTCTTGGGATATGAATCTCTCTTTTAAAGAACAGAAGGAAGAGATGTTCTGAAGTTCAGGCAGGGGATGTACACACGCCCGGTGTTTTTAACCAATCCCTTCAATAGGCCGTTTCAGGCTTGGCATTTGGAATCTGGGATGATGGGTAGGGAAAGGGAAGTTCCCCAAACTGAGAAATCATTTTGGACCGTTGTTTAACGTTCAGTTTGAAAAATATATCACGAGAAAAATGGGTAGGGATTCTTTCTCCCTTATGCCTTCAGGGAATGAGTAGTATTTAGAATCTCTGGCTGAAATTCAAGCCTTTTTACCATGTAAATTTTTAATATAAACTCATTGACATGCTTTTTACATCTGAGGACTGAAAATGAATCTTAATGTTTAAGTTGTGGAATGGTATATTTCTTAAATGAAGGGGGAACATTAAAAAAAAATAGATTAGAATACCAGCATTAGTGAGCTTAAGGAATTTTAGTATGTAATAGCAAAGTAGAGCAAAGTATTTGATTAAAAAAAAAAAATAATCTTGAATTGCTAGTCTGTAACTAGGTGCATTCTAATTTAGCAGGTGAATATTCTTATTGATATATGATGGGCTTTTTGCAAATAGAAACCTTTATCTGAGTCCCACGTGTTGCTTGTACTGATGGGATCTATGCTTACAGCAGCTTACTGCTGCTTTAAAATGTATAAAATATGTTTTGAGTGTTTGCTCATAACTCTTTCTAACCTCCACTTGTTAAATTGTCAGACATTGGTATTTTATCAGTCCGCAATGTAAGTGAAACTAATGTTCTTAGGAATCCAACTTGTACACACACTGTTTAAAAACCCTCAGGGACAGTTTACACACTATCCTCACTCAATTCAGGTACTTGTACTCTCTTCTTAAACCTAGCAGTGACTTGTATTTTGTTTTGCTTTTCTTTTGACGTGCTGATAGCACATCCTTGATGAATGTCAACTTAAAACTCAGTTCAGGTATCCAGGTATAACTCAGCCAAACGGATTTTAAAGCTGCATATTTACTCTCCAGCACACAGTGCCTCAGACACTTATAGTGGCATTCTGTATATTCAGTTATTACTACTGAGCAGATCGCGTGGGGGTTCCTGGTATGTATTGTAAGAAATTCCTATGTATATTATATAATATGTATTATATTATATACATATATAGTATATATGTTATCTTAAACTTATATATTTTAAAATGCCACTACTAGCCAGCGCAGCTAAAAAAGAAATACATTCCCAGCCGCCCCGCCGTGCCCCACGGAGGCGGCTCCTTAACGTGGCTCTTGCTTCTCTCTCACCATAACTACTTCTAACCTCAAGCACGGGTCCTTGGCTGTCTGACCTCTACACTCTAGTTATGCAATGTCCTTAGAGAATTCTGTGCACTGGCCACTGTGATGGAAACCAATGGGCCGGGAGTGCTTTGAGTTTATGAGTAATTGTTCTGCCAAAGTTTGGTGTTCGTATGACAAGCGTGTAAACGTGTCGGATAATCGGCAGAGGTGCGCTGCCGCCCGAGCGGGAGCCCTGCTGGTCAGCAACGCCTCTGCTTTATTATTTGACACTTTACATCTAAAAAGTCTTCTCTTTCTATTTATGTAACCCATAGTCTTTGAAGAGTATGGTAAAATGGCATTTCTCTCTGACCTCTAGAAGTTCAAGTGTCATGGGAAAAAAAAAAAAAAAAAAACAGGAACCCCCCCCCTTTACTCTTATGGACCTCATTTCAATATACTGTTTACAGTTTGACGGAATTGTATAATTTAATATTTCTCTTGTACTGTAGTTTATATTTATTTACAGATTTTTTTTGTACTGTGTGATTTGAATTTTTTTGTTCCTTGCTATGATCAATGTTTTATGTAGTAGAGCACTTATGATCACAAATTAAGGTTTTTTGGTTTGATTGCACTATGTTAATTTTTTTAATGCAGTTCTGATTTTTTGACTGGACTAAATAAGCTGTGTCTTAATGTATGTGATAAGTACTTTTAAATTTTTATTTCACGTGGTCCATTTATTTTTTTTGCATTGTACGTCGAAGCGCTAATTCTCTTGTTGTGCATGTGTAAGATTTAATGGCTCCATTGTATTATTTGACCATGTCATTTTGGAAACACATTCCCAGCTGTAACGTTGTGTATGGTAGTTTTCACTGGATGCTAGACTTTTCAAAACCACTATTCTTCTAATAAATTTTGTTGTGAAAAACTTTCAGGGGTTCCAATGCTGTTGTTTGTAGCGTGCTTTCTGAGCGCCCGCCCTGCTAAGCCGAGGGGTTGAAACGCAAGTGATGCAGCCAAAGAGGAGCGGGGGAGGAAGGGAAAATGGCAGATAAAACCTGGGCTGGGAGGCCACGCTCCTTTTGTTTCATGTTCCTGTTGAGGATTGGTGATGGTGCTGCCCCAGCAGCCGGGCAGGGAGTGCTGGTGCAAGCTGACGCGCAGCTCCTGAGCTCTAATTTGCTCTTCCCGACCGCCCGCCTGAATTTCATTCACAATAAATAATTTATTCGGTGAAGAACAAACAGTCTCTCACGAGAGAGAGGAAAGAAGAAAGTAACCTTGCCCATCGAGCACTTAGCAAGGTGGAAACCACGGCAGTCAGAGCCTGCCTGGGAATCCTTGCTGCTGCCTGCTGCGCTTGCAGTCGGCTCGCTCGTGGTCTCCCAGGTGTAGGGGTTTCTGCGGGGGCATTGCCCCCCTAAAAGAGCAGCTCGGTGCTGCTGTCCTGCCGTGGGGCAGTGTCACCATGCTGCTGCCCGCAATGCTCGGGTTGCTTTCCCCCAACCACACTTTGCGTCGGGTTGAACTACTTTTAACGCCATGCATTATTGATACCTAAATGCTGAATACTAAAAAGTAGGTTACAGTAAGTGTTGTATAATGGAAGCCACGTGGGTTCAGGCACTGCTGCCAACCTTCGTGTTTGGTCCTAGGGTGGTCTGGAGAGTAACGCACGGGGACCTCCTGGCTTCAGGAGAGCTCACGTCGTGTTGCAGCCTGTCCAGCCCAGGTTCCTCCTGAGAGCTTGCTTTTCTCATCATGTGCTGTTGGAAAGTAGGCTTCAACGGCGGGTTTGCATCTACTAACGTGATCTCCAGTGCCCTGTTTTTGTATTTTAAGATACTTAGCTGTGACATTACAAACGATCGTATTTCTCGTACGCTAATCCTGGTATTAAAAAAAATGAAGCTAAGGTAGCTTTGTGCCGTCCTTGGCTTAGCTTTGCCTGGCAAATAGCACCTAAATGGTTTGCTCAGGGCCTTACACTGCTTCGGGACTAGGAAGTCTTTGTGTAAATAGCTTGAAAGCCCCATGCTGTAAACTAGCGTTTATCGTATCTTTTTCTGTGCGTCTGAATACATCTGTCAGATCTATGAAAATAGCCTCCGAAAGTGACGAGCCGTGTTCCCATCTGCCATTCTTTTGGATGTACTGCACGTTGCAAGCTTTTCCCACAACATTTTTAATCGACGCTTTTCATCCTGCGACGATTGGAAAAACCAAAGTTTTGTTATTTTTGTTTTCCTGGAGGACTTGCCGGTGGTCTGGCACTTCTAAGTTCAAGTTTCTCAGCTTAAAGGAATGAAGTCTCAAATTCTTCTCTTGAAGCATTCTGTAATACAACTCCATGTAACGAAGAGAATGCTGTGCCCCGAGCCAGAAAGAAACACTCATGCTGTGTTGCAGACGTGGAAAAGGACTACGATTAGAACTGTTAGGCAGCTTACAGAGTCTGCCAGCTTCCCTTACAGCTAGACGTGAGTAGCAGCTTCTTGGACCTGCTTAGGGATGGGACAGCACGATGGAACCGCCTGGTGCTCTCAGTGCTGGGATAAGTGAGAGCTGAAGGCACAGGCAGCCCGAAAGCGGCATCGAAGGCAGAGTTTGTGGTGGTGGAAGCAAATCTGGGAATGCACGAGTTGAGACAATGAAGATAGCAAAGAGATTAAAATAAAAGGCCATCTTTCTAATGTAGTTATTCTCGAGAGACTGGAATAGATGTTATGGAGCTGGAAGGATCCCAAATAATGCTGTGTGTGGGAGTGCTGCTGTTTCCTCTGCTCTGGTTCCCTCAGTGCAGCCTCTGTGATTTATAATCCATCACGTCCTCAGTTGTCTGATGAGGAACTCAGAAGAAATCAGACTGATTTCACAACCAAATTGATTCCTGAGTTCCTTCTCACCCATCTCCCAAAGAGCCGCATGCAGAGCCGCGTGTGAGAGCTCACTGCTGACAGCAGGAGGAGAGCACAGCCATTGCACCTGACTTTCTTAGGTTGCCTTTGAAGTATCAGAATTCACAGGTAATATCCAAAAAGAAAAAGAAAGCAACAAAACTTTTCTGAAGTTCTCTCTCTCCCTCATCCGCAGATGTCCTGCACGCTGTTTGCTTAGACCTGCCATGCTTTATTCTTTGCTGACGTGCACCAAGATCCCAACATCACATGTCCCAAATCCCTCCTGCCCAGCTCGCAGCACATGGGCTCACTGAACTCACTTTGGAATGACATTCTTGACTTTGAAAAAGGCTTTTGTGGTTCCATTTCTTAATAGCAAACCTTTGACTGCACTCTTCTCCCTGAGCTTTAGCTGGAGGCTTTGACACTGGTTGTTAAAAGTTGCTTGGACCATGTGGGGGGAAAAATTGATGGAGGAGCTCCCACGTGCAACGCTGCTCTGTGCCGTGCTGCTGCCACAGACAACCCCGTGTCCCCTCTGCAGGGCTGGGACAGCTGCAGCTCTCACAGAGAGAGGTATTCAAAATGGATCCTGGCATGCTTAGTGTAGCGTTCAGTCTTTCTACGTACATAGACCTAAGTGCATCTCATAGCAAACAGCACGTGCCAAACCTGGCACACTTTGGTGTCTCCATTCCCTTTGGGTGAAGGTGGCAGTGTGATTTTTCTGAGTTTTCTGATGTTGTGCTGCACTCAAGGTGGCGTTTCTGAGAGATACCCTTAAAAGCAGATGGACAAATCTGAGATGTTTGTATCGGTTTAAAACAAAACGTTCAACTGTGAAAAGGACTCTAAAAAAAGAGATGCCTTAGGACTCTGGTTTTGTGTAAGAACCTTCCGTAGCAAGTGTACTCTGTATGTAAATGCACGTCGTCTTCTGACTTCTCATTGTTCTGATCTTTCTTCAGCATTTGAGGGATGAAGGCTGTGCCAGCTTGCTCTGTACCTGGATGCTTGCTCTTGTTGGACACGTCAGCCCTGGGACCTCACTGCTGGCTTTACAGGCAGTGACCCTGTGCTGGTGCATCAAACTCAGTAGACTGTCGCTCCTGTTTTGGGACCTGTGCTGGCTTTTCCCTGCTAGGCACACACCCACAGGCATGTGAGGCAGCCGTGCCTGTTGGCTGCTCGTTCATTTCAGCCCATACCCATTGACGTTCTCTGCTGATGCCTTTACTTCTGGTTGAGCGTAGACTGAGTTGCTCTGTGCAGCAAAGAACAGCAAAAATAACATCTCCATAGATGTAAAGGAAACGTGCCTTTAATGAGCTTATTGCTAGGTGCAGAAGTCACAGGGGGACAAACTGTGGGGGCACTGCAGGGTTCAGCCTGCCGTGGCTCTCACTGTGCGTGGAGGTGATGCACTGCTTTGGGTTTCTCCAAGAGATCCTCTCCTTTGCAAGGATCAGTTGTTGATAGGTGGATTTTTCCTTTCATTTTTCACTTCCTGGCAAACAAGCAATTGATGGTTTTCATCCCGGGCATGGAGAAACAATACCTGTCATTATGCTGCGGGGAGGAAAATTGCAGACATAAAGTATGTTTTAAATGCAGCATCCAATTACAAAGGGTAAGCTGCCAAAATCAAGGATGCTCTGAATATGATGAATAACCCTAAAGACAGCCAGTTACATCTGTAACAGTGACAGCATTACGTGTTAAGCAAGGTGTACTTCCCTGCCTCCATTTGCCACAGAGCTGGATGATATGGGATACAGGCAGGAGATGGGACCTGTTTTGGTTGATGCTGACCATGGCTGGACTAGGTTTGCATTGGTTTGGTCTTCCTCTAGCATTGGAGTGCATGGAAGCATAGATGATGGAGAAAAATGGCTGTGGGAGGAGAGAGGATGTGCCATGTGTTTTGGTTTCTTAATCGTTATCTGACTATAAAATTAACCTTCATCATTTGATGGTAACTGAGCGGCAGCTAAATTAACCCACTTTCCAAACAGAACGTGCCAAGCCCGTCAGCTCTGCACCAGCCCGTCCCAGGGGCTCTTGGGGCTGAGATCCATGTTTTCTGCCTTAACCCATTTTCCAAGCAGCGAGCCTCAGTGGTGCACCAGGTGTAGGGCTGGCTGCTCAGGACACAGTTTGCAGATCATACAGACCTGGAGCAAAGTGCTGGTTCCTGTGTGAAAAGGCATTTTTGCACGATGCGGTGAAGCGTCGCCATGGGAAGACCCACTCTTAGGAGCTGTGATGCTGTTTTTATTAACAGCACAGGCTTGATTATCCCAGGCCCAATTATCTGAATCTCCAGGCTACCTGAAATGGGGCCGTGTCCCCCAACATCTGTTAATTGCACCCAGGATACCCTCTGCTCTTTGGATGCATCCCAAGCTGTGGCTGTGCTGAGTGCTTTGAGCTATGGTGGTGGCTCTACCCAGCTGCTGCATTCCTTTTATCACACCCACACTGGGGCAAAAAAACATATATATACATATATATTCTACAAGTACCACCATTGAGGGAAATATTCATTGTCATTTTTTCTCCCCCAGATGTCCCTGATAATTAGAAAAATTAACAAGGACAATTCTGGGATGTCTTTGAAACCTGGTGTGTAGAATAGTGTTTCCAACGTGATGAATTTCCCCTGGTTTTAAAGCAATAGCTCAATGGTAAGGTTTTTAATTAGTCATTAAATATTGCATTGGGAGTACCACCGGAGATGCTGAGCTGCTGCGGGATATGGTCAGATCAGTTACATGGGGAGAGGAGGCAACGGCAGGAATGTGTCGTGATCAGCCTATCTGAGGCTGTGTTCTGTTTAATGTAAAACCAACTTTCGTTGGTATTTGGCTACAGGTGGGGAGAAGGTTGCTGTAAATGTGTAAATGCTTTGAAAACGTGGAGACACTACTCTGAAGGGTTAAACGCCTGACTCTGTAATGGATGGATGTTGTTTATCCATCAGTTGGTGTCCAGCATGACTGGTGTGCAGCTGACAAAACCCAACCCAACCAGGCCAACTCCATCCTTAACTTTTGCTTCCCGCTTTTCAGCTGGGCATGAGCCATAAAACCCCCTAGTGCATCACCAAGGACAGTGTAAATTCAGGGGCCTTGAAAGCTCAGCAGTTCTATTTCCATCGTTGTTTGAGCTGTGCTTTGCACAACTCAAGCTTTTAGTCTGGAGGAGAAAACTGCTTTTCTCTTGGCTGTTGTGTGAAGCCTCAGCCCTTCCCGTGCTGCTTTCCCATTTTGTCAGTGCAACAAGAGAGAATGCCTGTAGCACCCACAGAGGTGTGAAGGGACTCATTCATCTGTGTGGGGAGTGTGAGGTGCCAGGCAGATTTCTGAGGATTGAAATAGCGTCATTTAAACCGGTACACCCGGTGTCAGCCTTTAATTGGGGCTTGGGGAGATGACCTGAAGAATGCCCTGCAGCATCCCTGCCTGTGGATGCGTCCTCCTCAGGGCTGCATCCCTTTCCTGGGATCTGCAGGGGGCCAGCGTGGGGCAGAGCGGTGGCAGTGGCTCAGTGTGCTGGCGTGGAGTGCTGCTGAGGGTTTGGCTTCTCCTTGGTCATTATCAGGCCCCATGTTTCCAGTCCCTGCTGGTTTGGGGTGGTGCAAGGCTGGCACTGCAGAAGAGGGAGGGGAGAGGTCACCCCCATAAAAACACAGAACTGGATTTTATAAGTTTATAGCTATGTTTTGTTTCTTTTACAGAACTGTAATCCTGGTGCTTAGAATGGTCTGAAAGGAACAGAAACACTTAGCCTTGAACTTTTGTTCTGCTGCTGCTTCTTGTGCCTCTGAGGTACAAAACGTACCTGTAAACTTATAATCCATCCACTTATAATCCATCCAACTGCTGGGCTAAAAAAGGAAACCCAAAAATGGTTCGTGTTCAGTAGTGAGGCACTTGGGGTGGGCAAACCAGAAGATTGCCGTTGGCAATTGGCAGGTTTTCGGGGACCAGCATTGCAGGTAGGTTGGTGTGAAACAGCTGATTCCTTTCTCTCCATTTTAATTTCCCTTCTATCCTCAAAAATACGCTTCTGAGTCCCAGGCAGGGTGCCCGCAGAGCTTTAGAGGGGAGAGAGAGCACACCACGAGCTGGCTCTGTGGGGTGGGCAGCGCACCATGGGCAGTGCAGGATGAAATCCAGAGAGCACATGGCATTTCCCCCATGTAAATCCCATTAGCGGCGCTGGGGGTGTCCCCAGCACGCAAGCCCCCAGCCCCACCATCATGGCCATATGCTCTTTACTGGCAGCCCTGGGTCCCCCCAGCAGCAGTCGGGGAGGGCTGGCTCCCAGCCCCACGAACCGGCAGTGCCACAAAGCAAACAAATGTATTGCAGCACGCAGCTATGCAAATAGCTTCAGAGCACAGCACGTTTTCCCCAGCGTTAATTGCTGCACCGCGGCGGTTGCATGGCAACAGCTCTGTGTGTCTCGCTGACAGCTACTGCCCCTTGATTCCTCTGACACCTTCTGTGACAGGCAGAGAGGAGGAGAGAGCGAGGAGAGCTGGGAGGGCAGTGGGGGCTTGGGTGGCAGGGTGCTGGTGGGACAGTGGGGTGCCTTCTGCTGGCGGGGGGAGGTGGCAGCCAGGCTGGGGTCTGTGGGTGGGTGCGTGACTAGGCTGGAGGCACAAAGGGTGGGTGCCCCAGGAGCTGCAGCAAGCTGGCCGTGGGGCTGGGCTGGAGGCTTCTGCAGGTGCTGGGCAGGATGGCACCTGCAGCCTTGCTCAAGGAGAGCTGTGCTAGGTGAAGGCTGTAGAGTGCTCCCTGTGTGTCCCCTGGGCCTTGCCTGTGCTGCCTCCCAAAGGCACATCCCCAGTTCCCATCCTCTGCGGTCCTTCTGTCCCGCTGCACCTCCGTCAGCAGGACAGAGGAACCCGTTGGACCCGTTATGTCCCCATAGCAGGTACTGCAGGGTTGTGCTCAGCCCTCTGATACCCAGAATGAAGAGATGCCCGCCTGGGGTAGGCTGAGGAGGGGGCAAATGGGCTTGGGGTGAGGAACTGTGTCTCGGTGTTGTGGAAGCTGAGAACTGTGAGGTTATGTGACCTCAGGCGCAGGTGAGCAGGGGCACTGAGGGTGAGATGGGTCTTCTAAGGACAAAGGACACTGAGTCCTAGTGCAGTTATCTCCTTTATCAACCAGGAAAAGTATCTATATCTGTTTTTTAAATTTACAGCTTAGCAAACTGTGCTTATCTAGGATTAACTCTTTGGAGTGCGGTAGGGCATAGGGCGGCAATGAGAACTGTGGTGCCAGCCAGATGTCATAGGAAAAATGATGAGAGCACAGGGAGATGCACCCGGGGCTTTGGGTGCCCACTGTGCTGGGCGGGACATGGCCCTTCCCAGATCCTTGGGACCCGCTGTGCCAGTGTGAAGCCATGAGACCAGCACTGCCCCAGCCTGCTGCAGGGCCAGCAGCGGAGCTCCCAGAGAAGGGACACTGCTGACAACCTGTAGCCCCCTCCCTAGTGAGGGATCCTGTCCCCACAGCCTGCTTTCCCCTCTCACCACCTACTGCTGCGGGCTCTCCCTTGGCACCAAAAGCAGCCAGGGTGAGGACAAAGCATGCTGCTTGGCCTTCAGTTCCTTGTCCTGAGGCATCCCAGTGATGGCTGAGGGCTGGGGATGGACAGGCTGTGGTGATAAATGTGGGAAGATGGCTGCCACTGTGCAGAGCTGGGATCCTGGGCAGGTACGGGGAGACCTCCATCCCAATGGAAGGAGCTGTGCAGGGCCCTCCTCTCCTTCCTGGTGGTAGGAAAAAGGCGTCAGCCCGTTGTTACCCACAGGGCGAGGGGAGGAGCTGAGGCACACAGGGATCCTCTCTGGGACAACCCTTCCATGCAGGGCTCTGGAGAGGGGTCAGGCTGCACCTGAGTGCTTTCACTTCTGTTCGCCCCAGGTGGAACCAGCTGGGGCCGCTGGAGGGTGTTTGACTGAAGGCAGTGGGTTTGGTGGTGGCCACACAGCATGTTCTGGGGTGCTGGGGCGTATTTGCCATGTGTAACCTGCTCAACCATTCCTGGAGGTGCTGGAAAAACATAGCCTAAGAAACTGAGCTTGGGATTTGGGCACACTGGGATGTGCAGGGCTGGCTAGTGGATACTCAGAACAGCATTTCTGGGCAAAGAGGAAACCATGTGGCCAAACTCAGAGTCCAGAGCAGCCCATGGGATGCTTCCATCTGCTGAGTTTGGGAGTGGTAGGGGTGGGGTGGGATCTGTGTGTGCTTCTGCTGGAAGCAGGCGTGGTTTTGGCACCGTGCTTCTGACAAGTTCATGCAAACACTCCGTAATTATCCCTTAGCCTCCCTACTGATACATTCTATTTAATTGCTTCTGCTGAGCAGAGAAATGATAATCACCTTCTTTAAGAGGTAGCTTGTGGCTGCGATCCTGTATACAATGGTGCCCACCTTCCTGGGTGAGCACTGCAGGTGGGCAAAGTGAATTTACCAAATGGCAGTAAACCAAAGCACAGGGCAAACAGCAAGGCATGGTAGCACGGAAGGGTGCGTGGCCGCAGGGATGTCCTGCGTGCTGGGAGCCCTCCAAAATGTGTGTGTGTGTAGGTGTGTGCACTCATGCTGGTGTGTTCCAGAAGTGTTGGGCCTGTACATATCACAAACTGCAGGAAGTATCATTCTCTGCAGGAAGTTCGGGTTTGCTGTGAACATGGTGCTTATGCACCAGTGCTGCCTAGGGGAGAAGTGCAGTTACGGTGCTGCAGCAGCAGCGTGTGATGAACAAAATGCTGTTCATATCCTGTGCTGGGGGCTGCCGGCCTTGTGGCACTAGGGTGCTTGATCTCACCTGGGCATCCAGTGATGATGGGTTGGAGTGGGAGGAGAAGGGTTGTTTCAGTTTTGCAGCATAAACTTTTGTTCCTGACATGTGTCACTGACTGCTTCTCTCTTTGTCTCTCTAGTGAGGATGCAGCAGAGGCGGTAGCAATAGACTCTAACAATCAGCCCAAGTCTCCACTGGAAAAGTTTATGGTCAGACTGTGTACGCACCACCAGAAGCAGTTCATCCGTGTGCTAAACGACATATACACTGAAGTACAACCGGACTGTGAAGGCCAACAGTCGTCTGAATCCGAAAGCATGGAGGCCTCCACGTGTGGCTCTGGTTGTAGCCAGCAACGCACTGAAAACCAGGATAAGGGTGCTGCGTGTACTGACCTGAGGCCCCTTTCTTCCTTGGAGCCAGGGCAGCCGGGCACTGACAGCACGGGGCAGCCTGCAGAGCTGAAGCCCATGGACAGGGCAGAAAGCCCCAGCCCTGCTTTGAGGAGAGACTTCCCCGACCCCCCCAGCACCCGGCTGCGCTCTGCCAGCCCAAAGGACAGTTCCACCCAAGGATACCTCAGCATGTTGAACTCTTCCTCTTTGAATTTCCACCATGCCACAAAGAGCCTGGAGGGGCAAACTGCTGACCACGAGCAAGACCCTGGTGTCAGAAAGTGTGAGGACAGCAAAGAGCAGGGAACAGGTAAGGCACTAGTGGAAGGCTACATCTCTGTCAAAGTGGCCAACGTGAACAGCAGCGAGGACGGCTTGGACAGCTGTCTGGGCTCCCAGAAGAGCTCTTTCAGGGCCCTGCCGGAGGAGCCCTGGGACCCTGGCTTTGCCGTCAGCCCTCCTCGCCGCGCAGATAAAGAGAACGCGTTACAGTGTGGCTCGAAAGCATCTTTGCACCAGGACCTCGATGCGAAAGAACAAGACATGAGACCAAAGCCAGACAACCACCTGCACGCCGCGGCCAAGGGCAAGGCGGGCTGCCACCTGCACCCAGCCGACAAGGGCCCGCTCGACAAATCCAAAGAGGGCTGGCTGCCTGCCGGCACCGCACCGACCTCCCACCGTGCCCCCGCCGGGCACCCCCGTGCCAAGGCAGCCTCCCTTCGGCCCTCCCGCAAGGGCAAAAAGGCCTCGGGGCTGCGGATTAATGACTACGACAACCAGTGTGATGTGGTCTATATCAGCCAGCCCATCACTGAGTGCCACTTCGAGAGCCAGCGTGCCGTGTCGTCCCGCAGGACGGCACGGAAGAGTACGCGGGGGTACTTCTTCAATGGGGAGTGCTGCGAGCTGCCCACCGTCCGCACGCTGGTGAAAAGCTCACGGGTGGAGGAGCGGGGAGGCAGCACAGCGCAGCGGACGCAGGCGCTCATCAGCACAAAGCCGACGCTGGTGCTCTCGGGGGGCAGCTCATCAGGGGCAGGACGGGATGGGGAGAAAAGGGTTTCGCTCCGGCTGTTGGCCAAAGGCGTGCCAGCCGGCAGAGAGATGAAGGGCAGGGGTGAGCTGGGCTCCGTGCAGCGGGAACTGCGGGACATGCGGGTGCTGCGGTCGCGGGAGGCTGCTGCGACTGTGCCCCTGTTCTCACTTTCTGCACCACCCAGCCCTCAGACGGAGGACAGCGTGGCTGGGTCGCCATCCCCGGGCTCCCCCTGTAGCCAAGGGACTGAGGACTCTGCTGCCCTAGAGGTTGGTGCAGCTCCCTCTGGGGATGGGAGCTCCAAGGACAGCGATGCTGTGCCAGCTGCGGGCTGTGCTGCCCTTCCTGCCACTGAAGCAGCCGTCAAGGAGGAAGGGTCCCCACATGTGAGTGTGCAAACTGCTCCAGACCTCCCTGCCAGTCCAGAGTTGGGGTCCCCCATGCAGCCCTGTCCTGCTCTGGATGCAGCGCCTGAGGCTGACACCAGGGACCATGCAGTGCTCCCAGGCACCAGCAGCACAGAGCCCTGTGGCTTGCATCCCACAGAGCCCTCTCCACACTCTCCAGAGATGCAGGCTTCTGAGCAGCCCCCTGCCACTGAGGGCAGGGATTGTCTCCCAGAGCCCCCCGCCACCTTCCAAGGCATGGAGGTGAACAAAAGCACTGATACTATACCAGATGCTGAACTATCAGTTGTGCCAGGTGGCACCTCCCTTGAGCAAGAGGAGGCTGCACCAGCCATCGTAGCTCTCCCTGTGGACTCAGAAGGGGAGGCAGAGCTTAACAACAGCCTGGCAGGTGAAAAGGAGCCTGCTGAAGAGGAAACGCTGCCTGAACCCGATGGCTTGGAAACAGCAGAGAAAGACTCCATCTCTTCCAAAGAGACCCTAGACAAGAAGCGAAAGAAGGGAAGGAGAACGCTCGTGGCATCTGATCGGCGCCTCCGAAGCCAGCAGTCTCAACCACCCACTGAGGGCAGCACTGAGGACGCTGGTTCTTCCAGCCCTGTGCACCTTTCTGGCCTTCAGATCAAAGCCTCCAAGAGTCCTGGTGCTAAGCGGTTCAAGAGAGAAGGGAACCTGGATGGGACAGCGCCCGCACACTTCCCAAACGACTGCTTCCATGGTGTGCTGCTTCAACACAGTGAGGGGCCGAGCACTGGGCAGACTCTGGAAAACAGTGCTGAGGAGAATGGTGTCACCACCAGGCAGACTTACAAAAGCATCTTAGCAAAAGAAACTGCATCTGAGGGAGAAAATTCCTGTGAAGATGACCCCTCTGCTACAGGTGACCAAAGTCAACCCGGTGAGATGCTGGATATCTGTGTGCAAACTGATGCCGAGAAGAGCGTCCTCCTCCTGGCAGAAAGCAGCATGCCTGCAGGCAGTGTGCAAGCAGAGGTGAAGCTGGACAATGTTGGTGCAAAGGAGGAGAGCTCTGACAGTGCCATAGACACGGGGAAGCTGGAGCACTATGAGCCGGTGGGCAGCCGATCTCCATGTCCCACCAGCAAAGGTGGAGGAAGCAAGCATCTACCAGCGAAGGCTGTCAAACACAAAAAGATCACCCCACAGTTTTATAACTTAAGGCATGCACCCGCACCTACTGACACTGCACAAAAGAACTTACCAGGGAAGGAGTCTATGCAGGCTGTCCCCAGAACCAGGGATGAGTGCAGTTCAGGGAGTGATGATGCCCTGGTGCTGGAGGATATGGATGTGGAGGACAGCAAGCCAAGGTTCATGGAGTGGTGTGCTGAGGAGGAGAACCAGGAGCTGATCGCCGAGTTCAACGCCCAGTACATGAAAGTGCAGAAGGGATGGATCCAGCTGGAGAAGGAGGTGCAGCCAACCCCGAAGGTGAAGAACAAAGCTGACAAGCTGAAGGAGATCTGGAAAAGCAAGAAAAGGACGCGGAAAAGCAGAGGGGCCCTGGAGGTTCAGAAGCTGTCTCCCGTCCAGATGCTGTTCATGAAGGCCTACAAGCTGTCTGACATCTGCCAGTGGTTCCTGGAGACCACCGAGACCCGCTCGCTGGTGATCGTGAAGAAACTCAACACGCGTCTCCCGGGGGAGATCCCCCCCATCAAGGTCCCCATGCAGAAGTACTCCTCCTCCGGCCTCTACCCCAGCTCGCTGCAGGCTGAGCGCTTGAAAAAACACCTGAAGAAATTCGCCGCCACCACGCCGGCCCGCAACAACCTGAAGAACCAAAAGCTGTGGGCCAAGATCCGCGAGAACGCCGACAAAGCTGAGGCCGAAGAGGGCACTGCAGCCAGCCAGCCTCCTCCACAAGAAGTTGGCCCCGAGGAGCCGAGCCAGGAGCGGGGTGCGCAGCCCACCCCCAGCCTGCCCACGCAGGCCAGCACCCGCATCCTGCGCAAGTACTCCCAGCTGCGGGGCAAGCTGCGGGCACAGCACCGTGCTGCCCGCACCGACCGGCGTGGTGACGTGCCTGGGGAGCAGCCGGGCCCCGAGAGCAAGCCCAGCCGCAAGAGCCTGTGCATCAACCCGCTGATGTCCCCCAAGCTGGCCCTGCAGATCAAGGCGGATGCCTTCCCCGCTAAATCACCCGCAGCGGATGGGGCAGGGAAAGGGCGGAAAGGGAAGAGTAAAGGCCAGGAGGAGCCCTCGCCCAGGGCTGAGCAACTCAGCAGGAAGAAGAGGACTCTGAAGGAGAGTGAGGCAATGCAGGAGCGAGCCGGCTCCTCGGGGAAGGACAAGGTGCCGACCAAGAAGGCTGGGAAAATAAAGCACTCGGAGGTTGGCACCAAGGCTCCCGCCACCCGCAAGCAGGTGGAGAGGAGCAGCAAGCTGGCCAAGAAGTTGTCTTTGAAAGAGAAGAGAGCCCCGAAGAGGCAACTGGAGAAGGTGCGGCTGCCGGTGCGGAAGGGCAAGGAGAACACCAGCCGCCGTGCCGCACCGCCGCCCGGCCACGAGGAGCTGGGCCCATCCCCGCGGCACAGGCCGCTCGGGGAGTCCTCTACACGGGCGCAGAAGATGGCCAACAAGAAGGCAGGTGGGGGGAAGGCCCTCCCCAGGGCCGTGAGGAAGGGGCAGGAAGGCAGCAGCTCGCAGGGCAAGCGGAAGCTGCGGGCGAAGGGGGACTGCTCGCACAGCAAGCGCTCGCGGCTGGACACCAAGTAGCGACGCAGTGGTAGCCATGTACAGAACTCCTGTATAGTAGTAACCCTTACCATGCATTAACTAAAGCTGCTTTTATAAGCTGTAGCAAGCCTTTAAAATCCGCAGTTACAGGATCACGCCCGTGATGTTAGGCATCGGAAGCTGTGTCTGGGGCGGAGAAGAGGTCAGCCTGTCTGGCTCTGCTGTTCAGAAGGAAGTGTCTGCAGTTCGGATGGTCCTGGGGCTTTTGAACTCAGAACCAGGCAGTTTTAGTTAAAAGTACAGTGCCTTATTTATCACTTTAAAAATAAAAATAAGAAGCTCGTCTGTGTGATTTGGAGGCTTGCGTTTTATACTTGAGGCACAAGCACTTGTACTGTAGCAGAAAGAAAACCACCTTTGTGCACATGAAGTAGCTTTCGGCAGTCTTTCGGTGCACGCCAACATTTCCCTTCCCTTCAGCGTCCTTCTGTCTGTCTGTGAGTGGCATTTCAAGCAAACCCAAACCTCTTTGCCATTGGTGAGGGAGAGGAAGGTGGATGGGACACGTGTCGGTTCTCCCACAGCTGCCGGCGGCTCTCCAGGCATTCACACATGGATGTCACCCGGAGGCTCAGCCCCTATCCCTGTCCCTTTGCACAACTGCAGCTGATTTTCCCTATAGTTTGCATTCACTTTTGTACCAACACAC
Organism: Odontophorus gujanensis; assembly: GCA_013399175.1. NCBI lineage: Eukaryota > Metazoa > Chordata > Aves > Galliformes > Odontophoridae > Odontophorus > Odontophorus gujanensis. The sequence goes on from VXAB01001874.1 coordinate 88,572, forward strand.
ACCTTGCTGCTTGTAGGAACCCCAGTGTGAGCGTCCCGTGCAGGAAGCAGCAAGGTTCTGGTTTGAAAACTCCTTTCTCTTCCCTTTGAGTCATGCAAAAGTGAGCTCTCTGAGCAGTGACAGAGTGATTAAATCTTGCCTGTCAGTCCCTGTACAGATTAATATGGAGTTATCTATGACTTTAATTTTTACTGCATGTATTAAATATGTCAAACATTCCATCAGGAAAGATTTAAAAGCGTTTCAGGAGAGGTGCTGGTGGCAGCTGTAGCACTGCTCTGTACCTTCCCCACGGGTCCTCTCCCCCTCACTTCTCCGCCTGCACCCACCTTTCCCTTCCCTTGGACTGGGGCAGAAATGCGGGACCCCCTCCCCATATTCTGTATTTAATTTCTCTTCTCGGGGCTGTCCCTTTCTGCCCTGTGTTGCGATGGCAGCTCCAGGTGGTGCTCCCCAGAGCTGTGCCGCGGCTTCAGCACACATCGGATGGGATGCTGGGCATCCCACGGCACGGGAGGAGTGCGAGGTGTCAGGCTGAGGGCTGGGAGCAGGCCAGGTGACAGGGTGCCTGGCGAGGCGGCAGGGTGCTCTTCTGTTTTATTTGACAGTGACAGCTTCAGTCTTTGGGACAGGCTTTGTCTTTGATGGGTAACGTGCAGCCGCCACTTGTGGCTGAGTGACCGCAGCCAGCACTTGGGCATGGCCCAGTCCAGGTCAGGGTGGGCACAGTGGTGCTCTGTGTGAGCTCTCTGCATCGCAGGTCGGCCAGGGATGCTCGCACCTCCAGAAAAACAGGATGGCTTCCTGCTGGGAGGCATCTCCAGCTCCTGCTGCTTCTCAGGAGCTGCCGTCCCCTCATCACGTCCTGTGAGTGTAGCTTCCAGGTCTTGCGGCCCACGAGACGTGTTTTTACCACGTGCTTCGTGCTTGCGAGTGCTGTGTTTTGGGAAAGGACAGGGGGATGTTTCAGTATGCTAGCGAATGAAGGGGTCTGTGTGCGAGGTGGCCACCTGGCAGGGTGGCACCGCCACTGTTTCTTCATCAGTGCCCAGATACGATTTTCTTCTCCCTCTCTTCCAGTCAGCATTGCGTTGCTCTGTTCCCCATTTTCTCGCTGATATCCTCTCACCAGTCCCAGCGCTGTGCCCGCAGTGCTCCCCGATTGCAGCAGTACCGGCTGCTGCTGCTGCCACCGCTGCCCCTTCAGCTTTTTCCTTGCCGGCTGACTTCTCATCCTACTCACGGAGCTTGCCTCCATCCCCGCTCCCTGCTCTGCATATCATAGCGTCCGTTCCGCCCGTCCCTTCGCTTGGTGGTTGTGAAATGAATCCATCTGTTCTAAGATGTTCTCAGGAGTTTGTATTAAGATCACCCCTAGGCTTAGCGGAATCACGGTCCCCTCCCCTCCCTCCTCCCCAGACCCCCCCCCTGGTTTGAGAGCACTTCCACCGGGCCGTGGGCAGCTGGCGTTTGATTCAGGGCACGTTGGCAGCTGTGGGGCGGCCGCAGAGGGCACCGTGGTGGCCATCATGGTGTCACCCAGCCCACCGGGCCGTGTCGCTAGCCAATGTTTTCTAAGTCTGTTTGTAAGAGTACCTAATTTTAAAATGAAATGTGAATATATATTATGTGTAGGTGCCATGTAAGATAGTGTTGTGCTAGGCGGCAGGATGCTAACCTACTTTTTAAGCTTTTGGGGCAGGAAAAGACGTGTTTGTTTGTTTGTTTGTTTTTCACTCTTGATTCTCACGGATTTAATATTGTAAATAGTTGGGTTTTTTATATTTATTTCGTGGGCTTTCTGTAGGTTCATGTTCCGACTGATGGTCGGTGTGGCTGCCTGATGGCGCAGGGGGATGGGGCGGCTCTGGGTCCCGTCCCGTCGGTGTCCAAGCATTAACCCTTCATCTCATTTCTGATGATGTCGGACGCGGTCAGAGGCGGTGAGCTGGGAGGGAGGGGTGGGGGTCTCCAGGGTGGGGGCACTGCCAGCAATAAGATTTGTAGTAATAATGTCTGCTTGGGTGGCGGAGGGCTCATCCCAGTGCAGGGTGCAGGTCTCGAGGAGCTGCCCCAGGGCTGTCACAAGCGGCTGCTCTGACCCCAAGGCGCCCAAGGGGCAGCTACCCGCAGCCAAGCTGGCCCTGTCAGGTCGTTGCCTCTTTGCTTGCCCTTCTGCCATGTTTATGGGAGGGTTTGAGGTCGGTTGCCTGTTTGTGTGTGTTTTTCCTACGTGTGTGTGGCTTTTTTTTCTGGCTGTTTTTAACCCCATTTTGCTGCACCCATCCCACAACGGGACCGGCCCCACTGCTCAGTGGTGGGTCTCTCATTTGAGAGCATGGGATGGGAGTGTGATGGAGGGGCTCATGAGAGCCCTTCACCTTTGGAACTGTGGTGTGGGGAAAAAAAAGAAAAAGAAAAAGAAAATAAAAGAAAGAAAAAGAAAAAAAACCAACCCAACCAACCCGATACGTTCCCTTTTGTTCTTTTCAAGATGCTAAACGTTTTAATCTTAGTTCCGCCCCGATAGCAAATGTTTTCCCTTCCTCTGTGTCCGCTTTCCCGGAAAGAGTTGTATTACTCTGTTCATTTCTTTAGGGTGAACTGTAGACACTGATCCGAGCGGCCCTCCTGTCCGGTACTGTATGTCAGAGCCTGACCAATGTGAACTCAGAACGGGGTGTGGGGAGCGCGGCCGCCCGCTCGGCGCCGTGTGGGGGGAAAGCGAAGCGTCTGCTGTGAATCTTCGGTTGGAAAGGTGGAGAGGGGTTTCCATTAGATGATGTTTACATACCTCACCTGACGAACCTTTGAACGTGTATATAAAAAAAAAAAAAAAAAAAGAAATAAAATTATATTAAGTTGCTTTAAATCGATATGTATAGCTATAAGAACTGGGTCATTTGAACTTTGGCTGTGTATCGACTCTCTCAGTGTTGACATTTTGTGAACTCTGTGCTCCTGTCGTTTAGACTCTTGAGGAAGCTGTGTTCTTGTTGCAGGTAAAGCTCCCTGACTCAGATCTGAGCTCCTCACGGACTCCCACCGCCTTGTTTTCTTTTCTCCCTCTGTTGTTGATATTCACCCGATGATGAGCTTTCTAAAGGTCCGTATTTTATTGCAGCTTATTAAACGTTTCTTTGATATCAGAGCCGCTTTGCTGTGATAAATGCAGGAGGATGGGGCTGTGGATGGCACACGTGGGTCATGGCCATAGGGTGCACCCAGCCCATGTCAGCCCCACGGGAATGTTGGGTCCCCCGCTGCCCACGCCGTCCCCACCCCGTGATCCCCTCTGTGTGTCCCCATAAAGACGATGCCGGGCCTCTGAATGAATCAATGTCGTGTTCACATGGAGGACAACAAAGACAATACCGAACATCTCCTAAAACAACACAGCCTCTGCCGGCGGAGGGTGCCCTCCCCAGCCCAGCGCAAACCGGCGGCTGCAACAGTGACACATACACACCGCGCGGGCCAGACAAAGCCACCGTCACGTTCCTGCCCAGTAGCATCTGTAAACAAAAAGAAAACAGCGTTTGTTGACCCCGAACATAGAAAAATACTATAACAAAATGAAATACAAATATATATTAGAATCTGTAAGTATTCTGTATAAAGAGATACTTTAGCGGTTAGCTTACAGCAAGAACAGAAACACAACACAACCGAGCTCCGGCGGGGCCGGGGGCTGAATGAGAGCGTCCCGCCGTGCCGTGTGGCACAGGGTGCTGGTGGCACAGACGTCCCCATGGTGCTGGCATGTCCTGGGTGCGTGGGGACAGCGATGGCGTCCATCAGCCAGCTGCGCCCAGCAGGACGCGGTGGAGCGCTGGTGTGATGTGATGGGGAGAGCTGCAGCCGCAGCCCTGGGGGTGACATGGCGATTTGCCTCAGGTTGGCCCCGTCACCCTCGGTCCTGGGATGCCAATGGCCGGCACACAGCACGGTGCCCCTGCTGCCCTGCCAGCACGTCCCCTGGCATTGCAGTGTGGCGGAGCTGCTGCCCCAGTGTGACAGCTCTGGGTCCTGCTGGGGCCTGTGCTGGCTGCTGTGTCACCTCCGGGCTTGCCACCTTCATCCTTCAGCTGGCCCAGCATCCACACAAACCTGTGCCCCAGAAGCCCATCTGGGGGTGCTCCAGCACAGCCACCCCCCGCACATGGTCCACCAGGGAGAGGGGCCATGTCCCTGTGTGCAGGGCAGGGCCGGCGCTGCCTGGTGAGGTCGCTCCCGGATCCATCCTGCTTGACCCAGTGCAGGTGAGCTGGCACCATACACTAGCTGCGAGGGCTGCTGCATCAGGGCCAGGGCTGTTTGGGGAGGGGTACTTGGGGGTACTGGGAATCAGGGGTGCTGGCACAGAGCTCAGCCCTCCTGGCAGCTGTGGCATACAAGACGCTGCAGTGCCAGGAACAGCACGGGGTGCTGGGATGGTCCCGGCTGGAGCCAGGGCGCAGAAGGGGCACACACGCTCCCCTCGGCAGAGGACAAGGTGGAGAGATGAAGGGAGAGAGCAGGTGGAGGGGCAGAGCAGCTCCCACACGAGACACACTTGTGTAGCTGCAAGTTCTTAAAAAAATCCTCTATCTACACACTTGCTTTGTTTGTGTTTTCTTTTTCTTTTTTTCTTTCTTTCTTTTTTTTTTTTTTTTTTTTTTTGTTTTCCAACCCTCTAGATGCAACACATCTATCCTCCTCCAGCCCCAGTGGGCTCCTCCGAGTGGCGGGAGCTGCGCTGGGCTTCGGCAACACCCCGGCCCCTGGCTGCAGGGCAGAGCGAGCTCTTGGTGCCGGCGGATCCTCACTGCCCCCCCCCGGTGTCCGCAGCAGCCCCCGCGTCCCGGCGCTCAGAGGCACGGGCTGCAGCCGCACTTGCTGGGCTTCTCCCCCTCCTCCACGAAGGTCGCGCCGTTGCTGCACTCGAAGGCGTATTTCCTGCGCCGTGGCCGCAGCCCAACGCAGCAGCCGGAGTCAGTGTCACCGCCGCACGCGCCCCGGCACCGCACGTAGGGCACCGGCCGCGTGGTCTGGCAGATGGCGTAGCCCCGCTGCACCTGGTGGTAGTCCCGCACCGGCTCCCCGCGGCACTCGGGCTCTGTGGGACGGTGAGGATCAGCGTGCGGTCCCCCCCGGCGCTGCTGCCCCGAACCCACCGTCCTGCCGCCTACCTTGGTCGCAGAGGGCCCCGCTGTAGCCGCTGTGGCACTCACATACGGGCTGTCCGCCCGGGGTGAGGCGGCAGCGGCCGTGGTGGCAGGGCAGGAGGCGACAGGGGTCGGGCGGTGCGCTGGGCTGGTTGCACAGGGCACCCTGGTAGCCCTGGTGACACTGGCAGCTGTAGGAGAGGGCGTCGAGGGGCAGGCAGAGCCCGTGCACGCACCTGTGGGCAGCCACGGCCATCAGGGGTCTGACGTGTGACACATCAGTGCCTGTACTGCAGTGTACCAGCACCAGCACGGTGGTGGCACGGCATGGGATGGGTCAGGCACGGTGTGGGTAAGGAATGACGTAGGTAGGTCATGACATGGGTGGGCACAGCACAGCACGGGGTGGGTATAGTCACTGCAGCCGCAGCAGTGGTGTGGCTCTGGCACAGGGTGGCACTGGTATGGCACAGACACCACGTGGCACTGAGCCATAGAATCGTGGAAACATTAAGGTTGGAAAAAAACCTTCAAGTCCAACCATTAGCACACCCACTAACCATAACCCTCAGTGAGTCAGCTGTGGATGGAGCAGATGGGCTGCTACGGGGCACCAAATGGGACAGAGCCACTGCGGTGGGGCATAGCCCTTGGCGTGGGGCAGCTGGCAGGGAGGGAACACTCACTTGTGCCCCTGGCAGGGGCCGCCACGGGGTTGGTCGCAGTGGGGTCCATCCCAGCCGGGCTCGCAGTGGCAGACGGGTCCCTGTGCGCTGGCGGGCTGGCAGATGCCATGCAGGCAGTACAGCTTGCGGCAGGGCTCGCAGCCCGGCACCACGCCAGGCGTCATCCGCGTCTTGGTGAAGTCCTGCAGCTCATTGTTGATGTAGAGGTTGCGGATGCACCCATGGAAGCTGGTGCCGTTGAGGAGCTGCCAGAGGCGGAAGGCAGCTGAGTTGACATCCACAGGCATCCCTGAGGAAAGCGAGGCCATCAGCACAAGCCCAAATGACCTTGTGCCCCCAGTGCCCTGCCAGCCCCGTACCCCCGACATAGAGCGGGGCCTCGCTGTTCAGTGTGTAGTGCTTGCCCGAGTTGTCCATGGTCATGGGGCTGCCGCCATCGATGGAGAGGTTCACCATCTGGTCGAAGGTCACCAGCTCCACGGTGTGGAACTGCCCATCGTTGATGGTCTCGGCACTGTGTGGGAGGGCTGCGTCACCGGGTGCACTCCGTCCCCCATCATATCACTGTGCCCATGCAACGGGGTCAGGGCACAGGGGAGTGGGGGCCCATGGTACCTGTATATGGCTGAGCTGGGGTGGGTGCCGGGGTCATAGCTGACCCTGACGTGGCCCTGGTACAGCTCCACAGCCATGTGATCGCTGTCACCGTTGTACAACAGGATGCCGTTGTCTTCAGCCGTGGAGACCTACGGGTGGGAGAGGTGGGACCCTGCACCTGGCTGCTACCCCCCATCACCCCGCATCACCCCACACTCTCACCTGCAGGGTGATGTTGGCTCGGGGCCAGTCCTGCAGGTCGGTGAACTGCAGGTACGTGTCACGGTCCACGAAGTTGACGCTCAGCAGTTTCTCACACTTGGGGCCGCCGAAGCCGGGCAGGCACTGGCAGAGGGTGCGGGAGCCCCGCTCCACGCAAGCCGCCCCATTCTGGCACTCGGCGTGCTCGCAGAGCCCAGGCTGCCCGGCGGTGTGGGGCGGCATCTCGCACAGCTGTCCACTGCAGGGCCGAGGGTGTGCTGGGCATGGGGCAGGGGCAGCCCCCTCCCCGCCGCCCACAGCACCCACCCGCTTTGGGATCCCCACCAGAGGCAGCATCGGAAGGAAGCACGGATGCTGAACCCTGGGGGTCCCTCCTGGGGTCCACACTTTGGGACGTGGTGGCCAGGACCACCTCCTGCGGGATGACACCTCACCGGCCCGTTAGCCCCCCCGGTGGTACCTGTAGCCCTCGGCGCAGAGGCAGGAGTAGCCATTCACCTCATCCACGCAGCGAGCATTGTTCTGGCACCGGTGGTCCTGGCAGTCATCAAAGTCCTCGCTGCAGTTGGTCCCCACATAGCCTGGTGCACACTCACACCTGGGGCAGCACGAGGGGGGGTTACAGTCCCCACTGTGCCTTCCCCAGTGCCTCCCAGCTGCCTGCAGCCCCCTGAAGGCAAAACCCGGGGGTTGGGGCTCACCTGGGCCCCTGGTTGGTGGGGACACATGTGGAGCCGTGCTGGCATGGGCTGAGTTCAGCTGAGCAGAAATCTGGTGGCTGCTCACAGAAATCCCCTGCGGGGCAGAAGAGGGGGTACTGGGGGGTACCCGTCTGGGCACATCCCACAGCGGGATGGCAATACCCTTGCTCCAGGTACCTGCGTAGTGAGCAGGGCACAGGCAAGTGTAGTTGGTGGCACCAGGCACACAGGAGCCTCCGTTCTCACAGCTGTGCTCCTTGCAGGGGTCACTGGTAGTGTGGCAGCTTGGGCCCTCGAAGCCCACTGCACACAGACACCTGTCCCGGGGTAGGAAACACCGTGTTGGGGCCATCTCCCCAAAATGTGGGCAAAGGACCGTGGTAGAGCCTGTTCCCATGCAGAGTGCTGAGGAGCACGGCCCTGCGTGCCCCTGCCCAGCACTGGTGGAGGATGCTGAGGACGCTGAGTTGCCAAGACGACGAGCTGAGAGAGGCCATTTAGTGCAGAAGGATGCACAACCCTCCTCCACCCACAGCCCCACTGTTATTTCCAGCTGCTAATTGCACCCCACTTCCCAGAAATGCCTGAAGCGTTCGGGGTAGCCAGGGTTGAGTGGGGGCACGGTTGCATCCTGTTCTGGCTCGCACTGCCACCAGTGGTGAGGGTGGATATCCCGGGGGAAGAAGACCCCAAATCCCCATGAGTTGCTGCCATCCCACTGCCCAAATTCCATGGGTACCCCCCAAACTGCTGACCTGAAGCTGTCCTTGTCCCCATCCTGGGGCTGGCAGGTGCCCCCATTGGCACAGGGGTTTGGGGAGCAGCCATCCAGAGCCACTTCACAGTCCCTGCCCTGGGGATAGAGGGAGATGTGGCAGCAAAGGAGGAGGGGGGATACCCCAATCCGCATTCCTCCCCAGTTGCTGTGGGCAGGTAGAGCCCTGCACCATGCACACTGGGCTGCACGACCCAGTGCCACTACCTTGTAGCCAGCGGGGCAGGCACAGCGGTAGGAGCCGAGCGTGTCGTTGTGGCAGGTGCCCTGGTTGAGGCAGGGGCTGGAGAGGCAGGGGTTGCACTTGGCCTGGACGCTCAGGGCCGGGGGCCCTGTGGGGAAGGGTAGAAGGAAGGAAGGGGGGGTGTAGTCGTAAGCACTGGGGGGCAGTGTGGAGCAGTGGGGGCATGTGGAGCATCTCCACACCGTGCAGAGTGGGAGGCACAGAAGGGCAGATAGATAGATGGACAGCTCACCATAGACAGATGGATGCTCACCTTGGCACTCAAACTTCTTGGCAGGGGTGGTGAGCAGCAGCTTGCCCTCCATGTCGGGGGGCCCAGCGCAGCGGGCAATGCCCGGCTCCTTGTAGCCCGTCTTCACCCAGCTGGAGAGCCAGCGCAGGTTGCAGCTGCAGTACAGTGGATTGGCCCCAATGGCTCTGCAGGGCAAAAGTGGGGGCACTGAGCGTCATGGTACCCCCCTCCCCCCCCCCCTTCTCCCTGTGTCCTGCTCCTAAAGCATCCCAAGCCCAGTCCCACAGTGGTGGTGGCAGAGGGGAGCGGAGAGGGCAGCACTGTGAGCGGGCACTGAGATTGGGATGGGTGTGCACTGCATTCCATTTCCTTTAGGAGAAGCTTGAGGAGGCAGCAGCGGCGCGAGCCGGCAGTGCTGGGCTCTGCAGGGCTCTCATTGTTGATGGATGGAGGAGAGCTAATCCTACAGCTCGCAGCAAGGGGCAGGGGTGGTGGGGATGAGGGAGACAGGAGCAACAACTGGGGGCATGCCAGGAGTGGGAAGGGGAGGCAGCCTAGGGAAACCCAGGGGGTTTTGGGGTCCCCAGCCCTGGACTCACAAGTGAGACAGTGAGGTGACATCCGCGAATATGCCCTCAGGGAGGGTGGAGATGTCATTGCCATGGAGAGACCTGCAGAGGACAGAGAGCCCCATGATCCCTTTGGCTCCAGGAAAGCAATGGCAGCCTTGGGGCTGCACCCAGCCAGTTGCTGGGTTCAGAGCCCACCAGAGTGTCATTGCTGCCTACGGTGCACAGGGGACGCAGGGACACTCACAGCAGCCGCAGGGAGCGGAGGCCCTCGAAGGCCAATGGAGGGATGCACTGCAGGGAGTTGTAGCTGAGGATCCTGCACAAGGGAAAGAGGAGGCAACACAGAGAGGCCACCCCAAGCTGCATGCTGCCCCCCCCATCCTATCACCCACATCAGGCTCAGGGCACAGCTTCATCCAAGTGGAGGGTCCCCTGCTCATTGGGGTCCCCTAGGAACACCCTCCCTCAGCCAGGGCAGCATGCAGCCTGGTGGCAGCACTTACAGGGTGGTGAGCTGGCTCATGTTGGTGAAGGAGGAGTTGCTCAGTGAGCTGATCTTGTTGTTGCTCAGATCGCTGCAAAACACAGACACAGGGGCTGCAGCTGCACTCATCCCTTCTCGCTGCCCATCCAGCAGGGCACAGGGACACGCTGTCCGACAGCCACATTCCCACACAAAGGGGTCTGCAGGGGTCCCTCCTGGGGAGGGAATGCCATGGGGACAGCCCACACTGCCACCCCCAGGTCCCAGTGGTGAGCTCTGCTCTCAGCCACTTACACCAGCTGTAGGTACTTGAAGGTGGAGAGCTGCCCTGGCACCTGGGTGAACTGGTTTCCATCCAGGTAGCTGGAAGGGGAAGGAAAGCACCTCGGGGTCACCAAGCAGCAAGATATCCCCTTTGTACACCAAAACCCCAGACTTTGTGCTGCGAGAGTACTTCCAGCATCACCTCCCTGCATCTATGGGGCTCTTGGGGACACCCTCGCTGGCAGGGAGCTGCACACGTGCCCACCCACAGACCCCACAAGCTGGTGCCTGGGGGCCGCTCCCCAGCAGCCTGCGTGTGTGCACAGCCAGACGTGCCGTGCTGAGAGTGTGGGTGGCCGTGTTTGCAAGGCATGTGCAAGATGGAGCTGAGGATGTGGTGAGAGGAGGGTGTGTGAGACGGCGCTGAGGTGTGAGGGGGTGGCATACATATGCATGGATGTGTACTGCATGCGACGGCACTGGAGGCAGGCTGCTCGGGACTGCAGAGCCCTGGGGTGTGACAACAGCCTCTGCACATCACCCCTTGGGCACAGCCGTGGAATCACAGAATGGTTGTGTTGAATGGGACCTTAAAGCCCATGCATTTCTGCCCCTTTACCAGATCAGGGCCCCATCCAACCCTGCCTTGGGCACCCACAGGAGTGGTGCACTGCCCTCAGGGGTGGTCTCTACATCCCTAGCCAGGACAGGGGTGAGCCCCGTCCCCAGGCACCCTGGGCACAGACTCCTACCCACAAAGCAGCAGCAGGGGGAGTAGGGCAGACCCTTGGCAATGCACTCACAGCTCGGTGACATTCTTGGGGATGCCCCTGGGCAGGGCCTTGAGGTGTTTGTTGCTGCAGCGCACCACAGTGTCGAGGCAGGTGCACTCCTGAGGGCACTGGGGCCGCGGGATGCAGCTTGTCTCCTCCTGACCTGCACAGGGCACAGGAGACACAACGTCACTGGGGCACGGCTCGTTGCCCAGCAGGCACTGTGTGATGCTGGGTTTGGTGCCTTGCACTTGTGACAGGGTGGCACCCATATTTGTATCTTCTCTTGGCCCCAAAGCTGGGGTGCAGCCCTGTCTCAGTTGACACCTGGATTTGCACTCAGTTCTGTAGCTTGTGGGAATATGGGTGCATTGCATTCCATTCTATTGCTTTAGGGGTTAGGGTCAAGCTTATGGTTAGGTTTGCAATGTATTCTATTCATTACTCTGGTTTGCATTGCATTAGAGTTGCAGTTAGGGTTCGGACAGGGATTAGGGTTAGGGCTGCATTGCATTCCATTGCGTGGCTTTGTATTGCATTGCATTTGATATCACTGCATTTCATTTCACTGGACTGTCTTGCATTTCACTTAGCAAACTGCACTTCCTTGCACTGAATTGCATTACAGTGCATTAGGACAAGGGCTAGGGTTAGGGTACCACAGAGGGACCTGGGGCATCCTTAGAGGTGGGCACCATGAGCTGGGTGACTCCAGCTCACTGCGGGGACAGATGGACGGCACGTGAGTAGGGATGGGAGGGAGCGAGTTACCTTCCTCACACCTGAAGTCAGGGAAGGCCACGTCCTGCAGTGGGATCTGCCGGAGGAAGTCGGGGTGTTGGCACCGCGGGTTCCCTGTCACGATCTTCCTCTTGCGCAGCCAGTCCCCGAGCCAGGCCAGCTGGCAGTTGCAGTTGAAGGGGTTGGCCAGCAGGTTCCTGCACACAGGAGGGTATCACCTGAGGTGTGGGCCTGAAACCCCCAGCAAGGGGCTGTGAGCATCCCCAGAGTGGACATACAGTGTGGAGAGGGACTGCAGCGTGTCGAAGGCTCCGGGTGCGATGGTGCTGATCTGGTTGTCATACAGCGAGAGCAGGCGCACGTTGCGCAGCCCTGTGAAGCTGTCATTGTGGATGCAGCTGATGCGGTTGTTCCTCAGCATTCTGCAGAAGAGAAGACACCCCATAAGCATGGGACCCAGCAGATCCTGGGGGGGGGCAGGAGCCCACACACAAAGGCTGCAGCTCTGCCTTGCAGACAACAGTCCCAGCTCTGAATGCAGATATGGGATTGCCCCAAAGCGAACCCACAGTGGTGCCAACAGCACCAGCCTGGTGGCATGGGCAGGGCTAGAGACACTGGGAATGAGGGACAGCCTCAACCACACAGTTCAGGGACACTCACAATGTCCTGAGCCCGTCCAGGCCCCGGAACATGCTGCTCCGCACTGACTCCAGCTGGTTGACCGTGAGGTGCAGCTCACTTACTGACGTGGCCCCCTCAAATGCCCCATCCTCGATCTCTGACACCTTGTTGTTGCTGAGGTTGCTGTGGGGAGGGAGGAGCATCAGGCTGCATCCTGACCCCCACCTCTCCCTGGGTCCTGCAGCTTGGGAGGTGCTGCCCATTTTATAACCCACATCACGTCCCCGTGTACCCTCCCAGCCCCCCTGTGCCTCCTGATCCTCACATTTTCTTCAGGTGAGGCAGCTTCTTGAAGATGCCCGTGGCCTCCAGGATAGAGATTTCATTGTTGTTCAGGCGCCTGGGGTGGGCGGCAGGGAAAAGAGATGGCTGCAAAGGGCCTGGCAGAAACCAAACCCTCAGCAAAACCCAGTGCCAGCGATACAGTGACTGCAGGAGGGGAGGGCATGGTGCTTACAGCTCGGCCGTGGACTGCGGGATGCGCTCCGGAATTTTAGTGAGCTTCAGGTTGGAGCACTCCACCACACCAGCCTCACAGCGGCACTTTGGGGGGCACACCACATCGCTGTTGCACTCGCTGTTCAGCTGGTAATCCTCTGTCCCTGCACACCAGTGAGGGCAGGGGCTCGGGGCTGCACCTGGCTGGGTTCTCCCATACCCCAGCTGGTACCTAGCGTGCACCCATAGCCCTCAGTGTGCCCAAAGAAGGGGTCACAGGGAGGACATTATCCACAGGGGACATCTGTCCTGGGTACTGCACACACACACACTCACACACACACGTGTTTCCCATCTTACCTGGGATGAAATACTGCTCTTTGGCTGCAGAAAGAAAAAGCACATCAGCACCAATGAGTGCTCAGCCCCCAGAGGGGACAAGGGCGGTGCTCACCCGAGCAGCGGAACTTCTTGCTCTTGATCTGCCCGATGCGCTTGTTGGCCAGGCGCCGGGGGCTGGCACAGCGGGCACCGCTGGTCTCAATGGGGTTGGCACGGAGGAAATCCGCCAACCACTTCAGGTTGCAGTCGCAGACAAAGGGGTTCTGGGCCAGGTGCCTGCATTGAAGGCAGCGGGTGACTGGCAGCCCGTACCGAGACTTGCCACCACCGTGCTGGTACCCCCCAGGATGCCCTCCCATAGCCACGTGGGCACTCACAGGGTCTGGATGGCACGCAGTGAGGTGAAGGTACCCTTGGCCAGGCTCTGGATCTTGTTGTCATAGAGAGAGAGCAGCGAGAGGTTCTGCAGGTCCTGGAAGGCATCCGCGCGCACGCAGTTGATCTTGTTGGCATTGAGAAGCCTGGCAGGGAGGGAGGGAGGAGATGCCAACCCTGCTGTGCCGTGACCCTGGCACCGAAGGTATCCCCACAGAGTGTCCCACCGGAGCCTTACAGCAGCTGTAGGGCAAAAAGTCCTCCGAAGACACCCTTGGGAAGGTCAGTGATCTTGTTACCATACAGCACCCTAGAAAGGAGGGATGGCACGAAGGGGACAGGTGGCAGTGGCATGGTGCAGCACCAAGCAAGTGCCACCTCCAGGCAGGGGAACAAGGTCTCCATGCCCCCTTTGCCCCCGGTGTGAGCACTCACAGCGAGTTGAGCGAGCGCAGTCCCTGGAAGGCATCGGGGGCGATCTCTGAGATCTGATTGTTGCTCAGGTCTCTGAAATCCAAATGGAGAAGGTAAGCTGAGCCCCTTGTCCCCATGCCCCAAAGCCTCATCCTCCTGCTGAGGTGCTCATGGCAGCAGGATTTGGGGTGCTGGGGTAGGGAGGCTGCATGCTTACATCCGCCGCAGCTTCTTGTAGGGGGAGAAGGCCCCTGGGGGGATGGACTTGATGCCGTTGAGCTCCAGGCGACTGCAGAGGTACAGGGGAGAGGTGAGGCTGGGGGCTGGCTGAGCCCCAGTGCCCCAGTGACAGGCTTGGAGGTGCTGAAAGACCCCAGACTTGCATTAAACCACCCCAAAAGAGCAGCAGGTTTCACCCCAGGGACAACTTGCATCTTGTAATCGGGGCTTTTTCCATCAGGGAGGGTGATGTGGGGGGAACTACGGTGGTGGGGGGCATGGTGGGTAGTGCTAGGGGCTGGGGCAGCAACTCCTGTCCCCAGCAGCATGAGACTGGGGGTGCTCCACATGCCTCGCATCCCAGTGAGGGCTTTGTTCTGTAATTGGATTCCCTTAAGGAGATTATTTCTCTATTTACATTTTTAATGCAGCTAAATCCAGGGCTAAAGCTGGGCAGTGTGAGAGCAGGGTGGCTGAGCCCTGGGACGTGTCCCCACGTCCCCCAGCTTCAGGTAGGGACTGTGGGGTCCCGTACTCACATCTCCGTCATGGTCTCAGGCAGGTTGGCGGGGATGGCCGTCAGCCCCTTGCCCCGACAGTCCACGATGCCATTGCTGCAGGTGCACATCGCCGGGCAGGAGTCAGAGGATAAGCTGCAGAGCTGTGCGTGTGCTGCATCAGCTTGTCCTGCAGGGACAGAGCCCACAGTGTGAGCCCCAACCCGTCAGCAGGGGTGGGCTGAATCAATGGGACTGGGGTCCCCTCACCGGAGCAGCTGAACTCGTTCTTCTGGATCTCAGCCACGTTGAGGCCACGGAGCTGGGCCGGGGCTGCGCACTGTGTGAAGAGCCCGATGGTGGGACGCTGGCGGAGCCACTGTGCCAGCCAGGCCAGGTGGCAGTCACAGAACAGCTGGTTGGAGTGCAGGCGGCTGCGGGCGGCCGGGGAGGTCAGTGCTGTGGGATGGCTCCTGCCCACCATCCCTGGCTGCCCCCATTTCCCCTACCCCTTCTGGACCCTCCCGCCCTGATGAGCCCCACACTCACAACGTCCGCAGCTTGGGCATGTGGTTGAAGCTGGAGACGGGGATGGAAGTGATGTTGTTGTTGTTCAGGGTCCTGCAGGAAGGTAGACGGAGGGAGGTCAGGGTGGGCAGGTTGAAAATGGGAACGGGAGATGGTCCAGGGGGCACCGAACCCCTGGGAGTAGCAGCACCCATCCACCACCCCTTATAAGGCATTCTGATGGAGAGCTGTGGGCTGGGGTCTCCAGCCACCTCTGTCCACTTACAGGACCTCCAGGCCCCGCAGGGCACGGAAAGCCCCATCCTCGATGCAGCTGATCTGGTTCTTGTCCAGTTGCCTGCGGGAGAAAACAGCAGGAGCATGGCTAGGATGTCATGGGTGCAGAATTCCCCACATCACCTGCCGCTGAGCCAACCCCAAACCCTCCATGCCAGCCTGTGCCTGTCCCCGCTGCCACTCACAGGTTCTTGAGGTCGGTGGCCCCACGGAAAGCTTTCCTGGGGATGGCCTGGATGAAGTTCTCACTCAGGTCCCTGTGGGAGAAAGAGGCAGGAAGGAAAATGAGCACTGGCTGCAAGACATAGAGCTCTGTGGGACCGCTGTGCCCACAACAGATCCCAGGGATCTGCAACCCCACAGCCGTGCTGGGGTGACGCAGCCCTGCCTGGGGTGGCTGCAGATGCCTGGGTCTGTCCAGCACTGGGATCCAGCTCCAATACATGGAGCAGCAGGGCGCAGCTCTGGGAAAACCCTCAGTGCTTAAATATCCCGTGTCTGCTATAATTACAGGTCCCCACTGATTAACTGGTAATTACACTCAGTGGCTCCAGCAGGCATTCCCATGGAGCCTGCCCTGTGCATTAGAGGGCACAAATAATGGGGTCGTTAATTTATTTCTGTCCATGTAATTGCCCACACTGCTCAGTTCTGACATCCCACTGCAGAGGGATTGGGTCGGGACAGTGGGACAGCATCCACACTCCTATCCGTACCCCTAATTACTTGAGATAATGCATCCAGCATTGCCTAGGATCTGCATGCAAAGTATCTGGAGGTCTCCAAGCTGGGATTTCAGCCCAGCCAAAAGCAGTATTACTACTGCAAGGGAGCCTTTCCAGAGGGAACCACTGGCTTGCACTGGTGCACAAGGGACAGGACAACCCAAGGAAAACAGGCTCATTCAGTGTGCTAGTGGGATGTCCAGCCACCTCACAGCTGTGATCTGGGATCAGATGCACAGACTCCTTCCCATGGCACTGCATCACTGGGAGAGCACCTTTGTGGGAGGCAGGCTCCAGTGAGTGCATGTGGTACTGGTACTGGTACATGTACAGGTACTGATGTGGTGACACCACCTGGCCATGTCCCCAACCTTATTCCCACTCTGAGCAGCGTGGTGTCAGGGCTCTCCACACATTGGGGTACCCAGAGAGGAAGGTAGCATTGCCCTAAGCCTCTCCTCCCCCCAAATAAAGACACACATTCCTCTGTGGCTGCTTGAGGAAGGGATCCCCCAGAAAGAAATCCACCTGTGTACCCCCAGCACAGACCCACTTCTGCCCCTCACCACACAATCACTGCACTGCACCGCCCTGGGCGCAGCCTCCTGTCCCTCACCATTTACCCAGTCACAGTGTGGCCAAGCAAGGGAAGCTCCCAGCACACTCTGCTCCCACCGATGCATTCAGCTCCCCCAGACAAACCTGGCTCACTGTTCCACTGTCAGTACATGGCAGTCCCAGCGTGCCCCCAGCCCGCAAGCTGCTCGCTTATGCTCACTTAGAGGGCTTGGGAGCCCAATGCAGCGTAGAGGATGCGGTGCACTTTGCGAGGCCTCCCAGCTTCACAGCTTTTTGTGACAGGCACTGACAAAGTGCTGTGAAGCCAAGCGGGACAGATGCTGGATCGAGGCTTTCAGCAAAGCCCCGTGCTGGGTTTCGCTGCCAGCACAGTCACACAGCTGACGATAACAGGACAAACACATGCTTTGCCTGCGGGATCCTTGGTGCCCGGCACTAGAACGAGGCACGGCCCCTTCCCTCCTGGTGTTGCATCGCTCCCAGCTATGTTTGCTTTACACTTTGGCACCGAGGAAACAGCAGATGGCACGGCTTCGCCTCGCTCTGTCACACGGCTTGCGGCACCCTCAGCTGTGCCAGTGCCACCGTGCTACCCTCCTGCCCAGTACTCCTCAAGCCTTGAGTTCAGGAGCTCCTCCTTCTGACCCCCAAGCAGCTGGCTCACCCGCAGCCCCTGCAGCCCTCGGCCACAGGGAACACGCGGCTCCCCGCAGCGCTGCGGGGCTGAGCCGGGAGCGCGGCACGATGCCAGACGCGGTGCCAGGCACGGCGCACGGCCCCCATGAGGCTGGCAGGGGCTCGGCAGCGGGAGCCAACCCCCCGGCGTGCCGCCCTGCCCGACGCTTAGCGGGGCACCCGAGCAAAACTGTTCAACATCACTTCCCAGTGGGGTGCCCACTCAGGCAAACAAACCTTGGCTGCATTAATCTCCGCCGCCAGAGCCCGGCGGGCCGGTGGCAGGGAAGCCGGGGCTATTACCACGCTCCCATTCTCCCCCCTAATCCTGACTTCACACTTTAACCTGATTGAGCCTTGTTTGGAGAGCTGGCTCCCTGCGTGCCGCCAGGGGATTAGGGCCGGACGCAGCAGGGAGGTAATCGCTTCCTAGTGGCTTCAACCCCGTGGCCCCCGAGCCCCCCACCGCCTGCCAAGAATGCTGTGGGGCCTGGCAGCCTCCAGTTTGGGGCTCCATGTGCCAGAGCTCACCGTGCCATAGATCCCCGTGCCATAGATCCCTGTACCATAGATCTCTGTGCCATTGATCCCTGTGCCGTGGCTCCCCAACTTGGGGTGAGTGAAGTGAGTGGTGGAGGGGTCCCCATATCCTACAGAGGCATTTTGGAGTGGGATAGATGCTCCTGCACCCCAGACTGTGGGTGAGACACTGGATGAGACCTGCCGGAGGAAGCTGTGAACTCTCCAGGGCACCTGCAAGGGACCATCAGCCACAGGACCACGGTGCTGTGACACAACCTGATGTCCCCACGTGGGCTATTTGTCCTGGGGCACAGGGTCAGACAGCAGGGGCTGCCCCACCAGCATGGCTCACACCACCTCCACCGCCTGGCAGATGACAGGAGCAAGCATGAAGGGGCAGAATGAGCCTCCCCGCATCGCAGGAGATCAATAGACCTATCAGCACTCACATCAGCTGCTGACAGTTACATCCCCCCCAGGGTTCCCCACCACAGCCCTGCAGGCGCAGGTGAAGAGCGGCTGCACCCAGCGCCAGCACCCCACAGTGCCAGCACGACATCAGACTGCTGGATTTTTAATGGGCCCCGCCAGCCCAGCTGCCAGCAGGACCAAGGGGACAGGGCAGCACCGTTTCTGCCTGAAAGTGCCACCCCTGAGGTCAGCAGGGGTCTGCGTGCTGCCAGCTGCCATCTACCACCCACTGTGTGCGGGACAGCGGAGCTCGAGGCATTGGTGCTAACAGCACAGGAAAGAGATTACGTGGTTCCTGGAAGAGTCAACCTGGGCACAGCCACCACTCAGCTAGCAGGGACTGTCCCCAACCAGGAAGCCTCCTCCCATCAGCCTGTCACAGAGGGACCTGCAGCACGCCCCGTCCCCACCAGATGCTCATGAGCGATGTGATCCCGGGGTGACCCCGATGACGGCACCCCCGGCCCAGCTGCAGCTCTAACCTATTCCTACCCCTCCTGGGGCTGCTCCAAGGGAGGTTGAAGGGTGAGCAGCTGGCTGGTACAGGGAGCATCCATCCTCTCTTTGGCAGCCGGAGCGAGCACTTCGTCAGGTGGCCCCAGCCACTGACAATTACGTGCTGAGTAAATCGATGGGATATAATTGGACTATTAAGATCTCATTATCCTCCTGGCTCCCGGTGCTGCAGCCTGCAGTGTGCTGGGGAGATCGCGACCTGAATGCAGCCAAAGAGGCTGTGTGCTGCCCTGAGAGCCTGGCTGGGCAGTGGGGTGGGATGCACAGAGCTATGTGTCATTTGCTGCGCCCCAACATGGGACCGGGGCAGCTCCAGGGTGTGCAAATCTCCTGTTGAGGAGACAGGAGGATGGCCACCACCTACACACGTTCTCCCAGTGCCAATGGTGTGTCTGCACCAAGTGGCAGTGCATCAGTGGCACAGGACTCGGTGTGGGCACAGGGGTCATGGGGACGTGCAACGACCACAGTGTTTGTGCAATCCAGGCTTTGCTGAGCAGCTCCTGTGTGGAATGAGCTGCACATCCAGAGGCACAGGGCCTCAGCTCTGCAGGAGGGAGAGTGTTGTGCTAACAGAGGATTTGGCCGAGGAATAGAGGGGAGGGCGGGCGGGAGGCGGAGGGGGAACAAAACATCTGCCACCCACCCTGGAGCCTCTTCAGAGAAGGAAACAAGTTTAAAAGCAGCAGTTCTAATAGCAACACAAGCAAAATAATAAGCTGCACGCCCTGCTTGCCTGTCGCCGCCCCCTCCCCATGCCGTCCCTTTGTTCCAGCAGCTCCTTATCCATGGGAAGGGGAGTGGGCATGCAGCCCAACACACAGCTGACGTGGCTCCAGGGTGCCCACTGCAACACCGAACACCACGCTGGGCTGGGCCCTGCTGGGTGCCAGCAGTGTGCCATGTTGGGCACCGAGGAGCATCGTACGCAGCCCTGCAATGCTCCTCCAAGGCGTAAATGAAAAAGCAAACAGCTCTTCTGCCGAGCCCTGTGGGGAGCTGGCTGGGCCTCTCGTTAGCAGCCTTGTCCCAGCGTTTGCTGAGCTGAGAGCTAATTGACTCCCAGTCTCTGAGGCTTATAATTGCTAATAAGTGTGAAGCCAGCCCTGCCAGCCCTCCTGGATTCCTCCGAGGTGTGAATGAAGCTGAACCAAGCAGCCTGAATCTGCAAGGCTGAGCTGCCCGGCCAGACGAGGCGCCGTGCTGCCCAGGGCTCACCAATACCAGGGCAGTGCTCCTGCACTGGCAGCTCCCAGCCCTGCTCCTGGCTTTGGGAAGGGGTGAGGCAGCTGCTCTGCACCCTTTTTTTTTCCTGAAAAACAAATTCCAACACACGTTGACTAAAAATACACCCCAGTCTGCCAGGGGCTCTGCCCGCTCCTGCATCTCTTGGATGATTCTACCCAACTTAATTACATTCATGGGTATGAAATCACCAGTAAGTAATTAGACAGCCCCATTCCTGCTTAATACGCCAAAAGCTGCCTCCTAATTAAATATTATAGGGATTTAAAAGCATTTCTGACAACATATTAGATATGTAAAATGCTGCAAATTAGCTGGCTCCACCACTGAAATGCTGCCAGGGAACAATGCGTCTTCGTGGCTGGGAAGAAATCTGGGACATCGCTTCATGTAAATTGGGAGAAGGGCCCATTCTTCTTGCATTGCTTCTCTGTGGGGTTTGGGATTGGTGGAACACAAGGGCTGCAGTCCACTCCATGGCATGCAATGGGAGCATCCCACTGACAACCTGCACGTCCAGCATGGGGTGAGCCATCCCTGCTGCACCCCGTCTGGCCAAAAAGCGGATGGCTTTGGACTCATCCTCACATGCAGCCCCTGCACGTTTGGATGTTGGGATGGAGCTGAGGGCCATGGGATGCTGCTGGGCAATGCAGCCCAGCCCAGCTCATGGTCACGGCAGTGCAGAGTTCTTCCCTTGAAAGCAATACAGAGACCAAGAGGTTTGTAACAGAAACAGCCGGGAGCAAAGGAGGGGAATGGCACCAGGTAGTTGTTTGCAAACTCACAGGGTGTTTGAAATTCACACTTCAAAGTTAATATCCAGCAGTCTGGGCTGCCTTTTCTGCATGTGGAGGCAGGGAGCAGGAGAGCTCCTACCCCAGAAGGTGGGTTTTCCCCCAGAAACATAGCTCAGAGCCAGGCTGGAATGGGGGATGCAATCCCAAACCAGGCTTGGCGTGATAATGCCCTCTTGCTAAACCCCTGGGATTCAGCATTTAAGTGCACCAAATCTGGGCTTTGGGCCGGCTTAAAAAGACACCCTGACGGAAAATCTGCCACGACAAGATGCCCCCAGCCATCTGCAGCCTCTGTACAACATCCCAGAGCCTTGCATAGGACAGCAACTGGAGGCAAACCTCCCTCTGCAGCTGGGCACCAAGCCCACTGCTCAGCCCCGAGCTGGTACACAACCCTCTCCGGGACTGCAGTGCGCATCACGCATTTCCAGGGAGCAGCAGCCTCATCCCCTTGATCCAGGGACAGATCAGGGCATGGGGATGCCATGCACAGCTGGCCCCAGCTAGGGAAGCAGTCCCACACCCCGTTTTGCAGTAGGAAGAGGATGTGCAGCAGTGCTGCCAGCAGCCTCTCCCCCTCATTATTTTTTCACCACAAGAACTATCCTATCCCTTATCAATAATTCACAGGTACAAACGATAATGCTCGCTGCCCTGGTCTGGGAGCCACATGCTCCTGGCAAGGGGGATGAGGTCGGGGCGATCGCTATTGTTAATGTGCGTTGTGTGGGGAGGGGGGAGGTGAGGAGGATAAATATTTAACACTGTGTCTCTGAGCAAACATCCATGAGGGCTGAACACGGGTTGTACACAGAGCTCTCCTGCCCTGCACGGGGCTGTTAGCATGCTTAAAGCTATCAGAGCAAGAGGACCCCCCCACCCCCAGTGCTCAGCTGTGAGAGGGCTGCTGGAATAGGGCCCTATCCTACCCTCTCCCCTGTACAGAGCACAAAGATGAGGCTGTTGCCTCAGCCAGGAACATCCCCAGCTCTCTGCAGAGCTGCACCTCGGGCCCAACCTTGGTGCTGCTGGGTGGCCACGCTGTGCGGCAGCATCACAAAAGGGACACAAAGAGCCACACACCGCTTCCTCTCCCTGCCTTTCTTTTTGCCTTGTCGAGGGACAGCTTGGTGTGTAATTCCCCAGGGTGGGAGGGGAGAATAGGTGTCTTTGTTGAATAGGCTGGAGGGAGAAAAAAAGAAAAAACACCCGCAAAAAAAAAAACAAAAAAAAAAACCTCAGCACAAAACCCAAGCTCAGCCACAGGGATGGGGTCACAAAGATTCCCAGAGCGTGTGGAGGAATTTCTCCAGGCAGAGGACTGGGGAGCAGCAGGCTGCAAGGGACACTGCATGCACCTTTTGCCCACTGAGCACTCAGTGGAAAACAGCTCTCCTTGGTGCAAAACCCACATTTATTCCCACTCTGATTTTGTCTGCATTCTGCCTTCAGCTACTGAGCAATGTTATGCTTTTTATTAAAAAAAAAAAAAGACAATTAATGACACATTTACAATCAGGCTTCTCCCTGCACAGGTACTCAGGGACAGTGATCATACCCTTCCTAGCCTCATCCCACAAGCCCTAAAGAGGCCAAACACCGCAATTCCTCTCACTTGGAGGCAGCTTTTCCAGATCCCCTGTGATCGCTGTCTCATTTCCCAGCACCTCTGAAGCCCAGACCCTAAAGCAGAAGCACAGCTCACGTCCCACGCAGTGAGCCCCACATCACTCTGTCCACCCATCTCCCCTAACCCCACATCCTGCAGCAGGCTGTGCTGCTGCTAAGTCATTTTCAGCGTCCCCGTGTCCCCAGACACCGCTCTCTGCCTTGGAGCCATGACCTACATTTCTCCCAGCTGCGTGACCTCGCGTGCGGCTGATGCCTGTGCGGGTGTTGCAGCAGAGCCGTGTGCTCCCATTCACCCTGTGGGATGGGTGTTGTGCCACACCACCAGCCCCAATCCTTTCCCCTCTCTGTCAAAACCCATGGTTTCTTCCCCAGCTGCATTACGTGCACGGTGCTCACCGTATACTGGAAGAGCAACGGGCAGCCAGAGGGTTGGCCAAAGCCAATGTTGTCACCAAGGAATGGGGAACCCAATGGGGTGGGAGCAGAGCCCAGCCGTGATTTCCCTGCGTAGCCACCAGCCAATCACAGTGTCAGAGATGCTATGCTGATTTTGCAGAATATTAATGTTTTCATTGCCATATCCTTCAGGCAAGAGGAAAATGACTTGCAGAAGTCTCGGTATCTCATGTCAGCGCCGCCGCTACTTATCAACCCAATTTGTCAGCTCGTCAAAAAAAAAAAAAAAAANTCAATCCCCCTGACAAACACCCTGAGAGCGTCCCCCAACCCGCATCCCCAGGACCCCGTTGCCCAGGCGACCCACAATAGCGCCGATCCCTGGGAAAAAGCATCCTGAGCTCGGGACTTGGCTTGGGGGGTGCCNATTTTCCATGTGGATTGGCATTAATTATTCTCAAATTTCTCCCTGATTACCGCCCATGTCGCTGCCGGCGCTGGGACCTGCAGTGCTGTACTCACCCCAGTGCAGGACCTGCCTCTCTTTGGGCAAGGAGTGGGGTCTGCGTGTCCCTCTGGGGTCCTGGTGGGATGGGGACCTGCCTGCCCTTCTAGACCCTTTCTTCCCAGGAATGGGAGCCTCCTGGAGAAGCCGAGCATTGCTTTCTCTCCGGTTCACCCCCAGCTGGGGTTGGGTTGTGAGGCTGTTTCCCAGTCCGGGATGCCCATCTGGAAGCCATTAGGCACCTTTAATCCCCCTCATCCATTCTGGTGCTGTCTGAGCTCCCCCTCAACCCAACGCACACAAACGCTGCCATTCAGGCAGTTAATTTAAACAAATTCTGCCCAGCCGCCACCTCGAGCAGCGATGAAAAAGCCGAACGGAGCAGCTCAAAGCCAAGGGGGGAGAGTAAAAAAAAAAATAATAATGAAAGGAAGGAAGAAAAGAAAGAAAACCACTCGGATACCCAGAAAGACCAGCTGCATCCTCCCGTCCCAGCCAGTCCTCCCCTCTCGCAGGCAATCAGATAGCATGCAGGCTGTGTAATTGGATGGCAAAGGATAGAGAGAGACATCTTAAAGCTCGGGTCTAATCTCATTAACACCCGGCTGCGGGGATGCTGTGAAATTGCGGGACGCAGGAATGAGCAACACGCTGCTGTGCCTGTGGGGGAAGAGAGCAAGAAAGGGATGAGGAAATGCCTCTGGTCTGAGAGCAAGCCATGGAAATGCCAACGAGTGTCGGGAATATGGCCTTTTCCTATTCACCCTGCATACAACAGCNGGGTGGGACAAAAGCCCCTTTGAGTGTCGCAGCCCCCGTTGATGGGCATGGGGATGGGAGGGCTGTGGGTTCCAAAGTGGTACTGGATGGGTGTGGGGACTAAGAGAGGTTTTTTGGGGGTTACAGGGACCATCACTTCCCCAACACTCAAGGGATGGCCAAGCTCCTCTCACCTGGAGGAAACCTCTCAACTACAACCCTGGGATTTGAGCAACTCCTTCTCCCACCAGAGCAAGGGGGGAGGATGAAGAACACACTGCAAGCCCCCACCACCATTTCCTGGTTTATGGACAAGAAGACAGCGAGACGTCTTTGGTTACAAACGGCTCCCTTGGGAGCAGTAAAAATTTATCCAGCTTTTCCTGTCCTGAAGGGAAATACACACACAAACAGGGACCGGCGCCTTGGGGAGGTACAAAAACACTGGGGGAGGAGGCAGATATGAGCCTGTAATCCACAGCTTTTATGGTTCCAGGGGGGAGACCACTGCCATCGATGTCTGGCTGGTTAAGTGAGGATAAGTCTGAGATGATCATTCATTACACCCAGCCAAGAAGCTGGTCCACACCTCCCCAAACCCACCCCAGTGCACGGCACATCACCACATCTGCAGGATATGCGTGCCGGGGCACAGAGTTACCATCTCCTTTAAAACCACCACACAATGCTCCTTTCTCCCACGTCCTGGAAATCAAACTACCGAAGGATAAGGCTGCTCACAATGCTTCAAAATTGCTTTGAGCCTTCCTCCGAACAGAGTCATTAAAGCAGGAGGAAGGAAATGCCTTTATTCTGCCACCAAAACGCACGGACAAAGGGATCTGCTCCTGCAAGCGCTTTTTAACTCTTTCAGAGGAACAAAGGTGGTATGGGGCACAGTTACAGGCAGCAAGAGTTGCAACATGCAGTGCTCCTGTGCAGTTAGTGCCCAGCACTGGGAAGACAGGTCCTCGCTGTCTGTTTGTTTTCTTTGTGGAATATAAATTCCTGTTTTCTGGGTCAGGGTGGTGAACAGGGATGCTCTGCATGGGACAGCACACAGAGGGGGCCCCCTTTGTTTCAGCCCTGTTGCCTTAATAACATTGGGAAAGTTAAATCAGAGCTGTGCAGCAGTGCTGAGGGGTCGTGGGGCAGACCTGAGGGGGGAGCACAGTGCTGGATGAGAGTGGGAAGCACCAGGGCACCGTGGCAGCCCCTCACCGCCTGCCTGGCAGCATCCCCACGAGGTCACCTCCCCACCTATTAGTGGCACATTTGTTTCCCTGCGTTTCCTTAGAGCTGTCACGAACCACACTGACTCTTTGTTTCCGGGGGCTGCAGCAGGGCCTCTTCTCCCCCTCCCCAGCTGGTTGGAGGGGGGCGGGGGGGTGTTTCGCCTCACACAAAACCCGCAGCCCCCCCAGCCATCCCCCTCCTTATTGGTATTCGGGGGACACATCCTAGCATGGCCCCCCCCACCCTGCTCTGTCCCCGACAGAAGGGTCTTTGTTGGGGAGCACAGGGGGATCCCTGCACCCAGACACCGGCACCGGGACACACCACCTCACCCCAGTGTTTCTCCATCTCTTCCACCCGGGGTTTCTGTGGAGCGGTCACTGATGCAGTCTCACGAGCAACGCCTCCCACGCGCAGCCAGCCCCATCCAAGCGGGGCCCACTTTGTTATCCCTTCCTCCGACAGCTCCTTTTTCACTTGTCACCCTGTTTTGCTACTATGCAGCTCACAGCTTCCTCCTGCACAGTCGTGGTCTCCTTCTGAAGGAGGAAATTTGCATTTTCTCAAGTTATTTATCATCACCCGTTTTTTTCTCCCTGGTTGCTTTTGTAGGGGCAGTTTGGGCTGTTTCAGGGTCAGACACGGGGATGGCAGCGAGGAACCTGCCCCATAGCTCACCGCAATGCCCCCTCCTCTATCAGAGCACCCAGCTGCAGAGGTCGCCTTCCTGCCTGGGTGATTTTCCCCAGTGGAAGCAAAGATGCATGTTTTATCATCTCGCCACTTTGTGGGAGACGCACCCCCCAGCCCGCCATGCTTTGTTCTTCCGTCCGGCGCTGACAGTTTAATTAAACTCGGTTTGAGATGGGGTCACCTGGGTCAGGCGCTCTCCAGCAAAACCTCAGATCAGCGCCATTTCCAGCCAGAGGCACTGCTTAATGAGCTGTCCGCTCATTAGGGTGGGTAGGGATAAGGGAGGCCACGCAGTGTTCCTCACCACCATGGGTCCAGCACAGCCCTTTTGCTGCCACTTCCCCTGGAACCACCCCGGGGGCAGCAGGGCAGGATCCAGCCCCACGCACAGCCCTTCTGCACCCAAACCTCCAACCCATCCATTATCTTGATGTACAAATGCTCTCTATAGCCCAGATATGAGCGACTCATTGCAGCTCATGCGGGGCTGGGAGACCACAAAGCATTGCCAAACCAGGTTCAGTTTTGTTGCTGCGATTCAGGAGGAAAAAAGCCTCTCTCCATCCTGACCGGAGCAAGGTTCTCCTCTCTGTGCCTGCAAGAGATCCCTGTGGCTATTACATGGCCAGGGGCAGGGAGGAGGTGATGGGGCCACCCCAGATCCATTTCAGCAGGTCAATAAGCCTGGTGGAGAGGCTCCAATTTCAGCTCAAGCAGAGCCGATTTCAATTTACCTTAAACCCTTTCCCCACTGACTCATACCCCCACAGCCCAAGCCGCACTTGCTGCAGTTTCAGAGTGTCCTTATGACCTCCGGTATCACCGCAGCAGCATGGTTTCAGATCTCACCTCCTGCTAAGGCAGCGTGACTGGATGTCTAGACTAGTTCTGCACTGGGCACCCCTTCCCTGCCTCCCCAGCACAGTCCTGGGGAAGGAAGGCACCAGGAGATCCAGCAGCAGGTCCCTTAGTGCTCCCCAAGGGGTGCTCCAGGGACCCAGTACCACACATTACTGGGGGCTGCAGAACCCACTGGGCACATTAATGTTTTGTGGTGTTTCTGTTGCACAACGGGCGGCTGGAGGATGGGCCATTGCTGGCACCGCGCTACGGCACAGCTGAGCTCAACAAATGCCATTTGATAATTAATTGAACGCCTGTGCTATCAGCTGCCATTACCTAGGCCCATCGCTGGCTCTCGGCCACCATTTCACACATCCCACGCTGGCAAACCCACACGGTGGTTTAACCCTTCATTAAACACCGGCACCAACTCCTGGCACCAGCCACAGCCAGCATTGCCCCTGGGCACAGCCACGTCCTGACAGCACGGGGACCAGTGATGCAGAGCATCCAGACACACTCAGTGCACAGACCAAGCCACCACAAGTTTAGGATAGGGCAAAAACAATCACCAACCAACCCACCTAGGGGCTGCCCCTCCTGCCCCACGCACCCCTGGCAGGGGAGGTACTCACAGTCTGGACAGAGCCTGGTTGTGCTGGAAGAGGAGTTCGGGCAGGGTGTGCAGCTGGTTGCGGTTCAGCCGTCTGTAGGAAGGAGGAAAGGGTCATGGTAAGGGGGGAAAGCAGCCAGTTTCACCCAGGATACAGCTTTGGGTGGCTCATGCTCCCAGGTGATGGGAGCCAACTGGGCATTAATAGATTTACTCACAGTATTGCCATTATACACAGACAGGAGTCCAAGCTGTTAAATGTTGATTGCTGCTTAACTGCGCTGTTAACCTGCTGCTCACTCAGCTCCTAATATTTGCTCGAGCAGCCTTGATGGGGTTTAAGCTGCTGAGTTATTTTATTGAATGCTGAACAGTAGCTTACAGCTCCCTGGTTCACACGCAGGACACAGCTAATAACAATGGTAGTGATTTGTGTTTAACCTGCCCCTCACCTCAGAGGCATCAGAGAGGGCTTTAAGATCTGTAGAAACAGCAATGGGTTTGCTACCCTCGCTGCTGTGCATCAGCAATGCTGTTTGAAGTGAAGCAGCACAGATGTGCAGTGGTTAAGGCAAAAAGTAAAGGATGCTTGCAATGAGCAGAACTGGCTGCCCCACACCACCCACCCACACACCACAACTCACAGCCGCTCCAGCTCCTTCATGTCATCGAACGCCCCACGCTCCACCACGCTGATCTGGTTTTCCATCAGCTGCCTGCAGAGAGGGACACAGAGGGAAGGGGTTGGCTTTTGGAAGAGTAGTCCCCAATCCAACTCAACCCAGCCTAACCACTCCCAACCCAACTCAACTCAACCCAACACATTCCAGCTCATCCTATACCAATCCAATCTCTTTCTCCCTGCTGGAAGCCCACCATGCCCCAGCCCAAGGCTGATGCCCAACAGCAGGTGCTCCCCAAAGGACTCAACCTCATTCCTAACCCCCCTGCACCACAGGCTGAACATGCTTCTTGCTGGGAACTCACAGGACACGGAGCTGCTTCAGTCCAGAGAAGTCATTCTTGTGGATACGTGTGATGTTGTTACCATTGAGCTCCCTGGGAAGAGAAGAGGCAGAGGTCAGCATGAAAGCACTCGAGAGTCATGCAGCTACCAGGAAACCCCCCACAAAAGAACAAGCAAGGGACAAAATACAGCAGCAACCAGTGCATCTTTTGTTGTGAATGGCTGCTGGCTCTGGAGAGGACACAGCCCACAGCCTCACTCAGGGACCAAAGAGCAGAAAGGGGTGCCCTGCTTCCCCAGCATGCCTGTCCCCCAGGACAGACATCCTGCAGCCATCAGTAATGCAATATGCAGCCCAGCAAAGCCAGCAGCTCCTGCCTGGATGTAAATCGCCCCATGGGGCAACGCAGCAAATGTCTGACAGGCTCATCCTGAATTCATGGAGCCACTCAGAGAAAGCAGGAACAATGAGAAAGCCAACAGCTGTCCCCCAGAAAAGTAGGATGGCTCCAGGCACGCAGCTGCAAGACACCCACAGACATTAGGATGGGTTCAGTGCTCGGCCATCTCACATCACTGAAGCAACTGCTGGGAAAATAAGTCACACCCCAAGGACTTCCGTCAGCCCAGACAGATCGTATGTCCCACCTCTTGGTAGAAATAAGGAAGGAAGGCTTTAGGAAGAGCGGACCTTAACCCATCTCAACTCAACCCAATCCATTCCAACTCATCCCATCCCAAACCATACCATCCAGACCTGATGCCTGCCTCCACCAGTTCCACGGCCATGCAAAGAGCAGGTCATTGCCGGGATGGCCCCAGAGGCAGCGAGCAGCATGTAGGGCCGCCCAGTACAGCCTGCACAGCCGTGCACCCCGGGGTGCTACCATTGTCCTGCTGAAATGGCTGATAATGGCTAATGAGTTCCAGCTCGGCGTTATAGCCTCATAATTACACAGCTATTCAGTGGCTGAGATTGCCGGGCTCCTGCCATTATCCAGCCGTGTGTGCCTGCGTTGGGAAGGAGGCGGAGGGGGGCATGTTACTAGGACACAGATGAATGCAAGTGGGGAATGAATAGAGGCTCCCCAGCCCCGGCGATTAAACTGAAACCCATGCTCGGGCTCTGCAGCCCCCTGGCTCGCTCTGCATGGCACCAGCCTGCGGTAAATGATGTCCCTCACAGCAATATGGGAATCAACAGCAGGTAAAGCTTACTTGTAAGAAGGCAACCCTGCTATTTAACTTCATGTCATTTTCCCCCCTCAGTTCCTCCCACAGATAAATCACAGCCTGCCCTGCCTAGCGCACCATCTCCCCATGGTCCGGCTGCAAGCTGTGTTCCCCACCCCCCCCCCCGCCGCGGTGCCTGGGGATCGCCTGGCAGCACTTCTGGGCAAGTCACTTTCATTGCAATCTTGAAGTTTCAGAACCCCCTTCCATTTCTCCCCGGGAAGAGGAAAGCCATTACAGTAAGCGATCCCCTCATGACAGGGCTGGCGGATCATCCCACTCCCAGATGGGATGTCTGTGCTGCGCGGGGCTCATTTGCTGGATTTGCATAGTCTGGGTTTATATTTGGTTTCTATCTTTGGATGGTTTATTCCACTCCCGGGGGCACTGCTGCATCTTTTCTCCTTGCAGTGCCTGAGCTACACCAACTCCGTTACAAACTCAGAGAGTGCCAGTGCTGAGTGGTAATTCTTCAAACGCAGCCAATGTGAGTGATATTTCCCCTGGTGCTGATTTATTGGGAAGGCGCAGCGCTGGAGGCAGCACAGCCTATTTGTGCCCTGCTGCAAAGCATCCCCTTTTGGCACGCAGAGCCTGCGCTCCAGCAAGCTCACGTCTCTCACAGCCTGGTGTCATCTGCAAACACCATAACTGCTCTCTTCCCACTGGTGGGGACAGCAAGGAGAACGAGACCCCAGACTGACCCCTGCGCTCAGCAATGGGGGACAGAGCAG
Organism: Odontophorus gujanensis; assembly: GCA_013399175.1. Classification (NCBI taxonomy): domain Eukaryota; kingdom Metazoa; phylum Chordata; class Aves; order Galliformes; family Odontophoridae; genus Odontophorus; species Odontophorus gujanensis. The sequence goes on from VXAB01001874.1 coordinate 118,927, forward strand.
CTGCAACCTTTCATCTTACACTTTCATTGCATTTTTCAAGACTTCTTGAGATTTTGGCTGGCTACTTGAATGCCACTGGGCCACTGCACAGCCTTCCACAGCCCTGGGGAAGCAAATCCCCCCAGTGCCAGCGCAGGGAGATCCTCACTGCATCGAGACCGCATGAAGCTGGGCTCTGTGCTGTCTGGGCTCATTTCAGAACAACTGTTCTTTGGCAAAGAAGAAACCAAGTCCACATTGCTGGCCCCCAGAGCACGAGGCACTCTGTAAGCTTTTACGAGGTACTAACCCAGGTTAGCATCGCGATAAATTTTTAAGCGCTACAAACAGCATTGATTGTGCCACCAGCGCCGAGGAACGGGAAGGCTTTCTGCCCTCCCTAAGCTCTCTCTGGGGTTTTCATGCCAGAGCCATTAGCCGCCAGCAGTCAGATGTGCAGCACGTCTTCTCCAAACACTCTCTGTCCTACAAGGTGCAATCCTGCCCACACCTCGCTTTGCTCAGTGCTCCTGGCATGGGGACAGAGGGACGCGAGCACCCCACTGCTGGGGTGTGGGATGCTGGTGCCCAGCCCCCACTTCCAGCTCTCCCATAGCACCGCATGCTGGTGCATTCCCCCTCTGCAAACCATGCAGGGCAATGTGGGGTGCCCCCTGCCTCCCCAGCTCTGCATGCTGGAGCTCACTTCTCTCCCACTCACAGTGCCAAGTGCTGCTCCTTGGCTGCATCGCTTGAAAAATTCATCTTCCCTTTTTTCTGATCTTCCTCCTCCTAGCAGCCTCTCTCCCCCATAGGACGCTCGCCTCTGCTATTTTGAGAGGCGAGTGCATCCAAAATGCACGCCAGGAAGGCAGGCAGGCAGCAAAGCCTAGGAGTCTGGGTGCCTCAACTGCCCCCCCTCCCCCTCTCCCCCCGCAGGCTGCACTCTCCCCAAGCATCCTCATTTTTATAGCTCACACAAACTGCCCCGTGCTTCTACCGGAGGAAAATTCATTAGAAAACATCGACGGAGGAAAACAATGAAACAGGGGAGCGTGAAAGTCAAGGCGAATGCATGCAGCGTAATGAGGCTGGCTGTGCAGCACGCACAGCTGTGAGCGTGGGGTGCTTCCTGCACCGCTGCCACCGGCGCTCCGGGGCTGCAGCAGTGGCATTTGCAAGCGCACGCGAGGGGCTGGCAATTAAGCCGGGAGCGGCTTCCCCTCCTCGCGCAGAGCAGCACAATGCAGCACCTCAGAGGAGCGAAGTGGCAGCGCGTTTAAGGCAAAAATATCTATTTTAAAGGATGCTATAAAACAGAAGCGGGGAAGGGTTTATAGGGAAGCAATTGCTGTGCGGGGTGAGAAGTGGTCACCAGAGGCCAATCCGCCAGGCTTTATTGCCTGTTACCCGTGACTTCTCCCAACCAGGGGACAATAGATCCTCTGCTATCAGCCTCAGCTCCAGCAATACAAACACGACATAGTTTTTTAAACTAATATTTTTCCAGCATGCAATTCCACGGAGAGAGAGAACACAGCGTTACCATGGCAATATATAGACAGCATCTGCCTTGGACGTAGCTGAAGGGAGAAATTGGAATAGAATTGCAAATTTCCTCTGTCCAGGAAGGCTCCTAAGGAGGCACGGTGCTGGGCTGGCAGGGATGGGGTGCTGTGGGGTGCACAACGGGGCTCAGCCCATCAGAGAGGGGGAAAAGGGGCGAGTGGGGCAACGTTCTGCCATCAGTAGAAAACTTCCAAAGCAGAAGCAAGTGCAAGGCAATCAGGCTCAATTCAGCCCTCATTAGCAAATAGCCGCGCTGGAAGCAGCCATTTGACGGCGGTGAATTTTCACCGATCTTACTGCCACGGGGAGAATTACCCAACAGGGCAATTTGCTCTTCAGAGGCGCTTTCATAGAAAGCCACCAAAGGGTGTGATCCAGGAGCGACGTGAGCTCAGACCTCACCCCAGGTGCTGCTGCCCCAGCCCCATACAGCAGTGCCCAACACTGCCCGGGGAGCACTGCACGACGCCTGTGAGAAAGCCTTCTACCTGCAGACACCGTGCCAGATGCATGGTGCAACAGGCGGGCTGGCTGGAGCGGGGACAGCCTGCTCCTGCTGCATAGCCTGGGGGCACGAGGTTGCAGCTTCTTTCTGGGGAATCTGAACCGGCTGCTGAGCTGCTCCAGTACAATCGCGCTGCTCGGAGGTGGGACCTGCTATGCAGACACCTTGAGCACCTGAGTGGGGGCGTGCAATACCGCTGTAAGTAGTTTTCCAGCAAATAACACCCATGAGGGAGCAGCACATCTACCTCCGCCACCAGATCTGACAGCAGCTGCACAGAAACCCCACAGCAACACATAGGGATGGGCAGGGTGCCCAGCAGATCAGCAGAGACCAAGGGGAGAGGTGCCCGTGGGGAGGCAGACAGACACCCCAGGGACACAGCCCACCCATGCCCTGCATCAGAGCAATGCTAAGCACTGCCCAGTGTGGAGCAGCTGCTGCAGAGCCCACCGTGCTCCCCAAGGAGTGGATAGAGCTGGTGCAGGAGTGGCCATGCCCAAGCCTTCCCCCAGCACCGGGCATCCCAGAGCTCACAAACCAGCTCTGCAGTACTGCATCTTGTGGTCAACGGGTAATAATCACTTGGAGGAGGATAATTATATGAGAAAACCCCGTGAATGCAGTGCCCCGCAGAGCTCCTGGCGCTGGGTGCAGCCAAGGCGGCTGCCAGGCTGCCTGTATGCAGTCTCTGCCTGCCAGCCGCAAGCACAGGGCACATTCACAACCCATTGAGCAGCAGAGTGCAGCACTGGGGCAGCTGTCCCAGGGACTCTGCTCAGGGTGCGGACAGAGGGGACACCCGCTGTTCCCGAGCAGAGGAGAGAGGCTGGGAACAGCCCTGCTGAGAGTGGGGGCACCTGTACACCAGGAACCTATACGACTGCACTGTGACTGCGCTCCACCGGAGAAAAGTTCTCCCTATGGGGGCCCACTTCGGAGATCCGAGGACCCCCCGGTGTTTATGGGAGGGGAGCTGAGAAGGAGAATGTTGGTGCATGGGGCTGGAGGCTGCTCACACTGCGGGATGCAGAGAGCACGGGGATGGGACCCGATCCCCAGCCCAACGCACATCACTTCCNCCGCCCCATCCCGCAGCCCAGGCACAACCTCCGCGCTGGCTCCTCCCTCCCTCCGCCCTGCCGGCCCACCGAGCCCCAACCCCCCCGCCCGTTGCCGCCGCCCCTCCCCGCGCCCCTGGCGCGGTAGCGGGAGCCGTCGGGGCTCCGTGCCGCTCTAACCACGCGGCTCCGCTCGGAACGCGCGGGGTGGGCAGAGGACGGGGATCGAGAGGTAGAACAGGGCAGCCGCAACCTCTCCTCGGAGGGTACCAAAAGCTCCCGCGTGCTCCAGGCACCCTTTACCCATTTTCCAGCTCCCCCTCCCCGAGCTCTGTCCCCATCGCCCAGGTGAGAGTGCAGAGACGCCGGGCGCGCTCGCAGGAGACCTGCAATGATCCCTCGGGAGTGCAGCTCAACTCTGCTCTTTGCCTCACGCGCAGACACCAAATCTTACAGTCCCAGGTGAGGTACTAATCCATGCCCTTTCCCATTCTAAGGGAATATCTCAAGAAATAAAGCAACAAAAAAACCTTTGTGACCAAACCACCAGAAAGGCAAAACATACCTGTTTCAATGTCGGAAAAAACAAAAACAAACAAACAGAAAAAACCCACAAAGAAACAACAAAAACCGACAAAACACGAAGCCAAAAAATCTTGTGAGCTTGGCCCCACGCTGTTGACATTTCAGAAACGTGAACGCTGCATTCAGCATCATTCCCCCGGAGGTCCACAGGTGAGAAGCAGGAGGGTGTAACTGGGAGGGCATGTGTTAACAACGGTGCCTGTAACACCTGCAGAGCCTCCCAGCCCCTCCAGCTGTAGGGAAACCTGCGGGCATTTCATAACGGCAGGCAGAGCTCTGGCTGCAGCTTTCCTCGGAGGAGGAATGCAGAGATGGCAGCAGGTCCTGAGGCTGGGAGCGCCTCTTAAATCAGTGCCATCTCATACAGCATGGAACAAACCAATGGTCCTTAAGCAGAAAGAGTGAAGGGTTTGCTCAGGGTCTCTCTCAAAGTGAGAGCCACCTTGCACACATGGGACTGCATCGGCTTGGCGCAGACTGGCAACCCTTTCCCATCCCAAATGCTGGCTCCCATCATCTGTCTGCATTTTCATGACATCTCCTTCCTCTGGCCCCAATCCCAGGAGGAAGCTGTGGTAGAGAAGCATGAAAGGGATTTGTTCCCCGTTGCTACACAGCAGCCCTGACAGCGAGGAAGATGAGCTGCTTCCCAGGGGCTGGGAGCTGAACCCGTGCTGGCACAGCATCAGTGGGGCTCCTGTGGGGACACTGGTGGCAGTGACACTGAGGAGCACCCAGAGGGAACCGAATCACTGTGCTGAAGAACTTGGCTGAATTTCTGGGGATGAAGGTTATTTCCCAGCAGCTCCGTGTTCCCCAAAGCCACCACCAAAATGGGATGGCTGAAGGTATGGGATGAGATCCTCCAAAAGTGCTACATGGGGTGATGTTGGCTTTGGAGAGCAACATCTGCATGGGAAAGGCCCAGGGTGCCACTGAATATGGATGAGGATCTGGGAGCAAAAGAAACCCCAAACTTTCCTTTATCAGGGGAGGCCTGGTCCTGCCGTCTGCTGCCGGGATCTGGGCCAAACTGCTTGATAGAGAGAGAGACCATCTGGATCGTCTGATGGGCTCTGGGTTTGGTTAAAGTGAAGCAGAAGCCTTTTTTCTATTTTTTTTTTTTTNCACAACCCATTGAGCAGCAGAGTGCAGCACTGGGGCAGCTGTCCCAGGGACTCTGCTCAGGGTGCGGACAGAGGGGACACCCGCTGTTCCCGAGCAGAGGAGAGAGGCTGGGAACAGCCCTGCTGAGAGTGGGGGCACCTGTACACCAGGAACCTATACGACTGCACTGTGACTGCGCTCCACCGGAGAAAAGTTCTCCCTATGGGGGCCCACTTCGGAGATCCGAGGACCCCCCGGTGTTTATGGGAGGGGAGCTGAGAAGGAGAATGTTGGTGCATGGGGCTGGAGGCTGCTCACACTGCGGGATGCAGAGAGCACGGGGATGGGACCCGATCCCCAGCCCAACGCACATCACTTCCAGCAGAGGTTCCCGGAGACAAAGGGGTGCAAAGGAGCTCACGGTGGCGAGGACCCACAAGCAGCCCCTCCATCCGCACGGGTGCCCAGAGACAGGTCACAGTGGGGACGGCCACATACCTGCACGGGGACACACATCTCCACTCACACCCGGGCACCAGTGCGAACATCCCTCGGAACAAGTATCCCCCTGAGCGCCGTTCCGACTCCCCACCAGCTCCGCGCGCTGCACACGCAAACACACGCGGGACCCCTTGCACATCTCTCCCACAGTCAGCCGCACATGCACGCTGCCCCGCTGGGCGCTAGCACACGCACAGCTCACACCGCACCGCCGCGACCGGGATGCTGCGGGCGCACCCCCTCCGCGCACGTCCCCTCGGGCTCCCGCTCGCAGCCCCCGACGTGCTCCCTCCGCCGCGCCCCGCACAAAGGAGCCCCGCGGTACTCACAGACGCTCGGTGCCGCGGGGGATGCTCTTGGGCACGGCTCGCAGGGCCGTGCCGTGGCAATCCACCGTGGTCCCGCTGCAGGCGCAGAGCGGCGGGCAGGCGGCGGCGCGGCCCCGGCACAGCGCAGCGCACGCCAGGAGCCAGGCGGCGGCACGCAGCCCCGCCGGGACCCCCGCTGCCCCCCCGGGGGTCGGGGC
>VXAB01001874.1:125920-151847 GCA_013399175.1 Odontophorus gujanensis
TGATAGAGAGGGAGCCCATCTGGATCGTTTGATGGGCTCTTGGTTTGGTTAAAGTGAAGCAGAAGCCTTTTTTCTATTTTTTTTTTTTTTTTCAGGAAAGGAGTTTCCATGGGAAGATCTGGAGAAGGATTCCAGGGGATGCGCCAGACCTGTCGTGCAAAGAAATGCAAAGCAGCTACAAAGCTTCAAAGTTTGCTGCCAGCTTTAAGCCAAATTCCCTCAGGGCAGCATCTGGGCATACTTTCCATCCACCCAGGACAGGCTGCAGTGTGCCACCACGCTGGCCAGCCCTTTTGCTTCCCAGGCAGGGGCTGCAGGACAGCAGGATCCTACCCTTCCCTTGGCAGCACTTCCAGCAAGCACCAGGGCTGGGGGCTGGAGACGTGCTAAGACATCCCAGGGACCCCTGTAGAGGCTCAGCTCATGTGGGGAGAACACACTAGGAGGCCTTGGAGTAGGAGGCATTGTTGGGGTGCTAGTGTGTCTGCCACACTTGGGTACCTGTTGGGCTCACGCAGAGTGACAGTACCCTTGGTGGGTCTGTTGTGGAGTGGTGCAGGTGGCAGGGCTGCTGGGAACCCGGTAAGTCAGTAAAATAGTGTCAGGCAGGGCTGGGGGTGTTCTTGCTGGTGTCCTTCCAGGGTCAAACCTCACCTCGTTGGCAAACCCCAGCAGCATCACCCTACAACCACTGCCAACATTGCCCTTGAGACACTGCCAGCGCAGCCCTGTGAACACTGCTAGCATTGCCCCACAGGCTGTGCCAGCAGCAATTTGCGATCACATCCCCATTGACAGCCTGGGGACCTTGCCACTGGGACAGAGCAAAGGGACCAGCAGCCGTGCCCTGCTCTTGGGTCCTTCAAGATGACGTGAGAGATGCTGGAGCTCCGCTCACGAGGAAAGCCTTCACACCAAGCAGCCCAGCACACGTGAGAAGTGCTGTTCCCAGCAGGGCTGGACACACAAGTCCCAGATGCAGCAATCATTCCACATCTGTACGCACAGGACCTGCCCCACTTGCTCTGCCTGGAGCCATTCATTGCCCTCCTCGATGAAGACACACCGGAGGGATAATTTACTGTTTAATAGACTAACCTTCTATTTGCTATTGCCACGTGCATCCAATGCATTTCTCCATGGTGCCATGAACTCCTCTGCCATAAAGCCCTGCCTCAGAAGCAGGTGGACCCAGGAGACACCACATCCCTGAGCCATGCAGCACTGCACCCAGGAGCTGGATCAGCCGAGATCTCACCAGCAGCTCCCAGCATGAGCTCAGGGTCAGCATGGAACCCAGCACCCAGATCCCAGTGTCCACACACTTGCACAGTTAATGAGCTCCAGCACGAAGCCCTCACTGGGGAGATGAGCAAACAGAACTAAACATGGTAGTTTATTCGTGCCATGAAAAAGTATTAGTTCACATCAACCTATGAGGTTGTGAAGCCCAATAACTGGTCCAGCCACTGCTAACTTATACTGCTAGCAGTGTGTGTGTTTCTGTCTCAAGCATTGCCCTAGGCAGTGAGATACAGTGGCAGCATGACAGCTTCTAGCCACGCATAAGAATTTAAGGGAAAAGAAAAATATCCTATTTCATCTCTGAACCAGGGCAGAACAGTTTGGGGGAAAAAAAAAAATCAAGACAACTTGTAAACGTTGATTTAGATTGCAGTGACACTCTGCAGAACTCATTTGCAAGTCTGGGCAGTGCACTTTAAGATAAAAAACTGTTTAATGAAATGAAGGAGGAGTGCTGCTTGTTTGCTTTGTAATGTCACTGCTGTGCAGAAGGAGTGACAGGCCAAACCAAACACGCTGATGGCTGAGGTCCCCTTGGGGGCTGTACCCGCACCCCACGCTTGGGCCCAGCAATGCAGCGAAGCACCAGCACGTGGGCTGTGGCTTCACAGGCTAAAAGAGACTCATTTTTAAAACACTGTAAGCAGACTGAAGCTGTCGCTTTGAATCACAGCTGCCTCAGCATTATCACAGAGGCAATATTTGGATTTGCAGTATTCAAAATAGCTGCTGTTGAGTTTTGCCGCTCTTTGTTCAGCATTTTCAAAGCCAGACGAGTCTCCCTGGACCCCTAAGCCCACTTTCAAGTGCAGAGAGGTCCATGTGCTCTTGACTCCCTGAGCTCAAGGAGACGTGGGTCCCTCGGTACCCAACCACAACCCTAGAGGGGAAATCCCACTTGGAGCAGACCCTGCAGAAACAGTGCTGCTTCCCAACTCAGCGCTCTGCTCGCTTCTCCTGCTTGATTTTCAATTGCACGGCGAGGATGTTAATGAGCGTCTGAGCCATGGCAGGCAAGCCCAGGGCATTTCAAATGGAAGAACTTCACAGGGAAATAATCTGCATAAAATCTGAGACACCATTATTAAGAAGGAAGTAAAAATGCAAGCAGAAAGCATCCTCCCTCAGCAGCCAAGAAAGAAATGGTTCTACAGAGAAAAATGTATTCATTTGATCCATTATTTATATAGAGTGCTCTTTGTAAACCTGATTTCCCATCACCCCGGCTGACAGCAGGGGGAAGACAGGAAAGGAAGAGGCCCAACTTTCCACCTCTGGGGGAGGACAGCCCACCTGGGCATCCTGTGTTGCACTTGGATCCCACATGGGGGACAGGCAGCAGTGCCATGGGAGGACAGAGCCGTGGGCAGGCAGTGCTGCCAGGAGAGCAGCACTGGAGTTTTGAGCAGACAGTTCTTCCCTTCTGAAAGTGGTTGCACTGCTGAGCCCTTGCTGTCCCACTGAAGCTGCTTAAGCCACTCAACAAAACCGTTAAAAATAAAAGCATTTAATATGGGGTTTTCACAACAACACAGGAAAGGCAGCAGTCTGAAACAGTACATACATAGCATATATAAATAAGAACAAAGATTAAATATGTTTTGGAAATGAGAGACTGGGAACAGTTAGCGGCTGCTCTGGGAGGAAGGAAACATCCTTGTGAGGCATTGCACAGAGCAGACTAATGAACGCATCCAGACGTGACTGTGGAGTGGTGTGAACATGGGGCTGTGACAACCAAGAGTCCTAGGGGCTGAGTCCCTGCTGCCAGCCTCCATCCTCAGCATGAGGAGCAGAGCAGCATGGGCCAGAGGCATGTCACCAACCCCAGGACCTCTCCAGGGATTGCACCCGTTCTGTTAGCAATGGAAGGCATGCAAGACATGCAGAAAATACTTTCTCAGGGCTAAGCAAATCTCAGCAGTACCAGAAGCCAGAGTCTCTGACGGAGAGAAGAGCTACTTTCCTCTTGTCTGTACAGGAGCACTGTATTTAGCTGGAGGAGCAAGAATGCCTCGCTAAGCCAACATCCAAACAGAGATACAGATATGTCCAAGTACGCTAGAAGCGAGAGAGTAGAGGTGGGATGGACAGAAGGACAGCCACCTTCAGTGCAGGAAGAACAGAGGCAGCAGGAGCAGACCCAGCTGCCCACACACTGCCACCCCACCCTGGGCTCTATTCCAAGGGAAGGCCATTGTCCACAGGGCTCTGCCAGCAGCATACTGCTCCGCAGCAGGCTGCAGGGACAGGGCAGAAGCACACTCAGCCAAACACACTGTGCCCTTCAGAGGAGCACAAACACAGCTTCAAGCCCCTGGAGGGATGGATTACAGACACACATCCAAACAGCACGTACTGTTACCGTAGCAAAGAGCCTCTGCCCTTCCTCACAGCATCCTCACCTGAAGCATCTGGTCCCTGAAGAGCCAGAGCTTTCTTCGCTGTGACAGAGGCTTCTAACACCAAGAACTCACAATTCTCACATCTACTGTCCCACTGCCCCTTACATTTCCTCCACTCTGGGGTCAGACTGGGAACAGGCACTCCTGATGAAGTACCATGAACATCCCCTTGGACATAGCAGCACGAGGCATGGAGCTTTGTAGCTCTTAAAAAAAATAAAATAGCAGTACAAAAACATGAATAACTCCGCTAAGCTGCACAGGGCTCCAACAACCCATCCTGAGCCAGTCAGAATGAACTCCCTGTTCACATCCCCATATTCGCACCTCCTGCCACCAGTTGTCTCCAAAAGCTGTCAAGGACAGAGCTCTAAAACTCCTGCTGGCTGCTGGTTCTTAAAGATTAGAAGACAATTATAATTGGATTCCAGAGATTATTTGCTTCACCAAGAAGAGCTGATAAGTGTTTAGATGGCTCCTCAACTGATTAAATCTTTATTTCACAGTAGCGACCCTGCATGTCTCCTACCCCAAAGTGCTTGCAGACAGGTACTTGGCAAGATCGGCTCACTGGAGCACTCCAGCTTAGCAAGACAGCTGACAATGGCCAGCTGTGATGGGGGTTTATCCTCTCTCTAGATGGTTTCATCTCATTTCTGCAGCTCAGGGCAAAAAGCTGAACCTGGCTCCAGCCCTTTCTCCCATTTTAATGATTAATCAGCCAGTTGCCTGACCAGCCAGCCAAATACCTTGAGCCAAAGCCTTTGGTACCATTTGCAGCAGACCACAAATGACTGAAGCCCTCTTGCATCTCTTGTACTGCTGCTATACTGTGCAAGCAACTACCAGATTCTGCCTGCGTGAGACATGCCAACATGAAAGCTGGGGCTGCCCTACCCAGGACAGCTTTTGCCAGCCTCCTGTCCCTGAATATAAGCCACTTAAGTTCCCTGGAGGAACACTAAGCAAAAACTCTCCTTACTCAACATGCAGAGCCAGCAGCAGCACAGGAATGCAGAAACATAAAGGTAGTGTGCAAGGACTGCCTCCAGCTCGACCTGAAAGAGTGGTCCAGAAGTGGCTTTCCTCATGCTCCATTTGAAGTGATGGCACCCAGACTCTCTCCTGTGCTAAGTACCACTTTGTGCACTCCAGCCCTTCAGGGATAGCAAGGCAAGAAGGACCACATGGGAAGCAGAGGTCCCGGGAAGCACAGAGGGTCTGGTTCCAAAGGAGGTCAGGAGGTAAGGTTAACTGTTTGGGAATGGAGGCAAAGGTTGGAGTCCATCACTCTCACTGCTAACAGAGGGAAGGAAGCAAAACAAGTTAATGTTAAAAACTCAGAGCAGAAGGAATTAAAAAAATAATAATAATAACACAGTCTAACAACACCACAGAAAGCTGGGGGTGCAAACAGGGCCCTGCAATACGGAGGAGTCTCCATGTAAGAAAGCTCTCCAGCTCTTCCCAGAGCCAGCAGGTCAGACATACTGCACAACAGCTTTTGGTTAGATAGTGGTCTGCCCCATAATGAATGAAATAATATAATTTATATACAGAAAGAAACAAGTCCCTGCAGTCTTTGCAGAGGTCCAGTTTCAAGAGTGCTGGCACGTTGGTAAGGGCTACCGTGAGCCTGCAGTGCTGCCTGCTCTGTGCAGCATGTTCACAGCTTGTGAGGCTGGGCATTCCCCACCCAACACTGATGCAAAGCGATTCAGAGGGACGATGAATCCTTGGAAAGCAGGTGGGCTCGCATACGTCTACAGGATTCCTGCAGCAGAGAATTAGAGCAATTGAGTATTTGAGACACAGAACGTCATGTAAGTAAAGGGAGGTCATTATCCTCCGCCTGCAAGGACTCCTACTGGAGTCTGCCTGCATGGTTATCTTTTCCCCAGTATTTACCAAAGCAGAGCAGAAGACAAGAGGCAGTACGCAGACACTGCCATCCTGACAGGCTGTTAGCACCAGTCCGTGCTGCTAGCTGCCCTCCCACCTTCCATGACAACCAGCCTGGCAGCTTGCAGACAGAGGAGCTGTACATCCCTGCTTGGATGGAAGTTGTCAAGGTCTGGTGCCCAGCATGCCATCTGCTAGGCATGGAACAGACTGCTGCAGCCAGGGGACCATAACAGCCACAGCCAGAAGCAAAGCCTCATGAACGTGGCATCACCTCTGTAGGTCTCTCTGTCCTTTGGACAACAGTTCAGCATGTAAGTTCTACCAGGAAGAACATTTACATTTGTGTCTCTCACCTCTTTCTGGCCCTCCAGTGATTTCACTTTCCCTTGAGACATGTGAGCTGGAGATCCACATTTCTGTAACTGAACAAGAGAGAGGAGTAGGAGCAGAAACAGGCAATGAAGTGATATCTGCAGCCCTCTCTGGGAGCTACCTGTACCACCAGAGAACAACTACAATCCAAACCCACTTGTGGCATGTCTGGCCCTAGGGGACAGATTTATCCAGAGGCAGCTGGCTGTGTACAACTTGTGGATGAGGATGTGAGAGGGAAGGGGGCACAATAGAGCAGGAACACAGATAATGCCAGAGGGACAACTCTGGAGTGGACACCCAGTGCTGCCACCCGTGCCTTGATGGTGCCTTCTTTATCTCTGCCCTGATCTTCCCAGAGCAGCTTCCTAAGGCCTTATCAGATCACGCAGAAGAAACTTGGAAACCTTGTCTTGAGTAGAGAACAGCAAGCAGCCCCCAAAGATCACTCAAATGGGTGTCCAAGTAACAATCACACTCCCTTCCCACATGTTCAGCAATGTCAGCAGTGCTGGGAGCAGCTCTTACCAGATGGATATTCTCTTTGCTGACTCGTTTGGGCTCCGGTGTGGTCTCTCTGCTCTTCCTCTCCTGTATAACTGGGGTTCCCAAAACCTTCCTCTGCCGCAAGAAGAGAGGCCTGTTTGCTATTGCTTAGAGCACAGAGAGGAAAGGAAACGGAAGGAGCAAGATGCACAGCTGATAAGCAGTTGTATGCTGGGAAAGAAAAGAGGGAGCCAGGCTAAAACAGCGATTGCAAAGCAGAACCATCTGAAATACCATGCCACCAGGCTAAGCCTGCCTGATCCTGGAGGGCTTGGGAGCTGACACAAGGCCTGGCCAGGAGCCCAGTTTGTCAGAAGCAGGTACGTGCTGCTGTAGGACAGCCTACAGTGTGTTCACACCTGTGCTGACAGACTAGAATACATGATCAGCTCCACGTCAGTCCTCATTTCATCTCATGAAGCAAATAGGCCTTCAGAAAGACACACAGACCCTACAGCAAAGTGTTTCAGCAGGGCACTTCATAGACAATTACTCTTTATATTAGCAAGGCTTATTTTCACTGCTCTGTCATTCCAACCCCAGCAGATCTGCGTTGTTTAGCAGCCAGTACTTTGAACAGTTCCTACCTTTGAGAGGCTTATTCAAGGCAGGGCAAAACAAAAGCAGAGAGCAACATCAGAAACTCACAGCAGAGGGCAGAGGTCAGAGGCTGTCCTTACCTTAATGAGGCCACTGAAGGAACGTGAGCGAGCACGTCGTGGTGCTGGGGGTGTGGCCACATCAGAGCTGGGAGTAAGAGCCGAAGGATGCTTACTGAACTAGGAGGAAACACGAAGGCAGAAGGTTAGCACACTTTAGTTTACAGTCACGCCAGCCCCTTGCTGCTGTGTGCTACTCTACTGCTGCCCTCTGGCTAAGCCTCTGGGTGGCTTTTCCACACCCTGAAATGTAGAAGCAGCTCATAACTGCAGGGAGAGGGAAGCAGAAGGCGGCTACATCTCCCACACAGGATTACAGGGAGCTTGGGATTTATGCTGGATACCAAGTTAGAAGTTAAAGTAGAAAGGGGTCAGGAAAGGAGCAGGAGGCTTACAGACAGGGCAAGTGCTGTCCACGCTGCACAACATCTCTGGAGCAGCAGGTTGGCTGGCAATACTCACTTGTCTAAAAGAGACCAGTTTGTCCCAGTCCCTGCAGGCAAAAAAGGAAGGAACTTTTCCCAGCCTGAGGCAGAAAGATCAATAAAGCCATAATCAGGACTGGGAAACTGCCGGCTGGCAAATCCTTGGCTCAAAAAACAGCTCAAAGCACAGCTTGGTACAGCAAGCTTCACTGTCAGCCACCTCCAGGAGAGGCCACCTCCTTCCCTGCCTCCATCCAGCTCTGCCTCTTACAGAGCCCAGAGCACCTCAGCCAGCTCAGGACTAGGGGCAGCTGCCTTTAGCCCTATGCCCAGAACTGTGCTGACAAAGACACCCCAGAGATCTTTCCTTCCCACACTACCTGCCGGATGAGCTTCTTCTTCTTTGCAGAGTCAGGCATATTGTGTACATGGCGAAAGAGCTCCTGCAGTGCCTCCTCTGTGCGCTGCTGGGTCTCCTCCTGATGGCAGGAGTCCAGACGGCTTCGCTTCTGAGACTTGAGGGGTTGCAGTTCCTTGGAACCAGGAGATGTTAGCAAATCCAGGTCATCCTGGGAAAGAGGAGATAGTAGTCGTTTCCCATGCTTTAATCCAAGTGAGCCACCCATCTGAGTCAGACTGGGAAGTCTCGTGAGCTGCCTCACTCCAGTGGATGCACAAGGCTGTGTTTTCCCTACCCCTCTGCAGCACCACTGCACCAGCAGGCCCTGTGCCAGGAAGAGGTGACAGCAATTCAAAGGTGACCCCACTGCTTCTTCTCTCCCTTCCTGGACGCCAGCTGCAAAAGCCCTTCCAGGTTTGAGAAGGGCCAGTGAGGCTCCTTGCAGTGCATCTGCCTTCTTCTGCAGCTACGAGGCAGAGAAGCTTTCGTTGGAAGAAGCAGACAAATATTTCCCCAGTGGCAGAAAGTAGCCTTTATCCCAGCCCCTCTACCAAGCAGCCTGGTCACGGCAGCAGATGCACCAGTTTGGAAGGCAGAACTCCATGAAGGAGCAGGTGCTGAATGTACTGGGCACAGGGAATGGGTTTGCTACTAAAGAGGAGCTGGTAGCTTTCCCTGTGCTTTTGATTAACAGATGCTTCAACTCTGCCCAGTTTCCCTAATGCAGTTGCCTGCAATACCACACCATATGGTTCCCTCATTCCTGCTCTCTAACAGATCCTCTTTCATGATTTGGTTTGTTTTCAGTTTCTTTCACTCACAAAGGTCCCCCTCATATTACTGTGGCCTCTGTCCTTTCTTGGTGGGCAGGCACCACAATTGCTGGCCTTACCTTTGATGTGTGGGCTCTGGATCCCAGGTAATGCAGTCTAGCACACTCCCTGATGTAAGCTGGGGCCTGTGATGATGAACAGAGAAAACACACAATTAATATGCTTGGCCCTGGGGCAAGGGCAGCTGCACCAAGAGCCACTCTTCAACCTTGCAAACAAGCCTTTTCCATCAAGACTGCTGTTTAGGACAGAAAAAAAACAATGGGACTTCATGTCCTTACTGGAATTCCTACTCAGAGTTTCCAACTGATGCATGCAGCCAACACTGGGAGAAAAAATACGAGCTAGGTTCCACGGAAGTTTTGTCCAAGCAATTCCTCCAGCTCTGAGCTGGCCATACAGGGGTCTGACAAAGAAGGCAGAAAGGGAGCTCTCTTTGCAGAGGGCAAGTACACAAGAACGACAGAAAGGTCCTAGGAAGTCAAGAGACAGCTGGCTGCAGAAATACTTCCTTGAAGAAACCTGTAGACACTCTTGTCCTACCACAGCACCCTACTTTGAGCTACAGAGAAATGCCCAAGCCTACAGACTTTGCCTCTAACAGCAATGGTCATCTGCCTCTTGCAGAGAAGTTCACAACCAAGCAACCTGCTGTATTAAGGATGCAGCTCCTGACAGTGCACATCCAGGCCAAGCCCCTCCATTTTCCAGGACTCAAGGGAAGCCCGGTTGCCAAATGCCCCAAGGAAACAGGTTTCCCAGCCAGGAATCAGGTGCTGGGTGTCCAGCAGAGGGTGGTATTACACTGCACCGTGCTTCTGACCTGCTGAGGCACAAAGGCCACCTCCAGGCTGTCTTCCTTCTCCTGGGCTGCATGCCCAGCAAAGGCTTCCTCTCACTAAAGGAACAGCTTCTTGCAGAAATCACGTTCTCACTCCAGAAAAGAGCAGCCAGAATATACCCCTGCCACCTGGGATCTGTGTGGGTAAGGAGCATTCAGACTCCCACAGAAGGAGCAGGGAAGGCAAGACCCCAAAGCATGATTACCTTGAAGAGTTTCTGTGAGTGTTTGATCATGAAGGTCACTCCATTGTTTAGCTTTGTGATATTCTCTTGCAGGTCATTTGCTGTCACCTGGCAAAAGGACACAAAGGCACAGCTGTTAGAAGGGAAGTAGGAATTGCAAATGAACCCTAGAGCAGGCCTCGACTAAACACAAAAACTGAATCCTGCCACACAGCTCCATATCACCACCCAGCCTCCAACCTCTCAAATAATTGATTGTATTAGCACAACCTTCCCATATAGGTTCTTCCCCTGCAATCCTACCAAACTTCTGCTTTCTACTTAGCCAGCAGATACTGAGGTATTGCTCACGTTTCTGGGCCATAGGATGTGGGGTGCAAACATGAGGGCGAGATTGTGTGCAGACATCTTGTTCTTGTCCTGCTTCTTGGCGGTCTGGTAGAGCAGATCCAGCAGCAGTTTCAGCAGGCTGCGGTTGGGCGCAGGGAGGATCAGGAAGAGCAACTGGAGGGCTTCAATCTGGCGTTCTTTGTCTGGAGTGCTGGTCTTATTCCCCTTCTCATCAAACAGTGTCAAGTCTGCCAAATCACAGAGCTGAATGTGAAGGACATGCACTGGCTGCAGTAGGCCTGTCAGGTGGCAGTCTCCCTTTCCTCTTCCCTCCTCCCAACTTCTGCATAGCTCCTGACCCTCCATCTCCTTCTCCCAAGCCTACCCACCTGACATGTTAAACTGTAGTACTCCTCCCACACAACAACACAGTTGCTAAGAGTTTTGATGGATTGAGGGCAAGGTAAGGTAGTTCAATAATGGTCTTTAAGAACAAATAAACAATCCCCTAGCTCAGGAGAATCCAGGCTTAAAACAGAGACCTAGGTTACCAACACAGAGTCCTCTCTTGTACTGGAGAGAGAAGACTGGGCCATGCAGGCCTGGTCAGATTCATTCTGATGTTCAGCCCCAGTCTTTCCACCATTAGATGGAAATGGAAGGAAGACTTCTCCTTACCATGCATTTAGGATTTGCACCTTAGGATCTCCCACAGCCTAGTGCTTAGCTCTAAAGCATTACCAGCTTTGTAGGAGGCTGGCTTCATTCCCTCTGCTCATTGCTGCCTCTCGTTGCCTACTCACCTGCAATTTTGAGGTGGGCGTGGAAGTGCTTGTGTGTCAGCAGGGGCTCTGGTAATTCACCCAGGAACATCTTAAGCAAGGTGGCTACATCATTAGAATGAAACTCCCCAGAGTCCAGGTCAATATCTGTACCACTGTTCAGAGCATCCTTTAGGATCTGTTGCCTGATGCTGTTGCCTGGCACCCGAAACAAACCTTCTGCTCGTAGATCTGTTCAGTGAAGGGGAGGAAGAAAAAAAGGCCACTGATTATTCAGAGGCTGATTCCCATTTTCTTACTAAAGCTGTAGTATTTGCAGAGCTTGATAGAAAACCTCAGTGAGCTGCATTCAAAGCCATGACTTCAAGCTGGCTCCCACAAGCAGAGTATGTGCACAGGGGAAAGAGATCAACTCATTACCGAGGCAATCCTGGGGAACAGTCACCTAGTTCTGACCTTAAGTCCTAATGATTGAGAACTCTGCTTTCCCCCTGGCCTGCACCACAGGGATCTGGGGCAGGCCAGAAAGATATCCTCTCAGAATAGGAAGAAAAAGACAGAAGCACTTACTTTTATGCAGATACTCAATTAACTGGGAGACCTGAGCGATGCCTTCTTCTGTCAGTGGGGAACCAAACACCACTCCTTTCTCTGCAGAACAAAAGATAATGTGTTCAAGCAGCTCAGAGCACAACAGTCAAATAGAGGTGCAGTCCCACAGAATAGGATCTCAGAATGCAAAAACAGTGCCCCCAAATACAATGAGTGGAGGTCACAGGGACCCCTCGTACACACACACAGATATTATCTCATGAGTGCTCCCAAAAAAGTCACTTCCTCTCACCATGCTGCACTTACAAGGGCTTCATCATCCTATTTCCTACCTCAGCTTAATTACAGTTTTTATCAGCTAAGGCAAACGTTCACTAGCTCCTGAAAAGAAACAACACCAGAACAGATGCTTCAGTTTTAAAGGGTGTATCATCTGCAAGTCTGAACCCCCACAGGAATAGCAGAGTAGGAAATGTAGGTGTGACAGCCCAGACTGCCCAGGTGCCCACCACAGCAGCGAACTCCACACCTGGGAAGAAATGCCCAAGTTAACACTCACTGTGGCTTGACATGGAGCAGAGCAGGAGGAGGTGTATCTGTGAGATCACAGGAGAGGGGAACACGTACTAGTGGGAGAGAAGGCATGATAGCCAAGTGAGAAAAGCACCACATCAGTTGGTATAACAAAACTTATCTCCCCCCACAAGCTTTGTGTCGCATCTTTTTTCCCCTCATAGCACATTGTGATTTTACTAGCTTTTAGTCTGCTCCATTACGGATCTTACTGTTCTGTGGTGTTGATGTTCACAGCATGTGGGAAGGATCTGGCTAACACTGTGCACTTCTATAGCAGCCTTCCTGCACAACTAAATTTATTCCGCCTGAAGAATGTTTCACTTTCTTCCAGGACTTCTGAAATGGTAAGCCACCAGGAGCTCCAGCCTCCTGTTAAATCAAGAACATTCTGACCTCCCTCTGATAAAGCATATGCTTCAGTCTCGCAGGAAAAAGGAGGACAGTGTGACCTCTTGATCCACACGTAAGATTTGAAAGGCCTGAGAGCAAAGGGAGTGAGTGATTGGCAAAAGATTCTTGTCCTTGAAGAAAAACTAAACTCATTAGACATTCAACAGATAGAATCAGTAGTGGCCAGGAAAAGGAGAGGAAAATACATCATCTTGAGACATGCCTGGCAGATTGGATTTACTTTTGAAGTCAGAAGCTGATATCTGAATGAGAATTTGATTCTCAAAGAAACTTGCAAGAAGCGTTCAGAGAATGGATGCTGAGTTACAAAGGCTTAGATGTTCTGGTGCGACGACTTCTGAAAGTAAGCAGCAGCGTGAGATTGAGTTTCCCGATGCCCAAAGAAGTTGCAGTATTTGCAGTTTGATCAGCTCAAAGTAGTATGGTTCTTGGCCTCTGGCTTTGAAGAAATAAAACCTGTTTGTTGTTCTAGCTGGTCTGTAACATGAAGGAAAACAAATGATGGCTCAAAGATGAAACAGACAATACATGAAATTGATTTTCTCTGTAAGCACAAACTCCTTTTCCTCTGAGTTTGGCCAAGGAGTTTACAGACAGTGCCTGTCAATGCAGAGAGACACTGCCATTGCAGCCTGGGAGCACAGCCAGCAGACTTGGAAACATCTGCTAACTGTAGCTGTAGTGAGACACATGGCCATAGAAACACTGAATGGGGGAAATAATGGTTCTGGAAGGGAGATGTCAGGTCTGAAAGCAGGTAACAGCAGTGTTCCAGCAGAGTACAGATCATAAAAAAAAAAAAAAAAGAGTAAGAGAGCGAGAAGACTCACAAGCCTCCACTAGAAGATTTTGACAAGAACAGGGAAGTTTCCATACGCAATAAGAAAAATGTTTAAACTCAATTTCTCGTTTGCTCCTGCTTGCCAAATAACAAGTGTTTAAATGTAAGGTGTCCTGCTGCTCTCCTGGAGCAGAGGCAGGAGCAGCACAGGCATGAGAACAGTGTAACTGCAGTCTGGGGGCCGTGTGAAGAGCTGTTATTATGGAGCAGCAGGGTAAATCACAGCAATAGGCTAATTCTCAATTAAGGATCTGAAGTACTTGGTTTGCAGTACTTGATTTTCCCCTGCAGAGCTGTCCAGCCCAGGGAGAGCACATCTGCTGACATTCCCACTGGAACCGGAAATGGAGGGCAGGAGTCAGCACCAGAAAAATCAGCCTGAGTTGATAAAAAAGGTGGAAACTTAAGTTACCCTTGCATTAAGGTTGAAGACAGAAAGAAGCCATACTCAGGCATACTAGCATCTGCCATCTCAGAGATGCTCCCAAGAGTAGAATTGCTTAAAGGAATTAGAAGTGTTCAGTTCCTGGCTGCCAGCATTTGGAGGTAGCTAACCACAGCTTCTCTGCCAGCAGACAGCTGGTCTGGCTAGTAAACCATGGCAGACAGAAGGATGCAAGAGGTGTCCAGATGGAGGTAGTTTGTCTAGATGAGAGACAGCATTTCACTGAACTTCTGAAGGAGAATCAGTATCCCCTCGAATCTGGGCAGAGGTGGGAGAAGGCACATAGTGCACCTGTCAAGATATAACAAAACTGAGTGGTACTGTGAGCCAGCGAAGAGGAGAGGACCTGAACACATCTGTGCTCAAAAGCAAAGCTCAGACTTCTGAGGATAAGGCAGAGACCACTGCTTCGTAACTCCAGAATAAAGCTCCAGCTGAGTGCTCGCCTCAGAAGAATACGTGAGCTCTCCAGGTTGAACCTGATCTTGAGCAGTGAGTCAGCAGAGCTTTGTCACTGGGACCAGGACGTGGATCAGAGCTGCACTGCTATTTGGATGTGAGACACTTACCTGTCATACAGATCTCTGAGCTGCACAGACAAGGCCTTCAGGACAGCTGGCATAGAAACTGGAGGAGCAAGTGGGCACTGAGTGAAGTCAGTGGCCTGGAAAACCTGGGCATTACTGTGCTTCACAGAACCTGATGTTTGTGGTCTTTATTAATACTCCATCACTGAAGAAGAAATCTAACAAGCTAAGGAAAACAGAGCATGAACTGCCATGGACAAAATCAAGCACGCTGCATGCAAACACAAGGCCAGTTTGGCACATACTTTAAGAACACATGCTCACCTTTGCGTTTCAAAGACATCAGGGAACGAAAAAACCCAGAGGCTGTGCTGTTTGCTCCAGGCAGCTTCGGGTCCTCCTCTCCCATGAGCTGGGCCAGCTCAGCCCCAGGCAGGTCGATGAGCCTGGTGATGTTGCTGACAACCAGCTCCGTGAACACCTCTGGTTTTTCATGGCGCAGCTTTTCCACGAAGAAGTCAGGATTGAAGATGATGGGCTGGCTGCGAAGGGAGGAGTCATTGCAGATGACGAGATTGCAGATGGCATCACTGGAAAAAAAAAAAAAATAATAAGTGGAAAGAAAAAAAAAATAAGAACTTCTCATCGCTTTTTCACAGCCAGCTGGTGTGCCCCAAAGGAGACATCTGCTGACACAGGAGCCACCAGTCAACACCTGTTGGCCCTTGGTGAGCGTTCAGCACAGCATGGATACTTTCCCTTTGAAGCAAAAACATTTCTGGCCTGCTTGCACAACACAGCCCGTGACTAGCACACTCCAGAGTGCGATGGTAAAATATGCAACACATGACAACACCTAGCTAAAGAAACTGTCACTGCATCCACATTGTCCTCGCTCAGGCAGCTATGACATCTAATATTTTACAGTAACTTCCCACTCTGAGTCATAAATAAGTTTGGTCCTGTCTCATTTCCTCCTGAGAAATTCGCTCGTAGTGGCCTGAAAGTTTAAATCTCAATCAAAATATTCTCATGGACAGCTTGTACTCATCAGTTCTCATCCCTGTTCTATCATCAAAGCTGCCAGCTCTTTGGTTACTGTTCTCTGCCACCTACAATAACTGCCCAGCTCTGAATCTGGAGTGAGTGTGAACCTATCAGGATTAGCACTAGCCGCTCAAGATCAGTCCTCGAGGAACTCTTAGCAGCCTTTCCTTCTGGTACATCTTTCTTGGCTCACCCAGGTCTTGCCTATTCTTCAGGCTGTCCTTCATCTGACCTCCCAGTTCTCTACTGATGCTGACTTTTTCCAGTTGGATAGCTTTTCACATGGCATGAAAGCCACATGGGAAAAGGATGCATGTGAGACACTGCTCTAGTGAGTAACATAACAGGTAACATACATAGCCCTAGCATAGGTTAGGTAAATTACATTTCCCACATCTAAAAAGAAACAGTTATCAAAGAGATCTCAGTTTAATCACCACTCTTAATCACGTTCATACCGAAGCCTATCCCAATTTCCATCTGTCTCTAGGTCTTTCATTAGTCATCCCAATTCTGTCTCAAAGACTCGCACATTCTGAAGTCAGGCTCACAGTGCCCCTCTTTTACCTAAAGCTAAGAATCAGTGTCATTATTCTCCAGTCACACACCACTGCGATGCCATACTTTGCTCTAAAGCACGAGTCCAGCCCTGCAAGTTGGTGTGCCAGTTCTTCCTCAGCTCTGGGCGGAGGCTGCCTACCCACCCAGCTCACACACACTGACTGCTTTCACTGCGTGACATTTTCCAGTCCTTTAATCATTCTCGGGTTCCCTTACAAAACTTTCCACTGTTTCAACATTCCCCCTCAGCTCCTGGACGCTGCTTTCCATCAGCAGCTGCTAAGCACACAGGTAACAGGAAAGATGAGTGCATTCAGGGGGGATCACATCAGTCCTAGAGGTTCCTGCTGCAAAGCACAGCCCCCCAAGCACCAGATCCTCCTGGACAGAGCCCATGGCACTGTGTTCTGATCACAGCTGAGCTCACTGCTCTGCACACTTGCCTCCAGAAGGCAAGGCATCCGCAGCCCTCCGGACCTAAGAGTTATCCAAGTGGCTGCTGTATGGCTGCGTCCTGAAAGGCCGACTTGGACTGATTTCCAAGGAGTGAGACCAGCGCAGGAGGAAAGCTGGGACAGGCTGCACAGGGAGCAGGGTGCTCGTTGCAGTTGCAGGGAACCAGGTGCTCAGCAACACTTGCACCATGAGAACCCCCAGCCGAGCCACATTCCCTTGCCACTGCTCCCCGTGGATGCCAGGCTCCTTCAAGGAGATGCGAGGAGGAAGGTCTGCGAGGCAGACATAGGGCAATCTGCCAGGCCAGAGAAAATTTTAGAAAGCTCTTAGAGGTTCCCAGCTGTGCTGCTCAGTGGCCCGGAAAGCATGCTGCTGGCTCCTAATGGGGGCCATATTTCCCCGAGTACCTCCCAGTATGTTTTTTGGTAGTTTGTTATCTGCCATATATCAAGACTGAGATGCAACGACTCGATATCTGCTGCCAAAAAGTAACTACCCATCGACCTGATCACATTCGCATTTCATCACGCAGGGCTGCAATGCGCGAGCAAGTGCCAGCTCTGCCCATAATGCGGAGCAAGCCCTCTGCCTGAAACCCATGACAACTCATTCTGTGGCAATACAGATCCTGAGAAGGGTTAATAGTGAGTGTATGGGCCCAGTGACCCTGCCTGCAATGATCCGTGCGCTGTTATTCACTCACTAGCAGTTTTGTTTCCCCACAGAGAAGATATGCAAATACTTTGCAGCAGTTACATCAAGCATCACAGATTATCTGCTCCCTCTGACAATCGGATATCTAGATTCAGAGAAAGGAAATTAAACAATTTTGTCAGCTAGAACTGACTGACGTGAGTTCGCTGCACAGACGGTGTTAGAGCTGGATCAAGTTTAACAACATTTAATGCAAAAATAAATAGAAAAAAATTAAATTTCTTACATGAGTGCTGAGAGCTTTTGGAGAGGCATTAGGAAGCAGAGACAGGGGAAAGAACTTGCTCCTTGTTTCCAGCAACAAAAGAAACCTGCCTGTCCCAGCACAGCCTATGCAAATCCCACGCATGCTACGAGACACAAGGGCGCATTATTAGGGCTGAAAGGCTCCCTTGGCACACACTGGGCATCAGCCTTCACACAGAGACAAAACAGAAAAGAAAAGCTGGACAAATTGATTCATGTCTCTTGCCAAAGGCTGCGTAGCTGGAGTTTAACGGCAAATAACTCCTACATAGAAACCGGGGTTTTGAATTAGGAGCAGCGTGGTATTAAGTGCTCTCCACCTGTATCTAAGAGGAACCCACAAAACAGCCCCAAATCTACCCTGTGTTTGCCATGAGGAAAGCCATCCAAACGCATTCCCAACAGCATCCAAGCACAACCAATGTCACAGCACCGACGGGACAGCAACCAAGTCCCCGCGCCACGCAGCCCAGGAGCACTCGCACACCACTGCCCTTCACACTATTACAGCCTTCCAAAGACTCTGAGATGGAAGGGCACTGCTCGCTGCCACATCTGCTGTGCCTTTGCTCTGGGATCCCCATTCCATGTCCCTCCAGCAGCTGGGAGCAGCCCCATGTGCTCTGATAGTGGCACAGCCCTTCAACGAGCCGCTCAATTCCGAGAGGTCACTTTATTAGCAGCTCTTTGAGGCGCTGAAAATTTGCCTTTGTATAGTTATGGCTAATCAAAATGGAAATGGGAGGCTAACCCCTATTTCTGAGCAAAGAGAAAGCCCCCACTGGCTTCACACACAATACCCCTGCCAATCCCCACTGCTGCACACACTATAACCTTCAGAAAAAGCCATGTGCCCCATCTGCCGTTTTCCCGTTAAAAAAGGAAGATGGATGTACTCTGCCTACACCCACTTTGTGTAACAGCAGCAAAGGGGAGACAAACATTTAGTTAGTTTATTGCTGGTTTTTTTCCTTACTTGCAATTAGAGTTATATTTTTATACACTGTGATCTAAGATTGCTTTATGACACGTCAAAAGACAATACGATAAAGGACCGAATGGCTTCCACTCTGATCCCATGAATAAAGTCAAATCCCAATGAATAACAAAACCTTGTACTAATAGGGTTGTGATTAAGACGGCAGATTAAAAAAAATCGGCCCTATATTGTGCTGAGCTTCGTGCCATTCTGGTATCTTTCAGGAGCAAAGCCTGTGATCCCAGCCAAGCCACAAAGAAAGCTGTCTGTCACACACAGCGTTCTTGCTTCAGGCATGACAGCCCCATCATTTCATGGGGAGTGGATGGTGCAGGAGGTCAAAATCATGATGGATCAATTAATCCCTAAGGTAACTAGATCCAAACGGGGGAAATGCCTTGGAAACGAGGACAAAAGTGAGATTTTAACCAGCACAACCTGGTGACTGCACCTGGGGTGCGAGCAGGAAATTAGTGCACGGGGAAGCAAGTTGTGTTCAGATGGGTGAGACCTGCCTGCTCCAGAACCATTCACAACATCTGCACAAGCTGCAAGTCCATACACGCAAAGGCAGAAGCAGATTCCAGCAGCATGAAATAGAGCATAAGGACAACACAAATAAGTCAAGAAAGAAGGATGAGGCACCTCTGGGGCAAGAAATGAGCTGTGTTTTTCTAGCTGGAAAAGGGGAAGAGCTGGAAGCTGCAGATTTCAGGGCAGTCCAGTGCATGTAATTCAATGGGCAGTATCCAGCCCCAGTCCACTTTGTGCACTTTGGATGTTGTCGTGGAAAAGCTAATGCCTCAGTCACACTGCAGCAGGCGAGTCTTACCAGACAGGAGAAAAAGGATTAAAGAGCTTTTGAAAATAAGGCAGATAATGGAAGAAAATCTCCCCGTATAATAACAAAATCTTTCGACTGAGGAACAGCCAGGCAAGCAGCGAGCACTGAGCGCGGAGTGATAAGCAGACACTGCTGGGGAACACAAAACACAGGGATTCTGTGCCTGGCTAAGCACAAAGGGAGATGGGATGGATGCGCTCGGGCTCGTGTTTCCCTGGGGAGAGAGAAGGAGCATCGTCCCCACGCTGTGCCAGAGCAAGGAATCAATTAATGAGGGCGTCTGAAGGCAGTATTCCAGAGCCAGATAGGAGCCATCCCATATTTTGCCAAGAGATGAAAGGACCAGAGCAGAATGATGTGAAATCATTTTAAGTACAAAAGGACTAGAAGACAAGTTATTTC
Source organism: Odontophorus gujanensis (assembly GCA_013399175.1). NCBI lineage: Eukaryota > Metazoa > Chordata > Aves > Galliformes > Odontophoridae > Odontophorus > Odontophorus gujanensis. The sequence continues at coordinate 145,510 of VXAB01001874.1, forward strand.
CCAGATTAAAAAAAAAAATAAAATTAAAAGAACTCTGGTGGGAATGGGCTGCAGAGACACGAGAAGTGACTTCACTGTTAAGGTTGTTTTGAGGACTATACTTGGGACTGACATTCTTGTAAGACAGCATCACAAAGATCACATTCAGCCCTCAGATTTAGCACAGTAACTCCCTATAGGGTGACTGATTTGCCTCTGAAAAATGTCAAGAAAAACACGCAGCGATTTTTGCCGAGGGTTATACTCATGAGGTCTTTAAGGGCAAAGAGAGTCCTTTTGTGATGAGTGCAGAGCGCATAGCACAGGGAGTGCCAAGCCTTGACCACTGTTTCTAGGCTTCATCCTAGTGAGCCGTAATAAAAACTGCCTTTTTTAATTGTTGCTTTGCTTTCTTCACAGCTAAACAGATGACATAGAGTGATTCAGCCTTTTGGCTATGGGAATCAGATAATAATATACAATTTAAACAGCAGGGAACTGGGGAACAAAGCTGCTATTATGTGATAGCAGCCTGCGCTGGACAACCTGGAACTAATGCAACACTCGGCCATCTTTTGGGCATTGGGTAAACTGGATATCCAAATCCCTGCTCTCATCTATGAATTTAAATTCTGCCTCAGCAAAAGTCTTGAGCATACCTCAGCAAAATCAGCTGCAAACGTGTGATGTGAACCTGGAGACAAACAATCTGGATGATAAAAGGGCTGCAAGAGGGGGAAAGCAGGCTTGGAGCAAACCGAAAACGGAAAGCATTCCTGTTGGCAAGGCAGACTGCAGCAGCAAGGCAGTTGGACACACAAAATACTGGGAACTTCGCACTTCAACACAAAATGCTTCAACTTAGACCTCAGAGAATTCTTCTATGGTGTTTTTCAGAATATCCACTGGAATACTGTAACATCAACAGAGCCACGCTTCAATCAGCCTGCAGCACATCAGAGCACCCAGACGCCTGCTGGTGCTAAGAGAGGCAGACTGAAAGGCACCTTGGGGCTGCAGACTCACTGCAGAGCTGCTCACGGAGCCCTGCCCTGTGTCACTGCTGCTATTCCAGCCGATCCCGCGGTGTGCTGTAGCTCCAGATCCTGCCCAGCACTCTGTAAGCACACAGGAACACAGCTACTGCCAGAAACCCGGTACTTCTGCGTTAGGGATTTGCAGGTTCATACATCTGCCTTAACACTGTCTAAATTAATAACAACACCACTGCAATTTTCATGATTTTCAGTGCAATGCAAAGATGGTAAACATATTTATTTTAAACGTATACCTTTATACAAAGCAGCAGCCTTAGATCCAATCATAATTTCACAGAAACCAGCACCAAAATGGAACCTTTTAGATGGCAGCAGCTGCCTCTCCTCATTACTGTTCTATTCACTTTTATCACTATGGCACTGGGAACCTCAGTCACAGCTGGGGACTCCGCCGTGCTCCGTGCTGTACACAGAACAAAGGCAATCCCTGCCTTCAGAGGGCTGCGAGCTGACGCCGAAATGAATGCTGGAGGGACAGAAAAGAGGAGGAATCCCAAGAGGAGAGGCAGCGCTATCAGTCACCACGACTGATAGAACTGAACTCGCCAGCTTTCGTGGAGACTCTATTAAAAAGGAGGGCGAGGAAGGACAGGGAAAACAATCAGGTCACGCTGCAGACAGAGAATAAGGGAAAGCACAGCTCGCGTGCAGGGGCCGCGTGGGGATGTTCACAAAAAGCGGGGCTGGGAGCCCCGGTGTGGCAACAATGGGGCCAGGGGCTGCTGGTGGGGCGGTGGGACCGGGGCAGCCGCTTTCCTGCGGCCCAAGCATCCTGCCTGCCAAGCAGCAGGTGCCACCCGGAGGCTTTCAAGGCCGGGTTGGATGCAGCCCTAGGGCCTGGCGCAGCGTTCAGCATCCCCGCCTGCAGCAGAAGGTCGGAACCAGACGATCTTTCAGGTCCCTTCCAACCCAACCAAGCCACGATTCTGCGTTTTATTTTTACCCACCGGAGCCCCTCGCCGTGCACACAGCGCGCAGGAGCCGCGGGGTTTCCCCCCCAAGACCCCTCAGCGCCGCGGACGGGCAGACGCGGAGCGGGGCTGGGGGCACCCAGCGAGCAGGACGGGGCCGCGGGGAGGAGCCGGGCGGGGAGGGGCGGCCCAGGGCTGCAGCCTCCGAGCCAGAGCTGCTCACCACCGCTCGGAAGGAGGGCCGCTATGGCAGCCCGCAATGCGGCACTGCGGGCTGAGATGGGCCGGGCCGGGCCGCGCTCCCCGCCGACCGCCGCTCAGGCTCGGGAACACCGACCCCCAGCCGCTGCCTCCCCGCACCCCCAGGCCGCGCCCCGCTCCTTCCCGTTGTCCCGCTCCTACCTGCCGCCCCGCCGCGCTCCGGTAGCCGGCGCCCCCGCCGCCATCTCATACCTGCCGCCCCGCCTCCCCATTGGTCCTCCGCACCACCCCGCGGGCCCGCCCCTCCCGGCCTGCTCCACGCTATTGGCTGGAGGCGCAGCCGCCTCGCCGCCATTGGTCGGTTCGAACGGACAACGGCCGAACCGCGCGGAGGGAAAAGAACAACCCCCCCCATCCTGCGCGCGGGGCACGCTGGGAGTTGTAGGCGGGGGGCGGCCGCGCTGAGCTCGCTACAGGCCCCGGCGGCTGCGGGGGAGGTAGGACCTGACATCACTCCGTGCCCTGCCCTACAGCACGGCTCCTGTGGGACCCGGACAGAGCCCTGCGTGCTGCCGGGCACAGCTGCTGGTAAGGAGCTGCTTGACTTGGAGCCAGGCTTCCTGGGCACAATGGCGTCTCCCCTCCAAGGGTTTCTGTTGCGTTACATGATTAATTAGCTGATTAACAAGATGTTGTGGAAGAATCTGTTCTCTGGACACTGGCTCAGGCAAACCATCCTCTGTGCTAATGCAACTCTTCTGCTCCACCCAGGCATGCGCTAATTTAAGCAACAACATGCAAATGAAGAACAATACAGTGAGTAATCTGGAGCTTTTAAATGAATTAGCAACAACTTTCTCCAGGCCTTGTCTCCAAGGAGAGAAATAAAAACAGACAGATAGCTCTGATGGGCCCACAGGCGTCAGCAGTCTTGGAAAGCTATCACTCATTTTGTCAATGTCCTGTCCTCATAGGATGGAAGGGCATCAGGCCCTGGCAACGGGACTTTAGCTGCTGCCACTTGGCTCCTGCTGGCTGAATATGGGCAGGAGGTACTGCTGGAGCTGTCTGTCCTGTAAGCCAAGGCTGCAGGCTGCCTTCTGGCAGGGACGCAGCAGCAGAACATAGGCACATGAGTGGCTAAAGGGTCCAAGACTGAGCCCTCTTGAGTGCTGGATAGGGACAGTTCTCCAGCCAAGGCACAGCAATATCAGTACAACAGCTCCTCCTTACCCCAAGGCTTTTAAAGGGATCTTAGAGAAAAAGAAAACAACCAAACAAAAAGAAGCAGAGAGCCACAAACTGGATTTGCAGCCTACAGAAAGCCTGCAGTAAGAGGCTGAACAAGCACAATCCGTTCAGCTTATTAGGAGACTGAAAAGTGTTGCAATTCCAGCATGTAAGCTACCGTGATAGGAAATGACAAAGGACTAAAGGATTTTTAATACAAAAGAGGAAGGAAGATATGTTCACAAGTACAAGTTCTTTGCAATGTGAGCCATGGGACCTGCATCCTCTATTTGCTGTCCTCAGCTTCATTCTTTTCTTCAGCATGCTTTGGCCAAACTCCACCTTCTGGGCTCAGCAGAAATAACTGGGTGAAAAGAGCTGGTCACCCAAACTGGGCAGCTAAAGATCCAGGATTACTTGTGCTGCTGGGAGGTAGTCAGAGCAGAGCAAAGGTCCCACCTCAGCTCTCCCAGGTAAGAGAAAAGCCCAGACAGTGAAGTTAGCAGCAGCAGTTTTTCAGCCAATAAGAAAAAACATTGCAGCAACTCTTTCTGCCTTGCAGTAAGGCATGACTGAGACGGGGCAAAGCAGATGAAGAATGAGTGACAGCAACAAGACAGACACCACAGAGCGCTCCTGCTCCAGCCCCTCCATCTCAGAACCTCTTGCACCACAAGGGACATGCTGTGTGACGTGTAGGAAAGAAAGAAGGACTCCAGGCTGAATATTAGCAGGAGGTATTTGTCAATATAGAGCTCATTACATGTTATTTATTCTCTCACACACACACGCATGCACACCTGCAGCAGTCACCCCAGCACCTTCTTTTTTAGGCACAGGAGGACAGGGCTTGGGCCAGAAGTCCACAGGGGTAGCTTCCTAGGGAGCCTGCACTCACAATGCCCCTGTCCCCCAGTGCTTGCATGCCTCAGGTTATCACCAGTCCTCAAACAGGTGCACAGAGCATCCACAGCTTCTCAAGGGTGACGGTTCTTCAGCCGGTTCTTGCGGCCAGCCTTGGCCCCGCGCTGGGCACCCTTCATCAGGCCCTTGAACTGGCCCTGCATTTTTGCCTGCTTCCTGGAGAGAGAAAGGAGCAAGCAGACAGGTTAGCGTGGGTACAGGGCACAGCCAGCTCCTGCACAGGCCTGTGGAAGGTGGCTGCAAGGAGTGGCACAGACACTGGCAGGGAGCCCTCAGACCACAAAAAACAGTTAGCAACAATGAGCGGAATCAGACCCAGGATATCCCTCGTTTCCCTACCCCACACCCTTCCTGCTCAGTCCCACCTTTTGTTCAGTTTAGCTCTGTTCAGGGGGATGTAGGCATAGGGGTCGAGCTGGCCCTTCTTCTTCACATCACCTTTGCCTTTCTGTAGGAGATACCAACATGAGAGAAGATGCAGCATGATGGGAGATGTGAGTGTCCCATTCTGGACTGCTCTGGTACACAGTCACACCAAAGACTATGTTGCAGTGGGGTACCAGCTCAGCATGCGGCTTCCCAAGGTTGATCTTCCACCCAAGTAATGCTGCAGCACCAAGCACGTGGTGTGAGTGGTGAGCAGGAACTGACAGGCAGACTGGAAATATTATTGAGTACTGAGCATTGAGCAACTTCTTTCAGAGCACAGATGCCCCCCAGTGCTTCCTAGCCCACAGACCAGCAGAAATCCTGCCCCAGCAGAGCCAAGACATCTGTCCCCAAGCCCAGCCACCTCTGGGGCCCTCACCTTGGATCTGTACTCTGCACCAAAAGCTGGCTTCTTGTCCAGCGGCCGGTGGATTCCAGAACCTCCAGCTGGAAAAGAGTGTGTGTTGGAAAGGGGGACCAGGGCCAGACTCCTCCCTCCCCAGCTTCCATATTGGGAGAGCTGTTCCTCCGAGCTGCCTCCAGCTCTTAGATGTGAGTACAAAAGAGCAGCACAGAAGTGTAATAACTTTACAGGAGCAAAGAACTCAAAGCCAGCTGCCGTGGAGCAGTTCAGCCTGTTCTAGCATATGCAGAGCGGGCACATGAGTGACATGCAATTACCTCTGTACTGAGAGTAAGTCCCAGTCTCTGGTTCATCATCGTCTGGCTCCTCTCTGAACCGACGCTTCTGGCTTTTCTTCTGCAGAAGAAAGATGCGGGGTCACTACAGCTAGCTTGTCCTTGCAGTGCTGTCCTTCCATGGACCCGTGACCTCCTGCTTCTTCCCATGGGGCCCAGAGACCTTCCACACCCATCACACATCCTCTGTCCCACTGCAGCCTCCTGCCCCACTCCAAGCAGCTCCCAGGCAGAGCCACAGCTCAAGCATCCCATGTTTCCCCTGCATCCTATACTCACACTGCGAAGGCCCACTTCTTGCAGCACATCTGCCACCTCCTCATCCGCTCCTGGGGCACAGGACAAGGGAGTCAGTGCAAGATGCTGGCACAGAGATCCTAGCACCATGCCAGTCTCCAGGACAGGGTGCCCTCACCAAACGGGCCCTGGCAAGGTACTGCACCCTGTGACAAGACCACACCAATGCCTGCCACTTCAACCCACAATCCCCCTAAGCTTCCACACTCAGATGGGCCAGGAAAAAAAACACACTAAGTATCAGAGCAAGTCCAGCCACCCAGTACCTTTGGCTTCATCATTGTCCATCTCCTCCTCCTCATCGCGGATGATCAGGCGCCCATCTTCAGACACCTGGAAGTCATGCCTCACTTTTCTGGACCTCTTGAGACTTGGCTCGGTAGCTACACACAGAGATGGATCAGGGGCTGGGGAAGGACCCACTCCCCAGTCATCTGTACCCCACTACAAATGCTCTGTTGCTCACTCAGCACTCGCTGGGACACATTGGGGTCCAGGAAGTTGAGAGGCTCATCCTCCTCCCCTTCTTTCAGCCATGCCTGGCCCTTCTGCCGTGCTTGCTTCTTCCGCACCTTGCCCCGCCGCTGTTCCTCCTCTTCTTCCTCTTCCT
>VXAB01001875.1:0-12345 GCA_013399175.1 Odontophorus gujanensis
CTTGAACATGGGAAGTTCCATACGGACATGTGGAAGAACTTTTTTACTGTTTGACAGAGCACTGGAACAGGCTGTCCAGAGAGGCTGTGGAGTCTCTTTCTCTGGATATGCTTAAGATTCACATGGACACCTACCTGTGCAACCTGTTGTAGGATTTCTGCTTTAGCAGGGGAGTTGGACTCAATGATTTCTTGAGGTCCTTTCTGAACACCTTCCAATCCCTGTGATTCTGTGAATCCGTGATTCTGTGAATCTGTGAACCAACCAACCAACCAACCAACCAAACAAACAACAAAAAATACCCTTATATTTAATACCACTACAGAAGTGCATGCATCTCACTGGAAAGTAATGCTTTTTGAAAGCAGTTATTTTGAAGGAAGACTGAAAAGAAAAAAAAAAATAACATGTATAAGCTTCAACTCAGGGCACATAAAGCTCAGTCAGCTGTCTGTCTATTTATCTTCAGTTTCCAGCCACACAACAATATAATTCTGTGAGCTCCTATTAATAAGCATAGCTGTCAGTCTTTACTGGCTCAAACTTCCACTAAGCCTGTAGCTAAAAACTTCAATACTATGGAAAAGTTTTACATGTAACAGTAGTGTGGAAGACTGTTTTTACTGTTACAATTTCTTTTTCAAATCTTTGAAGCTGTTATAGTTTGTGGTAGAAAGTGTTTTGAAGATTTCAGTAAAAGAGGACATTTGAAGATAAAGCCAAACCTTCTTTCAAAAAATCCACATGTTGTATAAAAAACATTTCTTCTTTTCCATTAAAAGTAAGGTTAAATTTTACTTAGTCTTTCAAAATAATATTCTGGTCTGGCTCTCTTTTGTATCCACCAGTCCTATCTTCCAGTGAATTTTGTCTACACACCAATCTTAAAGTAACTTAAACTTAAGGCATGTATGCAGTAGAATATTTACACTAGGAATACATCGAATATTTCTACATATTTAGTATAATGGATATATACCTTTTTTACTGTGAACATATTTAATATCTAAGTTCCATGCAACTCTTGAGCCAGACAGATGGAAAAACAGAAAAGACCAAATGCTTTGTCTATTCCTAGCATAAACACAGCTAGCACCACATAAATACCAGCTCATGCTCAGTGAAAACAGAAAAAAATAAATCCTTACAGGAAGGTCCAACCCCAGTGTTTTTACCTCCAATAGTTTCTGCTTTAACAAGCTCAGTATCTCTAGAAGTCAGTGAGGACACCAACCAGAGTATTTTTCAGTGATGATACCAACCAAGCAAAGTATTTTTCATTAATTGCAGAATCACAGAATCATGGATTTGTAGGGGTTGGAAAAGACCTCAAGAGATCATTGAATCCAACCCCACTGCTACAGCAGGTTGCCTACAGTCAGTTACACAGGAAAGCATCTAGGTGCATTTTGAATATCTAAAGAGACTGAGACTCCACTGCCTCTCTGAGCAGATTGTTCTATGACTGTGTCTGTTTTCAGCTCAAAGCAACATCTAGTTACCCAGATTTACTCTTGTGAGTTAGGCAACAAAAAGGATCACCAGCATCCAAAGCATCAACATCAATTTCTATTCTAGAAATCAGAACAATTATCGTAAGAACAAGCTAACTGGATTAAAGCAAATATTTGTGTGGAATAGAATAATATTTTGAAGGTACTATAGTCAGAAATAAGCATTAAGGAAGCATGTGAGGTCATACAGAGCAGTAATTTCTGGGTTATTGTCTGCACAGCAGTAATTTTCAGAGCAGCAGTGGCTTTTGAATCAGAGTTGGTGTCACCCTCCAGAACTATATTGGGTAGATTTTATTTCATTAACTGTAGCTGGTCTTGACATCATAGAAACTTGTAGTTTCTACCGTTCTTTGTTAAGAGTGACAGAACTGTCTAAAATAAAACTGCCCTTTGTTGCATTGAACCTACCACTTGCTATTTCCAGTTCCTTATTCATTCTCTCCCACCCTCCTTAAAATTTTATAGACCATTTTGCTGGGTCCTAAAATATTTATTTCCTCACTGAAGAGTGTGTATTATTTGTTTACCATATCCAATACATATATTCCTGTTGCCTTTTGATCTTTTTCATTATTTCTATCTCCTTTTTGAAAATCTGAGATGGAAAAGAGGACCAGCATACAGAATTGCCTACTTTACTCAATATATATTTAATGCAGATCAGGATAGTGACATCCTGATGATCTCTGCATTTTCTTCAGTAACTTCTACCATTTCATTTACTGTCTTAAATGCTGCTGAGCTAGTGTTCTCATAGATCTACACATTACAAAGCCAAGATCTTATTCTGAATAGTAATATGTAATTTTTATATAGAAATTCATTCGTAGGATTGAAGTTGCTGTCCCATTCCATGTCCTTGTTTATATCTGTGCAGGGATTTCCTCCTCATTATGAAGATGGGTCATATCTTTCAACCAGTTTCTTTTATCTGAGCCTATACCTACTGTACACTGACTCATCTGAAGGAATGCCACTTTTCACAAAAGATAGATCTGATTTATTTATTTTTAATCATTTATTTACATGTCCAACACTTAATGATATTTGAATGCTTTCCATCAGTTTCCTCCATTGGCAGCTGTGTTTACTAAACCATGTTTGCAGGGAGGCACAAAGGGGAACAAATTTTGCATTCAGAAGAGAAGAGAAATGGAAGTCTGAAACAATGCACACAGTACAAAGCCAGACATACAGTGTGATGTGCTTTGTTGTCTCTGTCACAAGGAATTGTACAACCTATTAAAACTTTAAAAACACACATAACGTGCTGTATCCTTGCATTTTTTTTTTTTTTTACTCATTATACAGTCAAATATATACTATTAGTAGAATTTACTTTTCTTTGAAATTCTTTGAAAACACAAAGAACATTCTTTTCATCTCATTTGTCTTAAATATGGTAGGAAGGTAGGATACAAATTCCCAAACCTAAGGTTCAACTGTTAGCAAAAGGTTGATATTTCTGCCTGGTTTACTCAAAAAAAGAAGTGAAATCTGAATCACAACTCGTCATTAAAAAAAAGGCTATTTTGTTTTAAAGTATTAATTCAGTGAGGATAATATTTAACACAGCATTATAGGTTATAACGTTAACTCTTTCTGAGCAATAAAGAAGCAGTAAATATTGACTTAAAATAACCTACTGCCTTACAAACAGAATGTGGCACCAGCTATTCATATCCTTGAAAGCCCAGAAGTGGGTAACACAGCTGTTAAGAGGCTGGGAGGCATGTTCAGTGAGGAGAGGCTGTGGAAATTCATGTTGCTCAGTCTGAAGAAGAGAAGCTTGAGAAGTAACCTTTTTGCTCTTTGCAGCTCCCTGAGGAGGGAAGCAGAAGAAGGTGCTGGGCTCAGTTCCTGTACACCAGTGGCAGGACAGGAACAGCACAGAGCTTTGCTAGGGGAGAGTTGGTGTGGGCACTGGGAAACATTTCCATACTGTGAGAGCGGGCAGACACTGGCACAGGCTTTTTAGTGAGGTGGTGGATCCCCTGTTCCTGTTCAAGAGGCATGGGGATAATGGCCTTTATAATATTATTTAATATAATTAAAATACATCCTTTTATAATATTATTTATATCCCCAGATATACAAAGGCTGTTCCTAGTGCAAGCAAGCAGTAGTGTGGTGACCAGGACAAGCAAAAATGACATGGCAGGTTAATTGGACGTGGTATGGAAGATTGTGTGTGGTAGCCTGTTCTCCTCCTCTTCTGGGAGCAGTAGAGAGCTGCACCTGTTGAAACAAACATGGTGACCACCTGCTATAATATTTGGGCTGAGTGAGACACCCAGATTGAATGGCCACCACCACTGGGGGCTGACACATGCATCCAGACAGAGTTTCAGAAGAGCAACAGAGCTGTCCAGACCTTCAGTTGCGTGGAACTCCAGAATCTAGATATCCCCCAAGAGCCTGAGGTCAGATGGGGCATCATGGGTACATGCTCAGCTCAGTGAAATTTTCAAGAAATGGACTGGCTCTTTGAGTAAGTCACCAGACAGTGCAGTATTCAGGCATCAGAGAGAGAGACTGATGAATGGTATTGTTCAACAAAGGCATACCAACAGCTGTCTTAATCCCTGCAAGGGGAAGTAGCTAAGCTAGTTAACAACCTTGAGGAGACAGGGAAACTGGGCCCTTCTCACTGTCTGGAGGAGAAGGAGGAGTCTCCCTGTTGCCCCTGAAATGTCCCTAAACAACAGATGTGAGGTTCAGTCATTGGAAAGAGGAGAGGGCATGGCTAATGTTTCAAACTTGGGAAATCACAACGTTAGGTTGGTCCAACCAAGGATCAAATCAGAACCAGTGTCACCAAATAAAGATGAAGGACGTTAATAATACAGGCTTCTTGCTGAGAGGCAATGAGACACTCATTTGCCACTCAGATAATCTCTCTAGAGAGGTTTACAGCAAACTGGAATACTATGTTTGATGCTGTAAGCTTCAAGGGAAAAGATGTGGATGAGTGGCCTTCTACATTAAGAAGTGGATAGATTGTGAAGACCTGTGTCTACAAAACATCCATGATAAGCTTCAGAGCTTCTGAATTAACAATAGGTACCAGACCAGTAAAGGACATCTGGTAGGAGTCTACTACAGACTTCCTGTTCAATGTGAGCCTGTTGAAGAGAACTTCTTGCCTCAGCTTCAACAAGCATTGAACTCTCAGGCTCTCATCCTGATGGAGAATTTCAGTCATCCAAATGTCCAATGAAAAAGCAATACATCAGGCTGAAATGGACTCCTGGAGTCCATTGAGGACACTTCCTTATCCAACTATTAGATAAATCAACCAGATGTGAAGTATTACTGGACCTGATGCTCATGAGTCTTGAGATCATTAAAGAGGTCAAAATTGGAGGCAATCTGAGCTGTAGAGACAGTGTCATAGTTGACTTTGTGATCTTGAGGAATATGAGCCTAGCAAAGAGCAGAGCCAGGACCCTGAAATTCAGAAGAGAAAACCTTTTTACTGTTTAAGGAGTTATTGGATAAAATTTCCTGGGAAACTGTCCTTAGGGAGAAAGGAACAGAACAGAGCTGGCAGTTTTTAAGGATACCATTCTGAGAGTACAAGAGGTCTCCATCTCTTAGCAGATAAAATCAAGGGTAAGAAATCAAACAGGAAACTGGCATCGCTGAAGAAGGACCTGTTGATCAAATTGAGGGGAAAAGAGAGAAACGTACAGGCAATGGAACCAGGGATGGATGGCCTGGAAAGAATGACATCTGTACATGCAACAATGTGATCAGAAAAGTCAAGGAATAGATCAAACTGAACTTGGTGAAGAAGATGAATTCTACATGTACATTGGTCAGAAAAAAAAGGCCAAGGAGTGTGTATCCCCTCTGATAAAGAGTGAAAAATGCACCCATGGATATAGGGAAGGTTGAGGTACTCAACAAGTTCTTTGCTTCAGCCTTTGCTGGCAGTCAGGCTTCCCACATCTCATGTTACTGAGCAACTAGGTGGGAGTCAAGGGAACAAAATTCCTTCTACAGTAAGGAAATAGCAAGTTCAAAACCACCTGCTGAGACTGAATGTGTACAAATCTATGAAGCCAACTGATATGCATCCCAGGGAATTGGCTAGATTACCAATACAGTGTCCATCATTATGAAGTCACGGCTGTCAAGTGAAGTCTCAGTGTCTGAAAGAAGGAAAACTTCGCTCCCATTTTTAAGAAAGGGAAAAAGGAAGATCTGAAAAACTGTAGGCTGATGAGCCCCACATCTGTGCCTGGAGAGATCATGGAGCAGATCCTTCTAGAAGCTATATTAAGGTGCATGAAAAATGAGGTGGTGATTCCAGATAGCCAACACAACTTTACCAAGGGCAGATAATGCCTGACAAATCTGGTGGCCTTCTATGATAGTGCAGTGTCATCAGTAAAGAAAAGAAAACTGATGCTGTCTACCTGGATTTCTACAAGGTTTTTGGTTTGGTCCCACATCACATTCCTATCTCTAAATTGGAGAGGTATGGATCTGAAGGGTAGATTAATGAATACAGAATTGATGGAATTGTTACAGCCAGGGGGTCATGGTCGATGGCTCTATGACAAGTAGGAGACCAATGATGACGGGTGTTCCCCTGGGGTCTGTCGTGGGATCAGTGGTCTTCAACATCTCTATCAATGACTAGGACACTGAAATCAAATTTTCTGATGACACGCAGCTGAGTGGTGCAGTTGATAGAAGGAAGGGATACCATCCACAGGGACCTGGACAAGACTGAAAAGTGAGCCCAAGTGAACTTAATGAAATTTAACAAGGCAGTGTGTTGCACTTACATTGGACAATCCCAGATATTTGTGTAGAGTGCGAGAAGAACTCATTGAGAGCAGCCTTGTAGAGAAGAACATATGAGTTCTGGTGGATTATAAGCTCGATGTGAGCCAACAGAGTGTGCTTGCAGCCCAGAAGATTACCTGCATCCTGGGGCTGTATAAACAGAAGGGTAGACAGTAGGGTAAGAGAGGTGATCGTTCCTCTGTGCTCTGCCCTCATGAAGCCCCACTCAGAGTAGGGTCCTGTGTGCAGGACTGGGACCCCCAGCACAAGAATTATGTGCCGCTGTTGGAGTGGGTCCAGAGGAGGTCCTCAAGGATGGCTGAAGACAGGCTGAGAGACCTGGGTTTATTCAGCCTAGAGAAGAGAAGACATCAGGGAGACTTTATTGTTGCTTTCCAGTACTGCAAAAGAGCTTACAAACAGGAGGGAGTGCAACTTTTTATATGGGGAGGCACTGATAGGACAAGAGGAATGGTTTTAAATGTAAAGAAAGGGAATATACATTAGATGTTTGGCAGAAACTTTTTGCTCAGAGATTGCAAAGGCACTGACACAGGCTGCCCAAAGAAGCTGTGGATACCCCATCCTTGGAGTCATTCAAGGCCAGATTGGATGGGGCTCTAAGCAGCCTGATCTGTCCGACTGTGCTCATGGTAAATATGCTGGAACTAGAAGACCTTTGAGGACCCTTCCAATCCAAACTGTTCTATGATTCTATGACACTATGTGTCTATATTACTGTATTTGCATAGAGTTTCTACTGATATCTGAAGCAATATTAAATGAAATACCAGTATGTGTAACACCTCCTATAATAGATAGCCTGTCAGTAGTGTTACTTCTAAGGGTTGTGGAATTAACAACTCGGTGTATTCATTACTGAGTGATGACAATGAGTAATACACAATCTTCTTTCAATTCAAAAGTAAGATTGGTTTACATTCATATTAAATTGACTGTTACAAACTACTTCATGTATTCAATTTTCTCCTACAGTTTAGTCATGCTCCTGCAGAGATGATCATAAGAGAATGCAGAGTGAGGAATGGATTTTGGCTTGAAAACGAAAGTAATCTCCAGTGACAGGACTCTGGTCAGAATGAGTCGGAGAAGATGAGAAAAAAGTCACCTTTCTACTTAATATGCTATCCTTTCAATTTTTGTGTGAAAGTGTAGACATTTGATAGCAGATACAAGATGGATGCTATTTTTCAATAGTCTCGGGTAATCTAGAGAGGTCCCAGTTAACTGAAAGTTGACAAACATTATCTGTGTTTCCAAGAAGGATAAGAAAGAAGACTCTGGTAATTATAGGACTGCTGGTGTGTCTTTGATGTCTGGTAAAATCATGGAGATTATTCTGGAAGTTATTGAAAAAAATTATTAAAAGGCAACACAGTAAATGGTTGTAGCCAACATGGCTTTATAAGGGTTAAGTCCTGTTATTATTATTATTATTATTATTATTTTTAATGACAAAATTCCCACCTAGCTGACCAAGGGAAGCAAGTTGATATTAACTTTTTGGATCTCAGTAAATCAGTGTCCAGCGTAGAGCTAAAAAAGCATAGTGCAATGGGTGAACAGTTGGCTGATGGGCTCAGAATGTTATAATAAATACTAGTCTAGTGGCCAGTCACTAGTGAGTTTCCTCAGTGCATGCTGTTCTTGAGTACATTTTAATAAAGTTTTCTGATAGTACTTAATTAGGAGAAGCTGTAGAATCTCTCCCCTGAAACCTCTTTCAGCCTGAAACCACTACCTTTCATTTTATCACTATGTGCCCAAGTCTTTCTCAATTTGTTCTTTCAAGCTTCCTGTAAGAAATGAAAGGCTGCAGTAAGATCTCCTTGGAGACTTTACTTCTCCAGGATAAAGAACTCTAGCTATCCCAGGAGGGAGCTTCTCTTTTTTGAAGAAGTGTTCCAGTTTTCTGATCATATTTGTAGACTTCCACTGGGCTGACTGTAACAGGTCTAGATCTTTCTTGTGCCAGAACTGAACACACTTTTCCACTCACAAGTGTGAAATAAGGGAAAGAATCAGCTCCTTTAATCTGCTACCATGTGTCTTTTGATGAAGCCCAGAATAAATTTGGCTTTCTGGGCTGTAACTGCACACTACCATCTCATGCCCAGTTTTTCAGCCTACAGTATCATTAAGCATTTCTCTGCAAGGCTTCTCTCAATCCTTTCATCCCCCACTCTGTGCTGTTTAGGATAGTCTTGATCCAGGTGCAACTTCTCTTCAACTTGTCAAACTTCATTAGGTTCATATGGGGTGAATTCTCAAGCCTGTTCAGGTCCTTCTAGATGGCATCTTTCCCTTCTATTGTGCCAGCTGCACCACTTACAAACTTGCTGAAGGTGCACTTATTCCCTGTCTATGGAATTAATAAACATTAAGTAGCATCAGTTCCAGTACAGACCCCTGGGGAACACCAGTCATCACCGATCTTCACCAGGTTACTGAGCCATTGACATCTCTGGATGTGACCAACCAGCCAATTCTTCTTTCAAAATATAGCCTACCCTTCAGAGCCATCTCTTTCCAAATTAGAGGCAAAGATGAATGAGAATGTGTGACAGGCATTACAGAAGTCAAGGTAGATCATATTAATTTCCTAATATTATTTTTCAACATTTGACTAAGACTAGGAGTAAGAAATCAAGGAGCCCTGGTGAGTTTGTGGCATGGTGTGCTGAAAACTTATCAGCTTCTATCTCCTCGTGGACCCACCATTAAGAGACCCTAGCTCTTAGGATCTCAAAGATCCTAAGAGATCTAAAGTCACAGTTGCCTTTTCAGAAAATATCTGGTCAGAGCTAGAGTGGCTCTGGCTACTTTGCTGTCACAGAGCACAGTCATGCCAGCAGTACTGTGAGAGCTGAGGGAAAGAGATAACGTGGAGGTAGGATTCTGGGGACATGACTCTTTTCTGTCTCCACCTTTCACTCTTCCCCTCTCCTGCCACAAGGAGAAGGAGGGCTCTATTTACAAGCTCTGATTTTTAGCCATATCTCATTCAATGCAACAACCCAAAAGGCATCAGAATGCCTCATCCAATGCACAGATGTTTTTAACGTTTTTGTAGATCTTAAGAGGTAAAATAAATTCTGACACCTTTCAGAGTCTTGGACTGACTGAGTCACTGGTCAGTCACTGGTCTTGGTAAGCCCTGGCTAGTCCTGCCTGACAGCCTCCAAACTTGGTACATGGGTCATTCCCCCACCTGCAGAGTAAACCTGGAAGTACAATTTGCTCCAAGTTTTCTCCAATCCTGCTAGCACTCTGCCAGTGTGCCAGCTGCCGCTCCACTTATGATACCTGCCACAATATCTCATAGTTGGTGCTTCCAGCTTCTGTGCTGCTGGCACTCAGAATAATTTGAAGTTGAATCTGATCCCATCTAGCAAGAAAGTAGCTGTAGTTGGTGTTGTTCATATGTTCTAATGAGTAAACCACAAACGAGAAACACTATTTTGTCTTATTTATGAAGAGCAAACATCCATTCTACTTTTTCAGTGATATCCTGTCCATGTCTCCTGTGTTTTGTTTGTTTGTTTGTTTCTGAGAAGAAATGTTAATTATTACCTGTGATTACTTACTTTAAAACATCAACAAAGTAAACATAAGAATATATATTTGTAGTGAATTACTGTGAATTGTGCGGACCACAAACACTTACATACAGTTGGCTACTTGGCTGCAGCATAACTTCCTGGCCTTTGCTTATAAGCGTGTTTCCTTTCTATGGTCTTTTGTCTAAGGCAGACCAAAGCCAATGGACATGCTTCTGTCAGCTCCAAGAGATTATGAATGAAATCTGGATTCATCCAACTGCTTGCAATTTATGGATAAGGTGGTGCAAAACAACAAAACAAGCAAGCATTGGTTTCAGCATAGCATCACAGCTTCTGAGAGAAAGGCTTTGTTTTGTACTGAAAACCAGTAGATTGGTTTCCACATACTAGCCTCTAAATGTCAAACAGTAACTACTTCTGCAGGATATTCAGAATCTTCTCCCACACAAGAAACATGATTCTTCAGGAATTTCCCAAATTAAAGAACAAAATGAGTAGAATTGGCTGGGCAGCACTAGAACCAGAAAGGAGAGGACTGACTGAGAATCCAGCACAATATTTTTGCCAGGTTGATGTTTTAAAATTTAACCACAAGCTGTGGTTCTTTAGAAAACAGTAACATTGATAGACTGACCTGCTACTCTTAAGATCTGTACAACCCCTTTGCTCTCCGAGGTTGTGCATATATTGCCAGACAGACAAGGACCAAGGCATGGCTTACCCCTTATCTAATCTGGCTTACACATGCTGTAAACACTTACCTGTCAGTTTTAAGTTTTGAATAAGTTCTTGTTCATTAGGAGCTGCACAATTCCTCTTTGATTTCAAGAAAAAAAAAAAAAAAAACAAAAAACTGCAGAAAGGTAGCACCACAACTTCTGTGTTTTTCTTTTCAAGTATGCCTCCAGCAGCAGAGTTTTCAGTAGAAGTCTGCACCCTGTGTCACACTGGAGCAATAGTTGTTATCCCATGCTACAGCACCTGCTGAGCCATATCTGTTAAACTGTCAGAGCTGAATGAAATAGAAGCTTTGGGTGATCACCATCAGGCTGCTGGTTACTTCAGACTGCAGCCTTCACATTTCAGTGTAGGTGGCTGTTCTGTATCGTAATTTCTACTTAATAGCTGTATTATTCATCAGGCAGAGGCTCCAGTAGTGGAAAGCTTTGGGTTTTCTGAATGTCAAGAAGAGTCTATTCCTGATTAATTCTTGTGAGTCCCTGTGTCATGGTTTTGTGATTTTGTCAATCACATCTGTTGGGATATAACAACATCCATCTTGCCACTTTATACCTAGAAACTGGATTTCCTGTGCAGGCCCTTTCACTTTGTTTCGTTTAATAGCAAAGCCAGCTCGCAGAAGGATCTGGATTATTCTCTCTCCTTTCTTGAAAACTTCCCCTGCTGTATTGCCCCACACAATGATATCATCAATGTATTGTAAGTGCTCAGGAGCAAATACACAAAGATAGATTAAATAATTACTCCAGATGGAGAAAAAGTTTGGACTAGCAGCTTGCCAAACAAATTATTTTGGTTTGTAGAAGTTCCAAATAAAGAGAAATAAGCAGTTAACTGCATTTGTTTTTTGTTTGTTGTTTGTTTGTTTGTTTATCAGCACACAAAATGCGGTTAAAGTTAACGAAAATCAGGGTGAGATTCTTTGAATACATGCTTAGAGATGCGAAATGCAAGGGAAAAGTAGCAGAGCTATTTTGGATACCTCTGTGAGGACAATGAATAAATTATTTTATCTTGAGAAAGTTGCTTTGCATTTTCATGAGAATTGACATTTATTCAAGAGGCAGACCTGCCACGTTCAGAAAGTCAGCTGAAAGTGGTTGGACCATTTGCATGTTTTTTAAAATACTGTATTTTCCTTCTTTCTTTCTTGCTCTTTCCCATCTTCCCTAGAACATTCTTTAAAAGTCTTCCCTGGATCAAGACATTTAACAAAGTCAGTTTGGGCCACTTGCCCACACAGTAAGTGAAATGAAACGTAGA
The DNA here is from genome assembly GCA_013399175.1 of Odontophorus gujanensis. Taxonomy (NCBI): domain Eukaryota; kingdom Metazoa; phylum Chordata; class Aves; order Galliformes; family Odontophoridae; genus Odontophorus; species Odontophorus gujanensis. The sequence goes on from VXAB01001875.1 coordinate 11,906, forward strand.
CGGTACCTGTGTTAGTCACCAGCTTTGCAAGCTCTTGTCTGCAGCTGCTGGGCCCACAAAGTGGGGCCATAAAAAAAATAAAAAAAAAAAATAATAAAAAAAAGATGAAGCACAACACCTCAAAGGCAGTACTTATTTCACCATAGTGGTCACTGAGAACATGACTGCATCTGAAGAGAATTAAGTGAAGATTAAGTGGATTCTTCAAGACAGACATTCTTTTCTCATAACATTAATCACAGTGTAAATGTGCCGTAGGATACTAAAACTTTGAGAGGAACTTGACCAATATAATTTGTAGTTATGAGGGGGTTTTTGAGCATACTTACTGACTTTTTGAAAACAACAGAAACTGAAAGATTTTACTTCCTATCACCAGTAATGCAGGTTTTAATCTGAAATTTCCTTTCCCCATTTCTTTTGAGAAGAGGATGAAATTT
>VXAB01001875.1:26106-42009 GCA_013399175.1 Odontophorus gujanensis
TCTAGACCCTCAAATGAATGTTAAGGAAATTCCCTTTTCAGCCACAGAACTAGCAAAACTGAAAAGAGATTTTAGCCATTCTCCTAAAGAATCAGAAACAGAGTATGTATGGAGAGTTAGTCTCAGTGGTGGAGATCAAATACTGTTAACTGAAAAGGAAGCTGAAGGTTATTGGGGACCAGGAGTATTTTTAACTATTGACAACAGTCATGCTCCCTGGTCCCGTACACAGAGAGTTGCCTATTAGGCAGGTGGTCTTAACCCTCTAGAAAGGGGAGACCCCCTTACCATTACTGGGACGGTTGATCAATTAGTAGAAAGTGTTCAAAAGGCTGCTTGTCTGCAAATGATGTATGATAGAAAACATACACATAATCAAAGAACCTAGTCTCTCTCCTTTATATTGGGGTGTGACACTGAGAAGTGGTAGTACTTAGAATTGTAATTCTATAGTCCCTCACTGATGCTGAATCATTTTATTCTGATCTACAAAGTATATCAGTTTTTGTAAGAGATAATGTACATCTCCAAGGGTTCTTATAATTACATTAAGCTCCTTTAAATCTCTGATCACCACAGTGAAAAACAGCAGATTAGACAATGCAGGTTCCAGAACATGAGGTACTTAATTCAGTTCGCAGTTCCATTAATGCATACTTCAAAATAATTTAGAGACATCCTAGAGGCAATTCCTCTATAATTTCATTAAATATCCCTCCCTTTTCCTCCCTCCCTTTTCCTCCCTCCCTTTTCCTCCCTCCCTTTTCCTCCCTCCCTTTTCCTCCCTCCCTTCCTCCCTTCCTCCCTTCCTCCCTTATGTACAAATGTTCAAAGGGAAATAAGTAAATTCACATTATTTTGTAACTTCTCATTATCTTTTTCTGATACACAGTATTGATGTGCTGTATGTATTTGGAACCTGATTTATCTGCAAGAGTAGTGACAAAATCCAGATAAAATAGATGAGTACTGTAATGCACTTTTTTCCTTACACTGCTTTAAGTTGTAAAAGGATTGACTGTGAGTCTGCTTCTGTTCATGTAGATATTCAGCCTGACTGCTTGAGGAGCTCTGTTAATCTCTATCCTGGACTATACTTACATCTTTTACAACCCTGGAAACATTCAGCAGTTATAAAGACTCTGGGACACTGCCTGTCAGTGCAGAATCTGACAATGAAAAGAACTTTATACCTATATTTTAAGGTAGCCTGGATTTATTCCTCTAGAAAAGGTAATAATCCTGCAGTTAGTGAAGATCTCACCTTCATAAATTCTTCACAACGTCATTTCTGGCCATAAAACCTCATAAAAGTAGAGGGAAAACATTCAGATTTATGTTCTGATTCAGCACAAAAGTTTGTGGACAGAATTCATTGTCAGGACTGCAGAAGTTGTGAGAGGAAGGGAGTGTTTCACAGTCTTGAAGACTGTTTGAATAAATTCCCCTCCCCCCCACCCTCCATCACATTTTATACATATGCATGTTTCATGTCAGATACATGTACATAAATAAAAAGGATACAGTCATAATGTCAATACAGGAAACAGTTTTCCAAAGAAAAAGAATATTGGGTGCTTACCTGCACCTATTACCATTAAATTTTTAATGAGCAATAGGATCTGAAATCCAGACCCTTATTTGTGTTGCTTTTACTCTTACTTGTTCAATTTGGGTCCTAGTCCATTAGTCTGGGTTAGGGTGAAATAGACTGTACAAGTGTTAGTATTGCACTGTAGGGAGTACTGGATTAAAAAGGATCCATAAGTCACAGTGATGAGTGCCTGGGAAGACATTTTTCTCTGCTGTGTAGCAACCCTTTGGAGCAAAATATGCCACATACAAAACAGTTAACTTTTTCAACCAATTTAAAGCAATTTAAAACACATTCTTACATAGTAATAGTTTATCTTCTCATTTACTTCAGTTTTTTCTGATTTTCCTCCATCTCTTTCATAGTTGTTCTAGCATATGTCATATTACCAGTCACTGGTCTTTAAATATGGTTAACTACTAGTCTCGTGTAAAAATAAATAAATAAAGTTAGAGGCTAGCAATCTAAACTTCTGCTTGATTGGTTAGCTAATGGATGAAATTTGAATCAGAGCTGCAAAACTGTTGCAAGCACAGATTTTGCAGAGCTCTGCCAATTCAAATACATTTTTTCTGGTCACTCTAATGTTGGTATGGCCAAATTAATTAGAAAAGCAACTACTTAAAAGGGGAAGTAAATTAAAATATCATTTATAGCTCTGTGGAGGGGCAGACAAATAAAAACGCGCCTGTCTAGCACTCCTTGGCCCAGTAGACCTTGGGCTATTTGCAGTTGGCACTGATTAAAGTAGCCATCATGTTCTTAGCTATTCAAATACATTGGATAATTTTTTACTAAGAATTGTTAAAATCAGATGCTGAATGAAAAGAACTCCCTGTTATTCATGGTATTAATTTTTCTTAGTATAAATACATCACAAGAGCACAGTTTCTAAGGATTATCTTAAAATAATAAACACAATTCATGGGATTATTTTAAAATTTTAAACACTACTATTGGCAGTATTTGCTCGAGCGAAATGAACATCTTTTGTGAGTTACTCAGGACAGGTATTCTAAGTACTGAGAAAATCAATTAAGCTAGCTCTGTGATAATGCCACAAGTAGCCCCAAAAAATGAGTTCCTAGCTTAAAAAAAAAAAAAAAAAAAAAAAAAAAAAACCAAGAAGAAGCCTGATCAAAAATGAGAGATTGTTTTAGCATCTCTCTTCAAAGCAGAACTTAGGCAGTGAATTTGCTCACTCATTTCTTCACTGGATGATTCCATAGCTTAGATTGTTCTCAGTTTTTGTTTGCTTATTTAGAACAAAGTCTGTTTATACTTCACTGAAAAAATGTTGATGATAGCATATGGTGGAAAACATTGGAAGCATTAAGTTTTCTGGATTGAGAATGTTTAAAATCATTGTTACTTACTCTGATGACATTCTAAATGCAGTCATTTGGCACCTGTTGCAACTTTAAACAGATTCTTGTTACAAGACTTTCAGTGAAGTCTACCTCTATACCTAAAATTAAAGTGTTGTAGGCATGTGTACATTCTTTCCGTTCTTACTGTAAAAGAGTACTGTGTGAGTTGGGTTGTTTATTTATTTTGCTGAGCTGTCACTGCTGAAAATGTTCACTGGTGGATTTACCATTGATACCATATACAAATCTGCTGGTTTCAGTCAATTAGGGTTTCATGTCCTGAGATGCAGGAAGATACTCCACAGGTGAATGCTCAGAATTCAACAGTTTGTGAATGAAAAACTGCGAAACACAGAAATTAGTTCTGTCTTTGTTCTAAAACAAAAATTATTTTCAGTCTGGTTGAGGGAATAAGCCTTAACTGTAAGAACATGAGAACATACTTAGAAAAAACAAAATGTGTCCTCAGTGGATGCATACTGAAAAAAGTTTGTTTTACACTAATAAAATGACAAGATGAGGTTCCATATTCTCAAATGTCTGGCTCTGCTCTCCTCTTATTGTCATCACCTAGGGAATATGATTTCTGTATGGCTTCACTATAAATCGATTTTTTTAAAATCAACCTTGCATGAAAGAATTTAGTGCTTAATTCTCTCATTATGCCTTGTTTAAAAAAAAAAAAAAAATCAAATATATTATGGTTTTACTGTCTTCCCAGGTTTCATTTCTGGAATACATTCCAGTTCCTTCTCATCTTAACTCTTCTCTTCCACTGCTTTTTTAGAAATAAACTTGTCTTTTATAGATCAAAAATGTGAGTGCAAGAGCTGGATGGAAGGCATCGTAATGAATACCATCATGTCCTGCTGTCCTGATGCTTAGAACATTTGGAGTGCAGGCTACATTTAGGAGCATGAATGTTCAGCCAGAAAGTATTCCTGGAGAGATGGGAAAGAGTAAGAAAATTTAATGTCTGTCTCATCTTAGACAAAACTAGAATCAAACTTCTCCAGTATTTTGTTCACACTCGATAAGGAAAATGGAAAAGACTGAAGTAGTAAAGCCTTAAATTGATTGTTTTCTGATTCAGCGTTTTGTGTCCTTACAAAATAATTTTGACTGCTCAACCTTCTTTCTTGGAAAAGGATCTCACATTTTCAGCAAATACAACCTCTAACTTAGAGATTGAGGACACTGCATTTTATGTTTGTCCATTTTTCTACATTACTTATGTATTAAAAGACAACTTCAGTTTACTGTAACACTGTGTTAGTAATATTAGCAGACAACAAGTAATATCTTGCTTCTTATTCTTTTGCCGATGATAGAAACTAAGTTTCTGATTAGAATGTTTCTATGTGTTTTACTGTGTTTTTCATACAAATGGATTGGTGTTACACTGTTGTCAGTCCTTAGAAATGTTTTATGATTAGCATTTGAAAAGATGAATCTTCACTTGTGGTTGGTTTGTTCATAAGGATGAGTTATTACAATTGAGTATGTGTGTATATAATCTATCTTTGTTCTATTTACCTTCTTTCTCTGGCAGAAAAGGTGCTGAAAATTGTACAAAATTAATCCATTATCCAGACAGAGACTATAAAATCACTGATTTTAAGTTAACTATTAAGTAACAGGGTAGTTTTCTAATTTGAGCTAAATTGTTTATAATGTGGGAAAGAGCGTTATTTTTGTAAGTGGTCATAAGAATTAATGGATCCTGTTGTGGAGATAGACAACACTAATCCAGTATACCCTCTTTAATAAAAAGAAACACCACTTGATTTTATAAAAATCATTACTTATCAGTAAAAAGAAAAGTACTTGCTTTTTAAAAAAATTTAGCTATCCTTAGTCAGAAATTCTCACCTTCCCTAAAAAGCAGACATATTTTCCTTTGGTCTGTGGAGGCTTCTCAAGCATCCACCATTAAAAACATAATCTAGTTAAGAAATGTGTGTAAATACAGAAATGGGCAAGATTCTATTCACTTTTGCCATCGTGGATTGCTACAGGCTTTTATTTTTATTTTTTAAAGCGTTCCTCCTAAAATTAATTTGTTCCTTTAAACATCATGGTTATTATCTGTTAATTCCTCAGTAGAAAATGATTTACATGCAAAGTTTGACTTTATTAATTGGATATTGTAGCAATATTTTCTGTTGCTTTCTAATTTAACCACCTTCTTTTCCATGTTCAAATTAAGAATACTAATTTCTTCTTACCTAATAGAAATTCTGCATCACTGCTTCTTTTGCAGTACATCACCTCCTCAGAGATTCTTTTCAGGAAACAAAATTAACAAAGCACTTGGAAAATTTGGAAGATGAAAATAATCACATAAAATGATGCGAATGTGAACTTTGTTGAATTTACATGAGAAGCACTGTGTACAAAATGATAAAATATTTGTGCTGCCTGATGGAATGGGCAAGGAATTGCTTACATTTACGTCATCCAAATACTGATACCCACTGCCATATGTGTTTTATAATCTCAATTAATCCTCAGTTTTTTTCCTTTTTATTTTTTTTTCTGTAATTTATAATGGTTAGAGTGAATTTGCAGGTTAGAAAAAACATCAAATTAAAAAAGACACCTGAAAAAGACTCAGGACACAGGTGAGTAGGATGAAAGCTAATCTGTAAGGCTATCAAGAAATTCCTTTATTAGAATTAATTACATTTTGCCAATAAAATAATACTTGCTGTTTAATTACTATTTTATATTATTTCCAGTAAAATTCCAAAATTAAATGCAAATTGATTGTCTGCCTATAATATTTGTACACTTAAACAGTTCAGGATTCAATGTTTTTGCATTATACCTACTTATTGCATTTTAGGCTGACATTTTCCATGATAGTTATTAGCCCAAAAATGCATATTTTCCTTGTTAAAAAAAAAAAAAAAAGATTAAATGGATTTTATGTTATTAGACTGTAAAGAAAAAATAATATATTCTCTAATTACAAAAGTCTGTAGTGTTTGGCTTGAAGTCTGTGCATGGCAATGGCTGAATCATGGCCTAAACCACTGGTTGAGTACCTGGAGGAAAGACCCAGTCAGCCCTGGGGGCACAGGTGAAGGCAGTTCACTCCTAGACCTCATTTTGGAGATCCCTCCATTGTATTTTTTTTTTTCCTGAGAGCCTAGATCCTTGCAGATGAGTGAACATTCCATTTTTTCTTTCTTTTGTATCACCTTTTCATTGTGTTGGTCCTGTTGTCTTTACAGCCTGCATAGTAAATTGAGTGAGGAATCTAAAACTATACAGTGGTATTATGTTCTGCTTAGAGGCTTTGAAAAACGTTTTCAAATGTACACTTCATAAAACCCAACCTTGTGGATATCACTGAAATAAAAATATATATATATTTCTGTGGAAAAATTGGAACAAAATTACCATTTTTATAGTCATTACAGCTTGAAAAGAAACTAAGATCTGCTACATATGTATTTTTAATTTACTTTAATTTCCTACACCAGTAGTTTTGATTTCATGTCTGATTTTCACATCTGGTCCATGAAAATGTTCTATTTGTCTTCAGCATTCTTCAAATGTAGTATCTGTACTTTAAAGTTAAGTTTTAAGCTCTACTTTTGAGATAAATAATATTTGCTTCTAGAGTATTTGGGAAGAATGTTCAAGCTGGAAGCATATGAATACAGACAACAAATTCCCAAATATTATTTTTTATATTGCTATACTTATTTTTTTAGTACTGTAATAGTAATTGATAATGTATAAGAACAGCAAATGAGGATATTTCGTTTGGAGATCATTGTAAGGATACTTTCCATGACCTGTTTTTCCTTCTTTCTTGGTTTTATGCTCATAATCTCCTATCTTGCACCCTAGCTCCATTCGTAGAATCTTAGAATCACCAAAGTTGGAAAAAACCTCCAAGGTCATTCAGCCCAGCTGTCCACCTACCACTAATGTTTCCCCACTAAACCATGTCCCGTAGTACAACATCTAAATGCTTCTTGAATATCTCCAGGGGTGATGACTAAACCACTTCACTGGGAAGCCCCTTCCAGCTCCTGGCCACTCTTTCAGAGTAAATTTTTCCCTCCATCCAACCTGAATCTCCTCTGGCACAACTTGAAGCCGTATATAGGCTGTTACAGGCTTCTGCCAGGTGCAATCAGAACATATTGGAGTGTTGGAACCATAAAAATCAAAACCAATAATATTTCACTCTTACTATTCATTTCTTTGTTTTTCAGTTGTNGGAAAAAACCTCCAAGGTCATTCAGCCCAGCTGTCCACCTACCACTAATGTTTCCCCACTAAACCATGTCCCGTAGTACAACATCTAAATGCTTCTTGAATATCTCCAGGGGTGATGACTAAACCACTTCACTGGGAAGCCCCTTCCAGCTCCTGGCCACTCTTTCAGAGTAAATTTTTCCCTCCATCCAACCTGAATCTCCTCTGGCACAACTTGAAGCCGTATATAGGCTGTTACAGGCTTCTGCCAGGTGCAATCAGAACATATTGGAGTGTTGGAACCATAAAAATCAAAACCAATAATATTTCACTCTTACTATTCATTTCTTTGTTTTTCAGTTGTTGTTCTGTTTTGTTTGCTTTTGTTATAGGACTGAGCCAACATCCAAAGTGTATCATGCAGTATGGTGTGGGTGTACTCCAATACCTTCGTATCAGAAACGGTAAATGGAGTGTAGCTTATAGTACTGTGTAAAGATATCCAAACACTTCCAGTTCTGACAGTGTAGACTGACATAACAGTACATGTAGTACATGTCAAGTCACTGTTATTCCTTCCAAACTAAACTCTTTGTATCTGTCTACTATTAAAGGGATTCTACAGCCTGAGTAGAAGGAAGAAGCATCAGATACACATTCTTTTTGAAAGTCAAATATAGAAAATGAATACCAGCTAACCCCTATGCCAGTTTTATGGGGGCCTAGAAACTCTAGTTTACTTCTTGGTAAAAAGTGAACAGTTAAAAAAAATTAGAGTGTATATGAAATATATACACTTTATATTATATTTCTATGGTCACTATTAGCTCCTGGTCCATGTACTCTTTTGTACCTTATATTAGGAAGGAGGAACTTTGATCATGTGGTATAGACCTCTGCAAACGAATTCCTGAATCTGTATCATAGAATGGTTTGGGTTGGAAGGGATGTTTATCAACTAGTCTCAAAACCCTGCTATATTCATGGTCATCTCCCACTGGACAGGCTGCACAAAGCCCCATCCAGCCTGGCCTTTAATGCTTCCAGAGTGGAAGCATCCACAACCTCCCTGGGCAGCCTGTTCCAGTGTCTCAGCAGCCTCACAGTGAAGAATTTCTTCCTAATGTCTTGTCTGAATCTACATTCTTCATGTTTAAAGCCATTTCCTCTTGTCTTGTTGCTACATGCCCTTATAAAATGGCCCTCCCCAGCTTTCATGTAGGCCTCCACCAGGAAAGCTGCTATAAGGTCCCACCAGAGCTTTCTCTTCTCCAGGCTGAAAAGTCCCAGCTCTCTTAGCCTGTCCCTGTAGGTGAGATGCTCCAGCCCTCTGATCATCTTTGTGGCCCTCCTCTGGACCTACTTGTACAGCTCCATGTCCTTCTTGTACTGGGGGCTTCAGAAATGAATGCAGTACTCCAGATAGGGTATCACAAGAGCAGAGTCTCAACAAAGGTATTGAATTAATGCCCATTCTGAGTCCTGGAACTTAGTATTTTTTCTTATAGACATATTCACTTTTTTTATTGTTGTTGTTGTTTGTTTATTAATTATCTCTAAATTGAAGTTAACTAGTAGTACTGTTTACAGTTTTTCCCCAGAGCAAACAGGAACTTACAGAGCAAAGTGCTGGCTCCAGTATCTATATGTCTACTTTCACTTTTAATGAAGTGGATACTTAGCTTCAATAAATACTCTTCTAATGTTCATTTAACATTGCACAAAAGTAAAAAGAGTCAGGCAAAAATTAGTGGAGTTCTGTAAAAAACAAAAAACAAAAAACCTAACAAACAAACAAACAAAAATACCACCATGAACTGGGATTCAGATGCTTGGTAGAGGAACTGTTACTAACAAATGTGGTATGTCTGATCTGCTCATATAATTTATTGATGAATAAATCAGATGCAAGTGACTGTGGTGAACTGCAATGGATAAATAAGCACTCCACATTTTTTTTCATAGCCTGCATTTATATAGAAGGCTAATCCAGAGAACATAAAGATGTTTCTCAACTTTAAAATATGTGCTTAAAATATAAATGTTTGATGGATTGCAGACTTCTTAGGGTTTTTTAGGTGGCAGTTGTTTGCATGTGACAGGGAGATGGCAGCATATCAGTATACAAGAACTCCCACACTATCTGTCAGCAATGGGAAAAGAGCTCTTAACTGAGGGCCCCTTTGTAACAATGAGCAGCATATATTTCAAACCGTTTGTAAGGAACTCTTTCTGTTATTGCCATAGATAATGTGAGCATATCCTTCTCCTGCTTCTCCTCCTTCCCTCACACTCCAGAAAAATCAGACCCCAAACTCCAGTAGATGTGCATGTACCATCTGTCATGACAATTTTCCAATGAACATTTTGAGAAGTAGAGATCAAAAAACAAAAAAAAAGTAAGTTATTTTTCTCAACAAAAAGACACTCAAAAAATACTCTGAATGAATATTATTTTGTTTTCCCTATTATTGGAAGTAAGAAGGTTGATATAAAATGCATGATACCCTTGAGATCACAAAATTAGAAGCACAGATTTTTTTTAAAAAAGATACACATTACCAGAGCTTTAGTTTCTACGAGCAGAGAGTCATTCTTTGCTGAATACAGCCTATGGGGGAGAAATGTTATCCACCTACTAGAAGAGGTATGAGAATCTTTGTGATCAGTTTGAACTATGCTTTAAATTAGTAGACTAGAGGAGTAACGTCCAAAGTTGTGGTGCTTGAATATTCATAAGCATATTCGTCATCCACAGGGTGGATTAACGTGCTTCCAAAATATTGAGGAATTCATCCTAGGTCTGTCCAAACCCAAAGCCTAGCTTCCTCAGGTACACATATATCACATAATCTTAGCATACAGGAGGAACTGGAGCTCTTTTTTTTGTGGGAAAACTCATATGCCTTGGAGCACACAAGACCTTTGAGAAAGATAGAAAAGGGAAGAGATGGAGTTGTTTTTCATATAGGGTGGTCAGCCCTTAAATGGAGTTTAGGAGAGGTGGAGTCAGACTCCACCCCTTCTGGCCACACAGGTGAACTGTCCTCACCTGTGCTCCCACAGCTGACTCAGTGCTTGCGTCAAGTGATCAATCAGTGGTTCAGTCTGAGATTCCGCAGTTCCCATACGGTGCTGAAGTATTCCTTGTAAATATGTCATGCTCTAATTAATGCAGCTCTCATCCATTTTAACCATTTTAGTTATTTGACGACGTGGACACTGCAAATTTACAGTCTCCATCATCTCATTGATCAAAGTGCATAAGGGAAAAAAAGAGTAGTTTTAAGCAAATTAAAACAGATTTATTAAGATGGTATTGGGAAGAGACTGATTTCTGATAATGATTTAATGGTATTCTGCATGCATTTTGCCATACTGAAGATTCCTTTACTACAATATGTATATTACTGGAGTGTTAAAGGAATTTCTTAATGCATTCAGTTACAAAATGCTAAACATCTGGTATCATTTCACCATGCAAATTTATAAACACAGCCTGCTTCCTTATATTTTTTTTTTCTACCCAGAAGTGTACGGAGTATTCCCATTAAGGTCGTAAGAGATGTTTCACGTGTAGTTTGTTTACAACAAACATTTCACCTTTAACAATTAAATAGTAACAGAGGAAGATGTTTTCTCTCAATTTCATGGAATGCAACAAATCTCAAAATGGTATAGTCTGAGACCATAAGTAATTAGGGATCATAAGTAGGGATGCCAGAAAGAACAAGAAAGGCATCTATAGGTACCTCAACCAGAAAGGGAATATGCAGGATGGTGTACCCCACCTAGTGACTGACACAGGCAGACTGGTAACAAGGAGAAGGCTGAGGTACTTAGTATTTTGCCTTGGTCTTCCCTAATAACTGTTCTCCACACAGCTCTCAAACATTTGGTTTGTTATGATGGGACTGGATAAGCAACATCTCTCCCACTGTAAGTGAAGATCAGATTCATAACTGCCTGAGGAACATGAACATTCAGAAGTCTATGAGCTTTGATGAAATACATCCTAGAGTCCTGAGGGAATTGTCCAATGAGATTGACAAGCCATTCTCTATGATATTTGAAAAGTCAAGGCAATCAAGATAAGTCCCTCATGACTGGAAAAAAGGCAGCATCACACCCAATTTAAAAACAGTAAATAGGATGACTCTGAGAACTACTGACACTGCATCAGTGAACAAAGGAAAAGCCACGGATGTCATCTACCTTGATTTCATTAAGGCCGTTGATATGGTACCCCACAACATCCTTCCCTCCAAATTGGAAAGATATGGATTTGATGTTTGAACTGTTCAATGGACGAAGAACTGGCTGCCGGATCAAGTCCAGAGAGTGGTGGTCAGTGGCTCAGTGTCTGGATGGAGATTGGTGATGTATGGTGTCCCCCACGGACTCTTTAATATTTTCATCAAGACATTGACAGCAAGGTCGAGTGCACCCTCATCAAATCAATACACCAGGATTGGATGTCATTCAGAAGGCTCTAGGCAGGCTTGAGCAGTGGGCCTGGGTGAACCTCGTAAGGTTCAGCAAATCCAATGCAAGATCTTCCATCTGGGTCGAGGCAATCCTCATTACCAATATAAGCTGCAGGATGAGAGGATTGAGCACAGCCCTGCTGGAAAAGACCTGAGATTACTAGTGGATAGCAAGCTGGACATGAACCATCTATTTGCCCTTACAACCCAGAAAGCCATCTATATCCTAGGCTGCATCAAAAGAAGCATGGCCAGCAAGTTCATGGAGGTGTCCCTGCTTCTCTGCTCTGTGCTGGTGAGGCCTCACCTGGAGTACTGCATCCAGATGTGGAGTGTTCAGTACAAGAGAGATGTGGAGCTGTTGGAGTGTGTCCTGTGAAGGGCTACAAAAATGATCCAAGAAATGGAACAGCTCACCTACAGGAACTTGCTGTGAGAGTTGGGGCTTTTCAGCTTGGAGAAGGCTCCGAGGTGGCCTGATAGTGGCTTTTCAGTATCTAAATGAGAACAACAGGAAAGAAGGGTTTGTCATGACAGAACAAGGGGTAATGGTTTCAAGCTCAAAGAGGGTAGATTTAGGTTAGATATAAGGAAGAAGTCTTTTACAGTGAGGGTGGTGAGGGTGGCTCAAGTTGTCCAGTGTGTGGTTGATGCCTCATCCCTGGAAACTTTCAAGGTGAGGCTGCATCAGACCCTGGGCACCCTGATCTAGCTGTTGTGTCCCTCTTCATTGCAGAGTAATTGGACTAGATGGCCTTCAAATGTCCCTTCCAACTCTAAGGACTTACGATTCTATGATCATCCTACATGCTTCTCTGTTTGCCTTTATTTGTCTGTATTTTGAGAATGGTTCTTGGAGACATTCCTTGCTTCCATAAAAGGATAGAAAAAAAAGCTCTTGTAAGTTTCATAGTATATTGTTTCAGGATCACATCTCATTATCTAGTAAATTATTTGTTTTTAAGAACAAGATTTTCTGGCACATGATCATTCTTTCTATTTTTTACCTACAAATAGTCCAGTGTCTTTTCTCAAAATAATACAATGAAAGAATATGTTGTAGGTAGTTTCAAAAAAACCTTACTGCTTTTCTCTAATTGCATTTTTTTTTTTCAACTGACTGTAATTCTTTTTACTGCATGCTGCAAGAGTCACAATGGGTCTTTTATCTGGCAGTGTTGTGGATACTTCATTGTTATATGCCATTTCCACTCAGGTTTTAGAGTAAAAAATATGCTGGGATTTATTTTCTATCATAACAATATTGTGTTAACAGCAATGGATGTACTTGAAATTGTACAGTACTGAAATCTACAAGCCACATTTCTCCTGAAAACATTTTCATTTCAAGAAATACTTGAATAAGGAAATAAGGATTTGCCCCTTCTGCTTGACTTCTTCTAAAATTTAATTTAAGGTGGATTTATCTTCTGTGAACAATGTAAAAATTATACGTAACTATGCACATAAAAATACTAAGCATTTCAATATTAAGCACATCAATAAAACAATTATGAATGAAACACATAAATTTGAAAATATTTAATAAATATACACTTTTTTACAGTTTCATAATTTTCATAAGTTTGAAATTTTTTTGTGGAGGGGGGGAAGAATCTTATAAGTAATTCATTTTGGTGCTTACTTTTTCATATTTGCTAGATAATTCTTTTTAACAGTCTGCTAGAATTTCTCTTCAGCCTTGCTGACAATGAACTTTGAAAGAAAAGTAATCATCTAGAAAAAAGCAAGCAAAATTAAGGACTGAATGATCTATTTAAGAAATGTATTCAATGAGATTAAGAAAACAAAAACAATGCATTAATTGAAAACTAATATCTGTCTTCAAAACAAAACAAAAAAAAATTATACTAACCTCACTAAATAGTAATAAAAACGTCTAATAATTCACTTTTGCATATATAAATACAACATTCTGAAAGAAATCCAATATTTGCACTGAATCCTTAAGACTAATCCGTTTTGGAAGTAAATTTAAAATTTCTAGAATTCCCACAGTGATATATGAAAATTAGTAGAATATCCAAGCAACTGAATCTACACATTAACCACATGATAAAAATCTTAAAATACAGAACCTGGAATGCTCCTGCATCTAGACTGCCCACACCAAAACCCATCAACCTTGGAATGGGCCCCAGGCATTTTAAAGGACTGACAACCCAACTTGTACCTCATTGAAATCAAGAGAACACACAGGCTCTTCTGTGGGCTTAATCATTATAATCTACAGGTTGTATACCCTCCAAAAACGACTCCTCTTCAGGTGAGTCACAAAGGACAGCATCTAAATTGAAACTGTGAGATACAGTGCAACTGAGTTATATCTTGCTGACAGAAGGCTCATTGTCAGTCTAAATGCACTCTGTCTATCCAAACAACTCCAGTAAAACATCTACATACAAGTACTCATCCTTTGCTTTCATTATGTTGGCCCATGATGTCACAGGTGGATGTTGGTGGTAGGACAGTAGGGACTGAACCCTGCCACCAGTATTCTATTACGTTTTTGTTGCTGTGTGACAGATGGCAGCAGAGGGGAATTCAGACAAAACTGCACCTGAAATAGAAGTGTTCATGAAGCAAAGTTCTGTCATTGAGTTCCTCCATGGAGAAAAATTGCTTGTTGAACATTTATGGAGACCAAACAGTGAATGTGAACACAGTGAGGCAACATTTACAGTGGCATTCAGCAGTGGTGACAGTGATGTGAAAGACAAGCCATGTTCTGGAAGGCCATGTGCAGCCGTCACACCACTAAATGAAGAGCCTTTCCATTAGCTCATCCACACGAATGAGTGGATTTCTACCAGAGAATTGTGAAGAGAACTGAATAAAAACTTCAGCGTGTTGGAAACAACAGTAGTAATGTTGGAATGTTGCAAATTTTTGCCAGGTGGGTCCCACAAATGCTCACACAGAATAGAAAGAATATCATATACGCGTTTGTCAGGAACTATTGAACCAATGAGTCTCAATGTTACTGTTTCCTGGATGACATCATTACAAGTGATGAGACGTGTTACTACTACGAGCCTGAGTCTAAACAGCAGTCCACAGAGTGGCAATTTGTGAATTCCCCATAAAAAAAGTCCAAGACAGCCTTCAGCATGTAAAATGATGTGTATTATGTTTTGGGGATAGGAAGAATTGGATTCTTCTGCGTTTCCTAGAACCCAGGCCAATCATCATGACACTGTCTAAGCTGAAGCCTCGAACTTCCAGAGTAAGTCCAGAGAAGAAAAGCTTTCTCTTGCAACACAATAAAATCAGACTCCATACCAGTTTGAAGATTGTGGAGCACATTGCCAATCTTGGCTCAACTGTCCTACCACACCCACGTAGACTCTGGATTTGGTGCCTTCTGTCTTCCAACTGTTCAGGCTGGTGAAAGATGAACTGTGTGGACAATATTTTCCTACCAATTATTCCATCATAACAGCTGTGAAACTGTAGGTCACTATTGCTAGTGCTGATTTTCCAAATATAGTGCACAGACTCTTGTTCATCAGTGGTGAAAATGCATATCTAATGGTGGTGACTATGTTGAAAAATAGTTTCTTAGTGTTTTGCACCTGAGAATTTGCTCAATCAAATGATGTTATTGTGCTCTTTGTAATGGTTGTAGTTTCCAAGAAAATAAACAGGAGGTAATATTTTCAGAGAGGTCTATGTAGTGTAGCATCAGCTGCTATGTTCAACAAAACAATGGTACAGTTTACTCTCCATGTAATATTGTATGTCATTTTGTATGCCCAGAATGAAGAGGGGAACAGCTATTTCCAAGACATATTTTTATAAAAACCAATATTAATTCTTGCGACATAGTTAAAAAATCATTTTCCCTAGACAATACACATTTTCTAGGCATGTTATTTCCTGGACTGGCATGTTATTTCAGGATTTATCAAGACATAGCTAATCTCAGGATTGAACATGACATATTTCCTGCACCTTCCAGAATCAAAGCACTTCATTTGTGTTGACTAAAAAACAAAACAACAAAGTCTATTAGGGTAGTTCCAGTGAACCCAGGAAAACAGTTTTTATTCATGCTTGTATAGTGGTTTCTTTAATCCAGTGTCCATTTCACAGTTGAGTTACAAACTCCAGACTGGGTTACAAGGGAATACTAAAGGACTTTCATTTATACTGCCACCAGACATAACTTTAATGCTGTTCCTACATTTAGCATCTTTCACCCGTTTACTGA
>VXAB01001875.1:54076-79971 GCA_013399175.1 Odontophorus gujanensis
AAAGGCATAATATTTGCTGTTACTGTGGATGAAAAAAATAAAATAATTTTATATATATATATATATCAAAAAAACATACTTCACATAACCCGTAACTCAGAATTCATTTCACACAAGAGAATTGTAAAGAGATTACCATTTTCAGGATGCTACACTTAACGCTGAACAGCTTTTCCTTCTGTTTTTGCTGAAGATGCTAAAAATGCACTTGTAACCATTCATAGTTTTTCAAAAGCAGTGCAGAATAATCACACTCAGTAGTTTGGGGCTGTTTGTTTTCAACTACCATGTAAAATCATCAGGCCCTCTCAGCTTAACCTGTGAATTATTAAGTGTTATTAAGTGTTTTTTTCCAGATTTGAAATACCCTCCTATTTCTTGAAGCAAATAGAATTGTCTGAATACAGATTCTTATAAATAACTCAGAAGACAATTCAGAGAGAGACTACCAACATGGTAATCACAGACATACAAAAAGAATTCGAAAGAATATTCTTCAAATCAAATAGCATGAGCTCTAGATAAATGAAAAAATGTACATAAATATCTCAGATTTATTTTCATAACCTCCTGAACACTTTTTGATTAACTACTTTTCAGTTTTTATGAACTTAACACATACTATACCACATGAGTTTTATACTAGTTACTACACTGTGAAAGAAAACATCATGATCTCATTTTATCTACAAGGTGGAAGAAAATTTTCTGTTTTTTATTCTGTTCTGACTCTAAAAAAAAGGTACACCAGGGAGGCAGAAAATCAAAAGGCAAGTATTGTATAGACATAATGATGGAGATAATTGTCCTCACATCTAAAAAGTACAGAAGGAGGATTTGTTCTATAGGTACTAAGTGAAATCAAAGTCAGTAGATGAAAAAAATTTCTCTCATTTCTTAAAAGATAAATTTATCAATGATAATAACGTCATTACACAAACTAGAGCTTCCACATAAATATTCCAATGCATCAGCTGTTCTTAGCTGACATATCCCTCTTCAATAATGTTATACATTTAGTTATAAATGAGTGCTTCCATGAAAGTAATGTCTTCTATTTTATTATGTTGGCCCATGGCATCAAAGGTGGATGTTGTTGTTATGGCAGTAGAGGCTGAACATTCCCACCAATATCCACTAATGTTTTATTGCCATGTGACAGTTGGCAGCAAAGGGGCAGTCTGACAGAATAGCGTCTGACATGGAAGTACATATGAAGCAAAGGTGTGTCACTGAATTCACCCATGTACAAAAAGGCACCCACTGCCATTCAATGACACTAGCTGAACATTTCTGGAGTCCAAAGCATCCACAGTGAGCCTATGGATGATGTGTTCCAGGAGTGGAAACAGTGACAGTGGATCATCTCCATTGATACAGGCTTTGACAAACATGGTACACAGCTCCTGTTCATCGCTGATGTAAATGCACAGCTAGCAAACATGTTTATGTTGAAAAGGATTATTTTGTAGCTGCAAACTTGCTCTATGAAGAGGTGTTATTTTGCTCTTCTTATCTGTTGTAGTTTCCAAGGAAGGGATTACTTTCTGCATGACCTACATAGATGTGCAGTATTTCATTAATGAATTTAAAATATTGAGGTAATGTAAACTAGGAGTAAATTCAAAGCTTTCACATCTGTACATTCTGATGAAGTTTTATAATAATAAATATGTGTATGCATAGAAGAAAAAAATGATGTTCTACACACATTATATATTGCATGGTCTTCATACTCAATGAGCCAAAAGAAATTAAAGCCAGTCAGAATTTGATCCCATTCAGTTGTGTTGCTGGTGATGTATTTCTATATTAGTTACAGTGATGAAGCGAAGGTGGATTGAAAAGCAAAAAGAGAGGCATTTTTGCAGACAGTGAGTGCTACTAAAATTTTCAACCACAAGACATTACCATAACACTGCAGACTGAACCAGTGTTTAGTGGGGGGAAAGAAAATTATTTGGTAATCAAACTAAGTCTATATCCTTGGAGAAATTATTTCTGATACTACTAAAATCTTAACAATTAATCAGAAGGAACGAATAGGGAAGACAGTTGGATTTCAGCTTCTTTTTATGTTTTACTTTTTGTTTTTTAAGTAAAATCAGGCATGTGAGTTTAAAATCAAAATTATAACAATAGAAATTTACCAGAATCCAGCATCCAACTATTCTCTGTATAGAGCTCCAAGGAAATGTTACAGAAGCTTCAGTATTACTACAGTTTGTAAATAGGGTTTAAATAAACAGTTTGAGTCTCCTTCTTTCTCCATTTTGTTGATGTTCTATCAACATACATTTTTAACAAATTAATCGCCAACCGAATACTTTTGGTTCCTCTATGTCTACTAGAAGTAATTGCTTAAATCAACCCTGCGCTCAATGATCTATGCTTAGAACATATATCATGATGAAAAGATGTAAAATAATTTTGATTAATGCAAGCAACTTGGTATAAAACCTTTTTCGTGTTATCAAAAGCTACTGCTTCTGATTGCAGTTTGTGGTCTGTTACCCTTTTAATAACTGTGGGATTTCAGTACCATTTTAACTTTCATTATGATTCTCAAATAAATATCATGGTAGTGATCGTATTAAAAATATTCAACAAACTCTGTTTAACAGCTAGGTATAAAAGTAAAAAATCTTGACATCCTTTTGTTTGTGTACACAACAAATAATACTAACAAAACACTGATAAATTTATCTGTCTTAATTTTTAGTAGGGCAAGGCCTCCATTCTGTGTTGGAAATCACAGAGAAATAAAGTAGGAGAGAGAAATAATTAGGTAATACATTTATAAATGTATATCTTAATGTTTTCCCCTAGCTTTAACTCTTTTAAATACCTCTATTTCTTTCTTTTTATTGAACATAAGGAAAAAAAAATCTGCATAGGAAAATGTCTGTGAAAGTATTTCTTAAGCAACTAGGTACTCAAAGTGAAACAAACTGTCTTTCATATAAAGGGCAGACATTTAAGTAAGATATTTGATCCCTCAAGTCTAAAACAATTTTTCAAACTGAACAGTTATCTCATGAATCTTTGTTTTCTGGGAGGGAAGGAAGAGGGATGGCATTTAGCAGAGTTCTTGAAAATGCCTGACAAAAATATCCGTCTAGACAAACTGTCCATTATGGTTCTGGGCATTTACAGCGTACAGTAGAAGAAAAATTTACTGTAACGTGGGTCTCAAATAGTTGTAGCAACTGAGGTAATGTCTGGTTCAATATTTGAATATTTCTCTTCAATTATTTTATCAGTGATCTGGACAAGGAATTTGAATGCATGCTAGGCAAGTCATAGATAGGATCATAGAACCATAGAATGGCTTGGATTGGAATGAAACTCGAAGATCATCAAGTTCCAACCCCCCTGATGCAGGCAGATTCACCGACCACTACACAGACCATCACAAGTATGTGTGGCCAGATGGGATTCCCCTCAGGGGTGCTGAGGGATCTGGCAGGGATGACTGCCAAGCAACTTTCCATCATCTATCAGCATTCCTGCTCAGCTGGAGAGGTCCCAGAGGATTGAAAGAATGCCAGTGTAACTCCCATCAACAAGGAGGGTAGTGAGGATGATCCAGGGAACTACGGGCTCTTCAACCTGACCTCAGTGCCAGGGAAGGCTGTGGAGAGGACTGTCTTGGGTAAGATCACATGGACTGTGCAGGATGACTGGAAGATCAGGTCCAGCCAGCATGGATTCATGAAAAGCATGTCCTTCTTGACCTCCTTCTAAGACTGAGTGACCTGCCTGGTGAAGGGAAGGCTGTTGATATAGTTTACTTAGACTTCAGCAAAAATTCTGATGCTGTCTCCCACAGTATTCAAAAATCTGGCAGCCCATGGATTGGACTGTTACACTCTTTCCAAGTTAAAGGACTGGCTGGCGGTCCAGACCAGTGGTAACTGGAATTAAATCCAGCTGGCAACTGGTCATGAGTGGTGTGCTTAACTCATTTTTAAAGTGAATACATACTATTCTGATAGGTTTTGTAAATCTAGAGGTATTCCCTGCTAAAATAAATAAAAAAATAAAAATAAAAATAATAAAAAAAAAGCTTGGTTCCTTGGTCAAAATGACTTCATAAAATTACATTAAGAATAAAATTGTGTAAAAAAATATTCTTCATAATGTTTCAAGTATGAACTTTTTCAGAGACATGTCTGAGTAACATTATCCACATAGCCACGTTAGAATAAGCTAAATTTTATTAATATTTATGTAAAAAAAAAAAAAGTATACAAATAAGCAGAATCCAGTGCCAAAAATAACTGCCCATACTGAACACTAGACTTGTTAGTCTTTTTTTTGTTTCTGAGACTTGTGAAAGTTTTCTTTCTTTTCCTAAAAACGTGCAGCCCTGATAAAATCCCTTAGTGTCTTGATCACTCAGAGTGGAACAAATACTTAAGTAATACACTTTGTATGAATAAAGTCACTCCTAAATACAGCAAAGTAACAGTTCCTCTTTTCTGTTGGTTAATACTACTCTCTGGGCCAACCTGACTATAATGAATAGTATTAGCTCCCAGATCAAATGCATACATACATAAGTGAATGGATATTCCACTTTTTCCCCACTTTTACTAAGTATTCTTCATCCAGCTTTGTTATAACATTATTTGGAAAACCCTTCTCAGACTGCAAACTTCAACGACTTAGTTTCCTCCTTCCCAACTCAAATTTCTCTTTCCTAACATCATTGTAGAAAAAAAAACACAAACGAAACAGAACTAAAAAATCGAAAACAAAACGAAAAAAACCCACACAAATAAGATTAAAAAACATACCACTTCCAGTCCTTAAAAGCTTTATTATCTCCTTCAGTGATTTTATTCCACTTGTACGACTACAGTTATGCTTGATTTCTGAGGCACATTTTTTTGAACTATAATATCACTTTAAATCTTAAATCTACAAGTGGACTCACTGAGTATTTTTCTTCTCAGAGAAAGCACAGAAACAAAACAAAAGTAAACTTTAAATACAGAAATGCTCAGTTTCTCCAGGAAAAATATTGTTTCTGAGGAGTATACATTCTAAAGCCTTTTAAGCTGCTTTCCAAAGTTCAAATTTCCCTGGACTATGGGTCAGCAATAAATTTTTTTACTTTAATGGTAAAACTACTTTTTTTTTCTTTAAACATATCTAAGTTTTAATTACTCTGTGAAGAATATTTAAATCCCAAAGTAAGCAAAGTTAATTCAGTGGTAAATGAAAAGCCAGTGCTTCAAAACAGTAAACATTAAAACTTAAAATGAAAAGTTTAGCTTATCAGCTACTTTACTTAGGTATCATGATCCCTGAGACACAAACACCATTTCATACTAAAGCTGTAAAGTGATCTGTCTTAACCATCATTAGAAATAGAAGCATCTATAGAAAACAATTTAGGAACGTAAGGGAAATGCAAATGAATATTGAAATGAATCAGTAAATACACAGTATACTTGCAATCAAACATTAAGTCCATGTGTAGAAATGAGTGCAAGGTTTTAGGAAAGAAACCAAGCTCATTAATGAAATTAAATAGGACAAGATGATACCTTGATTATTAAAGTAATCCAAGGTGAGCAGCTCCAGTTCAGATGTGTTCCACAGCAAAACGAGATCACAGTGTGCAGAGGAGACCATAAAATCGGAGTGAGCCTGGGGAGATGAGAGAGTTGCCTCAAGCTGCTGAAAGCCTGCAGTCATTATGAGAGTGGCTGAGGAGGCATGGGCCAGGAGAAGAGGAGTAACCCACTCACAAGTAAGTAATGGCAAAATACTTGTTGAAATCTGAATTGAGTATAGAGGATACCAGCAAGGCTCTCATTAAGGGTTTGTAGAAACTGGATACAACTTTTTTAACAGCAATATTACTGAGAGAGTTTAATGCTTCTGTAACAGCCTTAAGAGACCCATTAAATAGTATGTATTAAGACTTTATTTGACTGTTTACTACCTGCACAAATTTACAATAAAACTAAACATACGTTGTTGAATATTTTTATTCTTTGCATTTTATTTTATCAGAATATAAAATATAAATTGAAGTGATAAAAAAATGCTATTATGGATTTAAAGTAACAAAAGAAAGCATTCCTAACCTAATATTTTAAGCTTACTTGCTTGGTAGGTTAAAGATAATTCTACAGTTTCTTTCAGTGGTTCTGTTTTCTTAGTAATATCTCTGCTTAAACTATCTTTTAAGCTGTACAACCCTAAAACATAATCCTTTCTCTGTAGCCCCTCCTTTTTTAAAGGTATTTACAAACTATTCAAATGTAAACTACAGGAAATATTGAAGGAGTTGTCACTAGAGTTAGTAAGAAAACTTAAATATTTGTAACTATTTTTAAATGATTTTTTTTTTTTTTTATTTCTGAAAATGCATGACTTCTAGTTTCAGGGGAAGGATATATTAGACACTATATGAAAAATGTTGTATGTTATGAAGTGAACTAAAGATTACTAGAGCAAATGCAGTCTTTCCTACACAAGTCATTAGTTCTTCTTCCTCATTTAAGATAAATTTCTAAATAGTCATCATCAAGTAGTAATTTTTCCTATCTTCAGTGACAAAGAAGACATCAGACTGTATTAATGATCCAGCAAAAACATGCCTAAACTCATCTATCCATTAGATTACCATGGCCAGACGGATGGTTTGAAACCATATCCATCTGACATACACCTCAGCACTTCACAAACAATCAAAAAAATGTTATTTTATAGGCTTACCAGTTTCAAAAGTGTTTTTCCTTTTCTTTTGTTTTTTTTTCCTGAATGTACAGCAACATCATCTGGATTTACTTATTCTCATATTTACATAATTACTAGAATTTCATTTTGCACTTCGGTAGCAACTGCAGTCATTCTTAATGTTCTATATCAGCAAAAGCTCTTCACATTTACTTTTAGTCACAAACACTCATTATAATTTTTATGGGTGATGTTCTTGAAAATCAGCATAGTTCCAATATGTCTAATTTACATTCAACAGAGTTTGAAATTCTCCTAAACGTCATTTCTGGAAAGGTACAAGCAACAAAGGAAAAGGAAACAAAAATCTGAATGACTTTTAAAACAAATCTCAAATTCATTTACAATAACTCATTACATAATTTAATATCTTTTGCAAATCATAAGAACAAAATCATAGATTTTGGTGCTACATATCTTTTCCAAGTGAAACTAGATCTCAGACTATTCTATGTCAATGTGTCCTCTTCCAGGCGGAAGTACAGATGTTCTTCCACCTTTTGTTATTCAAAATTATTCTCTCTTTTCGATTCTCAGGTTTTCTTTTGTGTTTGCTTTAATGTTAGTTGGAGTGGAGTTGCTCTTTTTTGCACCTTTTATTATTACTTTTTTTTCCTCATTGCTTGGAAGAGAACATATTGACAAGCTCAGTTATATCTCTGTAAATGTCGATGTGATGTTCTAATTTTACCACATTAGGCAAGTGAAACACTACCTGAATCCACTGGCCTTAGACATTCTCACAGGAGAGAAAAATTCACCACTTCTAAGCACCCTTTAAGATCAATTAGCCAGGTCAGCTGGAAGACTGAAGACTGTCTCCTATCTTGAACATACATTTCAGACTGAGCAAACTAGCAAATTCAAGGATTCTTGTCTTAAAGAAGGCAAAGTTGTAAAATATCAATTCTCATTTAAATTTAAGAGAAATCTGTCAAATTTACTATTTGTTTTTGTTGCTAATTTTCTATTTGTTTTTATTCATTTATAAAAGCAGTTGACATTAATCCTCTGTCTAGGTGCATGCATTTCCCTCCAGGTTATTTTACTAATATTTCATCTGTCTCACACTTCTTCAAGATCTGGATTTGACCTATGGACTCTAAATATCACTTTCAATTCTGTTCATTGCCTGGTTAGGATTCGAAGTCTGTCTAGACGAATGGCAGTCTTATTAGGAATGACATGCAGCAATTCATCAAATGGATTTACCCATTAGGCAGATCCAGGAAATCCAGTGACAAAAGCATGTCCAGTCCCCAAGCAATATCAAGTGTAACAACTGCTGCACATAAATGGTGTATATTACCAATTAATATGGACAATGATTAAGTATTTATAATTCTTGCAGTTTTTCCACAAATCTTGATTGAACTTATTTTTGAAAAAAATCACTTTAAAATATCATATTTTCTTTCTCCAATTAAAACTTATATGAGAAATATTTATATAAAGCTATTTAAATTACAAGATTGTCACTTTGACATCTTGATCTAGTTTCTACACAAACTAGTTAAAAGTAAAATTTTGTTTGTATATGGCCTATTCCCATATTTCTCTTTATCCTTCTGGAAACCTATCGTAAAGTATTTTCTCTCATTTAACAACATAAAAATATATTTTCCAAGGATCTTATTGTAAAAAAATAAAATAAAAAATAAGTGTTTATTAAACTATTAATTCCCTAGATCAAGCACACAAATGGATAAAGAACACGTAAGATGCAAGAGTATAAATATCTTCTAACAATATTTCAGATAATTGAATTTTTAACAGTGCAGTTGTCTAAATGAGAAGTATAAATATTAGTTACCTCTTATGGGAAGTTCATAAGAAACTTAAAATGCAGTTTTCTCAGCTTCTATTTAATTGGTGAAAGTTAGTCTATTTAACCCTCATAGTTGTCTGGAAAATTGCATCCAGATCTGGGGCTCCCAACATAAGAAGTTCAAGAAATTTTGGAGAGAGTGTAGAGAAGGGCCACGAAGATGATCAGATGGCTGCAGCACCTCTTCTATGAAGGCAGACTGAAGGAGTTGGGCTGCAGGGAGACTTGCAATTACAGCCTTGCAATATTTAAAGGAAGAATATACAAGGGAAAGAAAGAAATTTTCTACAAGGGTAGATAGTGATAGGACAAGGGAGAATGGTTTTAAACTAAAGGAGGGAAGATTTAGATGTCAGGGGGAAGTTCTGCTCTGAGAAAGTGGTGAGGTGCTGGCACAGGATGCCCAGAGATGTTGTGGTTGCTCTATCCCTGAAGGTGTTCAAGGCCAGGATGGATGGGACCCTGGACAGCCTGATCTAATATTTGATTGAGTAGCTGGCAACTTTGCCCACACTGGGAGGATTGGAACCTGATGATCCTTGAGAACCTTTCCAATCCAAGTTGTTCTATGGTTTTAGGACTTTACGAAAAGTTTCTGTTTTCTGTGACTCTTACATTTTTCACTGTGGTATTAAAGCTTCTTTTGTTTTACAGACTAGAAGCAAATACAAGTATCATCCTGGAGATCTGTGATGGAATTCTGACATGAAGCAAGAAAATCATGGTCTGTATTCTTAGCTCTAAATGCTGAAGTATTTTATCCTTTTCTTCAGCCTCAAGAATGCCTTGAAAGGGAATGGTGACACCTTTCAAAAATAAGAAGCAACTCCTGTCCCTCAAGTGAAGGAGAAGCTTTAAGAATATGTGAGATCTTGGGTTATGAGTTCTAAGCAAAAATTTTGATGCTCCTGAAAAAGAAAGAGAAGAAAAGAAAAGAAGAAAGAACAAAAAGCTTTTATAAATGCCTCTAGAACTCTGGATGTTGGTCTTTTCTTACCATCTTTTGAAGTCTGACTTGCTTCTGTGCACATACCATTTTAAAGCAACTTGGGAAAAAGTACTAGAAATGCATGGAACTAGAATTTCCAGATTAAAAGATATCACACATTGCAATGTTTGCATTCTATATTCATGTTACCTATGAATTCTTGTCTTTTCAGAGAATTTTCTATGAAAAAGAAACTCTGACTCTTCTGAAGTTAGGATATTAATCATTCAAGAGAAGCGGAATTACTCTTGAGATGTTCTATTTAAACAGTGGCAGGCAGCTCAGCCCCTCCTAGCTGCTTGCTCATTCTTCTAGGTGGGATAGGGGAGAGAATCGGAACGGTGAAAGTGTGAGAATTTCTGAAATGAGGACAGTTTATCAGGTAAAGCAAACACTGCACCAGCAAAGCAAAGCAAAGAATTCATTTGCTGCTTCCCATCAGCAGACAGAATTTTCATCACTGCCAGTCAGGCAGGGCTTATCACATGTAATGATTTCTCAGGAAAATAAATACAATCAGTCCCAATGTCCCTTGTTTACTTCAGTTTTATTGCTGAGTACAACACCACATGATATTTGTCATCCCTTTGGTTAGTCTGAGTCAGCTGTCCTTGTTCTGTTCCCTTCCAGTTTTGCACATCCAGCTTCTTACTAACATGGCAGTACAAGGAGATGAAAAGTCCTGGGCTTAGGGTGAGCACTGCTAAGTAACAACCTAGACATTGGTGTGTGATTAAAATTATTTTCATCCTAAATCCAGAACACACATCATACAAATTCCTGTGAAGAAAATCAACCCTATCCCAGCCAAAAACAGGGCAGGCATTTAATCTCCAGTTATAACATTAAAACTAAATTCAGAAAGATTTTAATACCTGTTTAGTGCAAATTGTGTCTCCTCTTGATGATCCTAGGGACATCTATACAGACACTTAGTAGAGAAAATGACAATTCAGGATTCAGCATTTCCTTTATTACCAGTGTGTTTCACTTATTGACATGCATCTTCTAAACACTGAAATCATTAACAATTGTCTTGGCATAGTTGCAAGATAAACTATGTCATTTGTGAAAAAGAGTTTTTACATACAAGACAGTATTGAAAGCTGAGTAGTTTCAATGTTCTTCAACTGTCTGAATAAAATATTTAATTCACTTTATTTAATCACATTACGTCTTTTTTAAAAAGCAGTCACAGTCTCCTAGGAATATGTGATTATTTCTTGTAATAATGCTTTATTAAAGGGAATGATAAAAACATCATCACCACACCTCTAATTACATGGTGTTATGAAAAAAATTCAAGATAATAAATATTTTTATAGAATCCAAAAGTCTTTAAAGTCTGATGTTACAAGTAAAGAAACAATAAAAAACAAACAAACAAAAAATCAGAAACAAAGCAATTTAGTAAAACAAAAATTTAGAATCTTTTAAAATTATTCAGAAAGTGAGATATGCTAAAGAATATTTCATTTAATTTGAAGATTAGTCCAGCTCAGAAGACTTAAAAATAAATGATATCCTTCCCAAAGTACATATTGGAATATAACAAGTGAAAATAAATGCATAAATCATAATGTGTATTAGCAATAATGATTAGGTTGTGCACTTGTACCACTTCTGTAACTTGAAAAATGAAGAGACTGATCAATAAATGTGAACATATAAGAACAATTTGTGTTATTTTCAATTAAGTCTTCTTTAATAAAATCATTTTGTTTATCAAACTTTTACTGAAGTCAACAGTAACCTTAAAAAATAATTTGAAAGGAAAAATAGTGACCCAGGAAAAATATAAAAATCCTCTTAACTAGAAGTTTGGAAAATGTCAGCTTTGAAGGATAAGTGTTTTATTTGAGAATCCTAATTTCAAATACTATCACATATCAATAGGCTTATGTTTGGTTTCTTTGGCATTCACGGGGGAATACCAGAACTGCAATTAATTATCAAGAGTTACACTGTTGGATAAGATGCTAAAATAAATGTGAAATTTCAAAATAAACTCAAAATAAATGAAATTCAAAGACTGTGAAAAATGCAGAACAAAACAAAAAAAAACCAAAAAAACAAAAAAAATGACCACCAAACAACAACAACAAAATTACAGCCCAAGTCAACAACGAATCATTACAAGGTGTGATATTGCAACTGGAAATCCTCATAATGAAGCAGAACTCTCATATACAAAACATACAAGGGAATTAATATGGAAGTATTAGGCCAAGTATGCTTGCATAAAATGCTGTGCTCCATTGACCTTGATGATATGTTGAATTTTACCAGCTTAGAATTTCTTATTGTGTAATAAAACAATTTTCAGATAGTTGAGTCATTTGATTGTTTCTAATTCCCTAAAACTTTTCCTTAACAATCTGAAGGATTCAAAGTCCTCATATCAGCTCAGGAACTAAATTATAAATGCAGAACATAACACTTAACAGTAAAGCACATAATGATAACAAAATCTTAATGTATTGCAGTCCTAAGGGGCAACAGTAGCTATTTTATTCCATGGTACTTCTTGCTTAGATTGAGTGGTGCATTTCAGTGTAGATTATCTTTTCATTACACTCATTAAAATGAATGAAAAGAACCTGAGATACATTTTCAATCTGCATTATTTGAGAAATACCACCAATCGTAATTTATAAAACCTGTATTACAGTTTGCCTACTTCTTGAAAATTAGAGTTTCAAAAGATCTTCACAGAAGTAAAGTTTGAGTATTATACTTGTTTTATATTGTTTTATAAAATACAAGAAAAATATCCAAGAATTACTCTAAGGGGAATGTAGTTGAGCTTTAAAGCTCTCTCAAAATATAGAAGAGCACAAAGGTAATAAAATTGTGCTGTAACATCCTTGCTTTTGTGAAAATCTGACCCCATTGTTGTTTTACCAATATAATCACAGAATCACAGAATTGCAGGGGTTGGAATGGACCTCAGGAGATCATCAAACCTGCTAAAGCAGATTCTCTACAATAGTTGCACAAGTAGGCATCCACATGGGTTTGAAAATCTCCATCGAAGGAGACTGCACTACTCTGGCAGTCTGTTCCAGTGCTGCGTCACCCTTACTGTAAAGAAGTCCTTCCTCATGTTTGTACAGATCTTCCTACATTCAGGTTTTAGACCATTGCTTCTTGTCCTGCTGCTACACACCACTGCAAAGAGCCTGGCCTCATCCATTTTCCTTCCACATTCAACCAGATGCTTCCGTAGTCCTCTCTTCTGCAGGCAGAACAGACCCCAATTAGTCAGTCTTTCCTCACATGATGGATGCTCTTTATCATCTTTGTGACCCTCCACTGGGCTCCTAGGAGTACCCTGCTATTTTTGAGCTGAGAAGCCCAAAACTAGACACAGAATTCTAAATGTGATCTCACCAGGCCAGAGTAAAGGAGGAGGATCTCCTCCCATGCCCTGATGTCACGCTCTTTCTAGTGCACCCCAGGATACCATTGTCTTTCGTGACCACAAGGGCACACTGCAAGCTTATTCCTAGTCTGCTGCCTAACAGAACACCCAGGTCCTTCTCTTCAGAGCTCCTCTCCAACAGGTCATCCCCTAATCTGTATTGATACATGCAGTTAATCCTCCCCATGTGTAAGACTCTACACTTGCCTTTGTTTAACCTCTTCCCTGCCCAACTCTTCAGTCTGTCCAGGTCTCGTTGAATAATAGTACAGGCTTGCAGTGTGACAGCCACTCTTCTCAGCTTTGTGTCATCAACAGATTTACTGAGGGTGGACTCTTATTTCATCCAGGTCTCTGATAAAGATGCCAGTGATAACATCATGGAAGGCTACAAGGTTGGTCAAGCACGATTTCCCCTTGGTGAATCCATCTTGACTACTCCTGATAGCATTTTTCTCTTTCAATTGCTTGGAGAGAGTATCCAGCTGACTGGATACTAGGCTGACTGGACATTAGTTTCCCAGGTCTTCCTTGCCCTTTTTGAAGACTGGAATGACACTGACTATCCTCCAGTCTTCAGGCATCTCTTCCATTCACCAAGACCTTTCAAAGGTGACGGAGAGTGGTTCAGCAATCACTTGCACTAGCTCCCTTAGTACACATGAATGCATCTGTCTATGCCCATGGATCTGTATGCATTGATTTTAGCTACATTTTCTTGACCAAAGGGATGCCTTCCTTTTCCCAGACATTCTCTCTTACCTCTAGGGGCTGGGATTCCTGGGGGCTAGTCTTATCATTGAAGACTGAAGGAAAGAAGACATTCAAAATCTGCACTTTCTCATTGTCCCCTGTTACCAGAACACCTCATTTAGTAGGGGACCGATATTTTCCCTTTTACAGTTGACACACTTCCAACTGTTTATAAAAGGCCTCATTAGCTTCCTCCTCCTGATCAGGTGGACCTATAATACATAGCCACAACAGCATCACCTAAGTTAGTCCACCCCTGAATTCTTACCCACAAGCTCTACATTTGTTCATCTTCCCCCTCCTGCCCAAAGATGGAGTTCAATACTCAATGCTCTCTCGCATAAAGAGCAACTCCAACTCATCTCACTAGCCTGTCTTTGCTAAAGAGGACACAGACATCCTTAGAAGCACTCCAGTCATGTGAGCTGTCCCACCATGTCTCTCTGATAGCAACGAGATCATGGCCCTCTGACAGCACAGATACCTCCAGTTCTTCCTGTTTATTTTCCATGCTGCATGCATTGACATATAGGCAATTTAGGGAAGCAGAAGTGCAGGTATCTCTAGAGGAATCCTGAACATTTAATCTACATTATCACCTACATTGTGACTGTTGCCCCTTGGGGAGCATTAAAAGGAGCCTGATCCATCAACACTCGGCACCTGGTCTTTAGATATTTATAAGCATTCTAAAACAGTCTTTTTACAATCATGATGAGTTCTTCAAGGCACTGGTATGAAAATGCTACCTGGTTGTAAAAAGTAACATGTATTTTCACTTTATCTTATATGTTAATGACAGTAGAGATTAAGTTGATTGTATTAACTCGTTTTGTACTTGTATCTCTGTACTTTGAGTGGGAAATAATAGCATAATTTGAATCACTGAAACTATCAACAATTTTTGAGATTATGAGTGATGCAGTCACAGGACATAGTTTTTATTCTGATATCCATAAACTGAAGAAAATTCAACAGTGTGTCACTTTTTGTTTGTAATTGAAATGGCTTTAAGTGAAAGCAGAGATATTTCCACTGAATAATAGCTTTGTATAAATGGGTGATCTTGATGCATGCTCCCTATCAGTTCACATAAATGCCTCATTTATTCAGTGCCTCAAGAACTCAAGTCCAGCTCATCAACTCTGACAAACTTCAGCAAATGCAAAACTGTGATCAGATGTAGTTCTGCAATTACAAATTGTGCAACCATACTAAACAACTCTTGTGGAGCAGTTTCTTTATTTCTTTCTCACAGATCATGAAAACAGAGTAGTACTAGGTCCACAACTTTCTTAGTTTCTCTTACCTTGTGAGCTTTATTTTTTGACATCGGATATGTTATACCTGGACAACAGAAGTGGGAGATTCATGTAGATGAGAAACTGAACTGGATCACTTATCAAAATCTTACTCATATAACTTACCAAATTTTAGAATGCAAAGTTACACTTTACACTAATTCCAATGATTTCTGTGTGAAGAAAGTTTACCTACTTTATATAATGTTTTCTTCATGAAGTCTGTCTGAAAAATACTTCTAAGTGGAAGAATAGTGTGTGGGCACGTGTGCAAGCTGCATGAAGAGAATAAAAAAGGAAAAGACCAGCAATTAATAGCTGGAATTTCAAATATAACACAACTTCTAGTTAAAGAGTAATGGAGCAATAAACTTGCATTGGATTTCATACCTGCAACTGATTAGGTCTGCTTTAAATGCCTGTTAAAATCAAAATTTAATCTGCTTTTGACTTCAATTTTACACCGGTAATTGATTGCATATTACTCACAATAATAATCATTTTTATGCCTTTATTATTTTTTTTGAATACAAATATTTTTAATTTGATTATATCATAGCTTTATGCTTTTAATTAAAAAGGTAACAGATTTTTTTAATGTGATATTTGATAGGGCTTTCTTTGTCCCCCACCCCCAAGGAAGTCTGTTACATTACGAGAAGACTGAGGGAACTCAATATATTATTTACCTTTATACTTTCTAGAAGCTGAAGATGAGTGGCTGTTTTGTCCCACTCAGTGAGTTGCAAGGGAGGTAAGTCTGTCTCTTGAGTTGTGCCTCCCCTTGTCAGCAAAGGTTGCTACAGCAATGGAGTCATCCAAGTCTCAGAGATGTCACACATATTGATACGTTCAAAGCTTTCTTGACAACTAACAACAAGTACTTGGAGGTAAAATTGGCTAATTGGCTAATTACAATTAATAATCTTTACAGGTAAGACCATTTTAGGCAACAGCTACTACAAAGTGTATAAAGAATAAAATAAGATAAAGAGAAAAGGTTGAATACGGGGAAAGGGAGTCAAACATATAGGAAAGCAAAACAGTTCACCACTCCTACATACAGAAGTGTCTTGGTGTCTTGATGTCAAGTGCAGATCTTCAGTAGTGCTTTGTCATTGAAGGTGGTGTTCAGTTGATGACTACTAACAAAGGCAGTAAGAACTTATAAGTCCAAAGTGGTGGAGTAATATCATATTGTAATTTACCATGTCAGTCCTGGTGTTTACTTTCATTTTCCAATTTGAATTTCCAAATCTTTTTCAGAAACTTAAACGCCTATAACTATGCATATTTTCCATGACTATTCTGGAAATACCATTTTGAGCTATTGTACTCAGCTTAAAGAAAAGCAATTGCATGATGCAAACAAACAAACAAACAAAAAAACAACAAAAAAAGCACCATAATTATTTCTAGCCCACTACAGTCAGGCTTGCAAATCAATTTTAAACAATATTAAACATAATGTTGCTTACTTATTTAAGTATTCTCGGCTTTCCAGTACACTGTCTTTCCCTTTCATTTTCTTCAAGAGTAGAAAAAATAATCCATCTTATAACAAAATTTTTGCTGTACAGTAATCTAGGGACATCCTGAATAGACTATAGAAAGGAAGGAAATGCTTAGTGCACATATGTTTTGTACTGAACGAAATTTAGTATGTTAGACATTCAAAAATTATTGTAAACAATTATGAATTAAAATGTGGTATGTTTAATATTTATTGCTTTCTTCACTTTCAGCTTTCTTCACCTGCTGTCCGATTGTTAGAGGTAGTTATCACGGCTTACTCAACTATGTTCAAAATATACTGGGATGTTACTGTAATATGAACACTCACAGATATACAGCAACAGTTAATTGACTAAAGTTTGATTTATCTGAAGTCCTCAAACCCAAATGTAAATAACAGCAGTTTTCTGCTCTAGCATCCAAGAAAACAGTAAAATAAAAAGAAAGAAAAAGAAAAATTAGAAGGGAAAAGGAGAGAGAAGGAAAATGAGAAGGAAAAGGGAAAGAAGGAAAAGGGAAGGAAACAAAATGCAAAAGATAGATGGATTTTGAAATACTGTAGTGTTATTTTAAATTAGATTTTACAGAGTTGAACTACAAAGACATACAAAAAATACTCTAGAGACTTTTAGTTTAGAAATAAGTAGCTGTAAATGTATATATTCTCAAACTCTTTTATGTTTAAGTGGATATAGTTAGCAGAGGTTATGCACTTGTGATATAGCAGTGAACAAAATAACAGAAACATAGAAGATGTGTCTATGAATTACAGAATGATTACCAACCCTCCGAGTTGACAGGGCACCAGTCAAATCCTGTCTGGGCACCATATGGTGTGCTGTTCTCTCAAAGACTAACACCTGCCTCTTTGGCATCTTTCTGATTTTTTATAAGTTAACATCTATCTACACCTATCTGGACAAACAAACTACTCCTTCATCTGGCTATAAAATATGTATAATTTTATGTTTGGAAAAGCAAGTTTGACACACATGATTACACATCTTTAGTGTTCATCCATAGCAATTAACCCTCACTAACTATAATAGTCAAAATGTGTCCAAATTTCCCTGAGGGTTTCAAAATGTAGTTTCAATGTGAAAAATGGAGAAACAAGCTTAATTCATAGGTGGGAAATAAGCAGTGGCATATTGAATTTAAAGAGAAAAATTCTTCATGGTTATAGTTTTGGTTCACTATTCTTTTAATTCCCTTTAATATGCCATATCTAATGAATCTACTATACATATGTTCAATAAATTGCATATACTTAATAATTCAAAAAAGGCCAGGTAAAAGAAAATGCAGTAATTATTAGGTCATTAGCCAAGCATTGGATTGGCCTAAATAATTTATTGCTTGGAAATAGAGCTGCTACGAACATAGGATAAAGATTTGGAAACATATAGGAATCTGGCAAAATCTTTAATTGAAGATACTAGTCTGATTTCTTCTGTAATTAAGCAATTTTACAAACTTACTAGGTATTTATCCTTCATATAGAGATCAAAATACACTCTGTTCAACTTTTATCTCTTTCAGAGGATGTAAATCATATAGTGTCAATGGTTCATGGATGCATCCTAACTGGGACTCTGCTTTCAGTCAAAAAATAAATATAGAGTGAATATTTCTTTTGCCAGGCATAATCAGAATTATGTGCATTTAAAAAAATGGAGGTAATGCTACCACCAATGAAAGAGAAAGAACTTCAACCAAACATAATAGAAAATTCTTCTGCAAGCACTATTACTGATCTAAAGAGAGGTTTGACCTTCATAAATAAAACAAGAAATAGATACCACTGAATCATTCTTGCTTATTTCTCTTCAAAAGGGGTAATATAATACATCTGTAGAACTCAGTGGATTCATGCATAATGTGAGAAAATGTCCTGTTACTTTCTCCTATTTGGTGCTAATAATTAATCATGGTGCTGCTCAGGTGAGCCCTATGAGTAAATGTTATTCTTCTTGGACAAATTTTCCCTAAAGTATGTGTGCATGTGTACCTCTCATACATATGTAAAATTCAGCTACATATAATGAAGATGCCTTTCTTATTTCCCAATTTACTGAAATATTCAGAGAATGCATTGCTAAAATACATGTGAATAACAATGTTTTGGAAAGTTATTTTCTTCTGTCAGCAACAAAGTTTATTTGCTCACAGCAGCTTAAAAGGATATGCCATCAAAATCCTGACACTATTGATAGTGTTCTGTGCTTTGGACTAAACAGATTTAGTATAACAGCTGATCAGGAGCTTTCAGAGTTCACAGCCTTTCAACTATAAAATTTCCACCCAGGATTGAAGAAGATCAAAATGTTTTGAAGAAGCTAGACTTCTCATCAAAAAATAAAACTCCTGAATAAAAATGATAAAGGGTTTAACTGCAGATGAAAGTTTTAGTTCATTCTTCTGCTGGGAAGTCTTAGATCATCTCCTCTGCTAAATAGTCTAATGCTGTATGTTATCAGACATACAAGCCCGTGTACTCTCAGTTTCACCTGATGATCTTGTCTCATGGAGCAGAGGCTCAAAAAACTCAATTTCCAAGTGAAAGGGTCACTTACATATGTGGCATTACAACTGTCACCATGCAATCTGTCATAATTTCAATGCAGAGTTTGAAATCTTACCAGCTTCAGCAGGATGAAACCCTTCCCATATCTATCATATTTTTAATGAAACTGAAAACTGAAAACTAAAAACAAACAAACAAACAAATATTACATTGTGTAGATACCACCTATAAACATACAATTGGGGGCTCTGAATGTAGGTGGAATTATCCTTACATTAAATTAATGCTCACTATGATAACTGAGGTAAAGATTCTTGAATCTTTTTATTTATATAAGTTACTACATTTGCTAAAAATAAGAAAAGGTCCATCAAATATTCATCTTCCTAAACTTAGTTATGTAATATTGTGGAAAAAAAAATCAGTAAAAAGTGTATCTTAAAACAAAGATAGAAGAGATTATAAAATTAGTTTATAAAAGACAATGAAAGCCGTTTCCTGCTATTGAATGGGATATAGTACATTTTCATCTGCCATACCAATTAGCAGGAAAATAAAATCAGGTTAATACATTTTGTTTTGAAGAATGACCTGAAAAAAACAAAACCTATGTGTCGTACATAATAATATGGTATCAAAGATTAGACTTAAAGAAATGATACATTTTACAGACAGAAAATGAAGGGAAATTGGCCTTTTCTGTAAAACTTAAATGAACAAGAACAGTGGTGTGGATGTCGATTATTAAAATATCAAGAAAAAAATATATTTCAACTGTTGTCTGGCAATGAAATGTTCAAGATAAACAGAAATTTCAACAGTTCATCTGAGAGTGAAATATTCTTTTAGACTCAGATTATGTTTTATTGAATGTATGCAGAAGACAACCCTACTCTTAACAAGATAAAGGATGTAAAATTATTGTCAGTCAAACTGTCCTCCTTTCAGTCTGATTCTATTAGCAACGTACATCATGCGTGATAGCAGATATATATTTTTTCTGAAATCAGGAAACTTTCCAATCAGCTGAGATTTAGGATAATCCATAGACAGCTGACAGGAATAGTCTTTAAGATATTTAGCTTTAATAAACGCAAGATTATACTATTAAGGGAAACAATAACTTCTCAGTGGTTAAAATTTCACCCAACTCTTAAGAAAAGTTCTGTTCCAGTTGTCATTAAATTTTACTTCAATAATTGATAATATACTTAATGATACAATATATACATTAGTTGCATTTGTTCTGTCAATGTTTGAACAAACACATATTTTGACTAGATACTCCACTCTTTAAATTCGTATCAAAACTTGCACAAAATCCGTATGTCTTGAATCTGAGTGTGATAATTTGAGGAAACTATCAGAGATCATAAACCATACACATTTGCACTAAATTAAACTGAATTTACATAGTTATAGTGTCTCTGCTGTAGATTTGAACTCCCAAACCACAGTCTCTCTGTGAAATATTTCTGAGGTAACATTTTATGGAAAACAGAAAAATCATCTGTCTGCGAAAAGTTAGTGATGCAGTAATTGATAATGGGTTACAGTTCCCTAGGAAAGTCTGTCCTTGGACAGGCATATAAGGAAAGAGTTGGCAGATTTGTTAGGGGATGAGTCAGTCTCTCTTATCTATTGCAATTACTTGGATAAATGGAGAGGTGAATCAACAATTTTACCAGGCTGCCTTCCAAAATACATGTTGAACTCCATCCCTCTTAAAAGGCATAAACACATCAAGGGCAGGGTGAACAAACTTCTCAGCAACTTTGTTGAAGCAGGGGACAAAAGGAGCAAGCAAAGCCAATAAATAAGGGCTGCTCTGAAAGTAATGCCTCCTGTTTTATTACATTAGCCCATGATGTCAGAGGCAGTATTTGATGGGATGGCAGTAGGGACTGAACCTTCCCATGAGTATCCTGTTGCTGGAGAGGGGCAGTCTGACAAATTGGTGTCTGACATGGAAGTGCATGTGAAGCAAAGGTGTATCATTTAATTCCTCCACGCAGTAAAATTGGCACCCAGTGACATTCATGGATGCTTGCCGAACATTTATGGAGGTCAACCAGTGGATGTGGGAAATGCAGTGGGGGATGCATTTCTGTGGTGCTGATGGCAACAGTGTCCATTACTTCTGTTGCAGGTTGTTACGAGTGCAACCTGCAGGTGCTTGTCCATTCCTGGAAAAAGTGCATAACAAATAATGATGACTATGCTTAAAAAAAGTAGTATTTTGTAGCTGAGGACTTGCTCTGTTAAAGAGTGTTACTGTGTCCTTTGTATCCACTGAAGTTTCCATGGCAGTGGATAAAAAAGCATTACTTGTGGAGTGACTTATTGGCAGTTTGTGCTGTTTACACAAGAGGTAGCATGATCACTAAGATTGCTTTTGGGTAGTTTGATATGTAAATTAGCATTGGTGCTTTTCAGATCTTTATTACAGATTGGACATTTGCTTGGAACTCTTTCCCATAAATTGAGGTGGGCTGTGGATAATAAGGTTTGTCTCATCTGTTGAAAATGCACATTACTGCACAGCCTATTACTTCAGAGAAATGAAGCCCAGAAGAAGTGGAAGGCATGATAGAATCAACATTCAGTATGTTTGAACAGGAGACTATTCTCCTTCTGGCTAACAGTTTCTGGTCATCAAAAAATCAGAAGTTGTCATTTTACATTATTCTAGCTCTATGAAAAGAATCACACATTAAGCTACAGTATACCATGCTTCAGGACATTTCAGACAAACTTTCTGCCTCATTGTTTTCTTAATAATCATTTTGTAATATGCAGCATGTGTTGTACTAAGTTCACTTGTGCTTCTTTCTGAACTTCATCTATATGTGGTTTCTTACTTCATATTCTAAGATCAGGGAAAGTAGTTCAAGTTTTTCCCTTCTATTATACAGCAATACTTTTTAATATCCTACATAATTTAAATGGTATTTAGCTATTCAGTAACTAGAAAAAAATAATAGTGGTATTTGCACTTGTCATGGTTTTATGAATTTTTGTTATGGAGATTCCACGTTGTAACATTATGTAGTGCACTGGGAGTTGAGTTCCCAGTTTCAGTTCTGTGGATTAGAACAGTTCTGGGTATACCTGTCTCAGAAGAGAAGAACTGTGTACCCCAGAGGACTTCACATTTCCATTTTCCATTCAGAGAGAAAGATAAGACTGTTTAGGTGTTATGAGACACTCCTTTCTTTTCCTTTTTCTGCTCATCTGTGATCCCTCAACATCTCACCTTTACTCAGCATTAGAATAAGATCTTCAGTTTTTGGACACTCTCTCTCATGTTATTTATTATTTAATTACAACTATATTGTGTTATATTTGTTATCTTGCATTCCAATATCATTGGAATTATTTTTCTTCTAAAATCAGATTTTTTTTTTCTAAAATCCTGTTTTCTGTGTTTTTTAGTACTATAAAACTTCACTGCGTACTTGTTTCCTTTGTGAGACTTGCTTCTTTTGGGAGACTTTAAAGTGAAAG
Organism: Odontophorus gujanensis; assembly: GCA_013399175.1. NCBI lineage: Eukaryota > Metazoa > Chordata > Aves > Galliformes > Odontophoridae > Odontophorus > Odontophorus gujanensis. The sequence continues at coordinate 76,679 of VXAB01001875.1, forward strand.
GTGCTAACATTGACAAGAGCCTTGTTAAAATGAAAGGAAAATGAAAATGTCAGGTGACAATTTGAACTAAATTCACAAGTATTTCAGACAGATCTGCAGAATTAAGAAAAATCTTATAAGTAACAGAAGAAATTCTCTGGAAATTAAAGCTACATTTTGACGTCAAGTAATGTGAAAAATGAGGAATTTTAAGAAGTGCAGAAAAGATAAAACATTTTCATAGTGCATTTTGAAATTCACAGGAAATTCTTTATCTACATAAGAACTTTCTTCAGTAGGACAGTAGTAAGGAATTGTCTTCTTTTCATAGNGATGAAATATATTTTTCAGTGACCTGTGATTGTCAGTCAATTTTATTTCTAAAGTTGGTTTTGCAATAGTGGTAATAATGCATAGATTACATAGAGTTACACCTCATTATGATATGAAGTCCACATGTTTATGTTGACTGAAATCTTTTGGCAATATCATATTGTTATGTAGATTAAATGCCTGAAATTTTTAATCTGCCTATCGTTCAATCTATTATTAATGTTACAATCAAAGTAGAAAGCTTTCTCCAGCTGTCAGAGCTTCAAATCAAATGCTGTACAAGAGTCACTAAAAGCATTTCAGGCATTTTATGAGGAACAAAAATGTGTCTGTATCCCTAATGACAAACACAGAAAAAATCAGTGGAAGATATAAAACATTGCACTAATCTTCACAGTCTAACAAACAGCTGGAAGAAATTTTGTCTTAATCCCTACCTGGCAATTGGTTCATTCTCTATATAAGGATGATTAATAGCATTACTTCACTTATATTTTGGATGATGTCCAAAAATGTTTATTGATTTTCTAAAGGAAAAATAGAAGCAAAATATAGCTGTTACTCTTAGGTAGCAGACTGCCTCATAACATTGCTCAGGCATTCCAGAGCAGTTAATGGAGACCTTTCTCTCATGTATGAAGAAAAACATGATTTCTAAACTCTCAGATATGATAATTACTGAATACAGGTAGGACATGGGATAAATAAAGCAGAGAAAGAACAATTTGCCTTTTTACTTCATTAATGCTAATTTTAAGTCACTTATAAATAGCCATCAGTAATGTATTTTTTCCTCTTAAATGATATTAGATTCAACTATATAAGTTTTACTTGAATGTGCAGATTTTCAAATCGATTTTATTATCTGTTTGTTTGACTTTTATACTGCACTTCAGAATTTTCTTTGCAAATGAAGAAAACTGGCTGGATTTTTCAAAACTGCTTATTAGACTTAATACACTGTAAAATGGGATAACAAGAAATTTCTGAAAAAACTAGGGGGATCTAATCAAATTATTTATTATCAATACATTAAAAAGTTTTACTAATAACACAATAATGCAAACTAGTTTAGCTTGTAGTGGATAATCTCCACGGCTTTTCCAAAATGCACCCTCAGATGCAAGCCTTAACCTTCACAGTGTAGAGCAGAGCAAACTCAATGAACATGTTTTCCAGTAGTCTTCATGTCCATAGAACAAGGCTAAAACCTCCTAGATGTACACAGGTACATTTATTCCTCAGAAATAGTTGCTTTTCTCATCAGGTCTGTTTCCATTAGATCACCATCCCAATTTAAACATAGCCACTATGTATAAATAGAAGATAATTCAAATGCAAGCAGATCCTCAGTGAGTTTGCTAATGACATTAACCTAAGTTGGGCCATTGATACAATAGAAGGAAGAGATATCACCCTGAAGGACCTGGACAAGCTTGATAATTGGGTTCATGTGAACTTAATGACATTCAACATTTGAGCCAAACCATTTTATGTTTCTGTGATTCCTCCTCTCTCTAGGGTCTTCTAGTAGAAAAATATCTCAGATATCTCAGAAATTTGAAGCTGTTATCTGTATTCCTCATAGCCATAGGGTCAGATAAATCAGAAGTCTTAGTACTTTTGCATCTGTTATTTGTACAATACAGTCTGACTGTGGAGATGAGGGTTGAGCGTGTCACATTCTTTCCAACACAGCACTGCTCATTCCAATTCTCTCTTGTTGCCGTAATACCAAAAGACATCATAAATAACCAGTTTACAGAATGAGGAACTATAGGATAAACAAGAAACATAAACAGTATAAAATGAGTGACAGGGCAACAAATAATTGTTGAGCATTCATTAGTATTCATGTAAGCTAGGTTACAGAACAGTAAGTAATTCTGAGTAGAGAGATACAGAAGATTAAAATAGACTTTTAAATCGCTGACAGATTTAGTCTTTTTTTTCCTTCCATTTTAGTGCTTTGAGAGTGCTCTTAGCACTTATGCTACATGAAGGCACGATGCAACCAATATATCTGAATTAATAGGATTAAAGACAAGATCTCTGTTTCTGGGACAATAATGCACTATGTTTAAGGCTAAAAAAAAAAAAGAAAAAAGGAAGAAAGAAAATATGTTGTCAAATTTACACAAATTGTTTGGATTCTCCGCAAAATCATCTTGTTCGTTATCTACTTTATACAGTGGCACACACAGAAATGATAAGGATCTCTAGCCCTGAAATATCTGTCCGTAACTTCCCTAGGTGAATAGATCCAAGTCTTTATTTATGCTGGAAAAGATAAATTCTCAAGATTAGTAGTTATGTAATTATGGTACTAATAATCCTGAATATTGCTGTATAGGGGTGCTTAAAATGAGGAAAATTTGAACATGAACATGTAGATGAATGTGACTGGACCAGGAAAACTTGACTTCCACAAAACAAAAAAGTAAAGATGTTGGATAAAAAGTCAGTCAACACTGACAGTTCCAAATGTTGACCTCCAAATTGTTATGAGTATAGGGCGGGAGGGAGTAGGAGAAAGTGTGGCGTCTTTACTGTTTTTTTTTTTAAAGTACAAAACACTTGTTTGCTTTCTCAACATTTTTATGCTTCAGCTCTTTGATCCTTTCTCTGACTTGCATATCAGTGTTCAACCTTTTGACTTTTCTTGGGCACATTTAGTGAACAGAAATTATACTGTACTTCATATACATACTTCACTCCAAAAGTAACACCTCCTGCTCACCTTCCATAGAAATGACAACAAAGAACACAACAGTATTTGATAAAGCAAATTCTCAACTACAAAACACTACGTTTCAACAGTCACCACATTAGCTGTGCATTTTGAAAAAGAGCCTGCATGCCGCACACAGAACAATCTGACCCACTGTCACCACTACTGAAACACATCACCCACCAATTCACTGTGCTCACATGCACTTGTTGATCTCAGTAACAATAAAGTGTTGGTGGATGTCAGTGGG
>VXAB01001876.1:0-36271 GCA_013399175.1 Odontophorus gujanensis
ACCTGTACCTGTGCCTCACCACCTTTGCAGTAAAAGAAGATACTGCAGTTCAGCTGTGCTTTTTGTCCATATAAAGCCTGCAGGCTGTGAAGGGAACGTACAAAAAGAATATGATTTTCTGCTTTGCAGATTTGTAAGCAGAAGCAGGATAGTGAGTGTGTCTGCACCTGGTGCTGAATGCAGGTTGAGTATTAAATCAGTGATTCAGTGAAAGAGCATATTCAGACAGCAATGATCATTCCAGGCTGGGAAAACTGCTACAGAGAGACACTGAAGAGTTCTCTGTCACCAAGAAGGAGTAGCCAACAAACAATGCTGGAGGAATATAGAAGGGAAAAGCAAATGTTTTATGTAGTCTGCACAGTTACCACTGGAGTGAACGGAGCTTGTGAATTTTCTGTGGCTTGATATTATCAAGATAAAGCTCCATGATTTTCTGTAAGAGAAGTGTTAAGATGCAGCACACAGTACATAGGCTGCCCAGGGAGGTTGTGAATTCTCCTTCTCTGGAGGTATTTAAGACCCACCTTTATGCCTACCTGTGCTGCCTGCTGTAGTGGGCCTGCTTTGCAAGGGGGTTGGACTCAATGATCTCCAGAAGTTCCTTCCAACCCCTACAACTCTGTGATTCTGTGATAGTACCTGGTGAGGTTTGAAGAGCAAATGAGTTTCCATCAAGGTTGATTTCCTTGACAAACTGCATGGTTTGCATGCTGCCAACCATCACTTCCTGGAAAACCTGTTTCAGCACACCAAAATCTGCACCTGGTTGTTGGACTTTAATGTTACATCCAGCACAGACACTTGTCAATTTATTTTTGTAAGACTTTTTTGAAGTCTCAGAACACTTCCAAACTTCTGTCCCACCTAAATAGTGGTGTGAATTCTGCATATTCAGACACTCCCTCTGCCCACAGGGTCAGCTAACATCATGTGGTCATAGTTGACACTGAAATTGTTGAATGGAATACTTAAAATCCTAAATTTTCATGACCTTTTATGGTTAATTGTTGCCTCGGATAAGAAAGAAGGATTGTCTTTTAAGTAGTTTGGCTTAACTCAAACAGAAATACAGAATGAAATAACTGACAACAGAAAGATTAGTGTCATGTGTTGGGGTGGGGTTATGGTTTCAGGTTCTGGTTTGATGTAGAAATGAAGCTATATACTATGTAGTCTGCTCTGAAAATAATGCCTCCCCTTTAGTTCTGTGGAAATGACAACAAATACAAAGAGCACAATAACACCATATGATAGAGCAAACTCTCAGCTGCAAAGCATTATCTTTTAACATAGTCACCACCATTAATTATTCATTTTTGACACCAACAAACAAGAGCCTGTATTTTGTGGTTGTGACACCAGTGGAGGTGGCCCACTGTCACTGTCTTCACATTTACTGTTGATATCCTTAAGGTGCTTGCCAGAATAACCAGTTTATTTCTTCTCCAAAGGGCATATATATTCTTGTCAGAGACATCAATGTTCTGCATACAATATATGCCTTATGTAGAATGGATACTGGTAAGAAGAAATTATTTCAAACTGAAATGTACCCAGTACTGAAAACTGTTATGGCTCAACTAGATGGTCTTTAAAGGACCCTTTCAACCCAAGCCATTCTATGACTCCTTTGTAGTCTTTGTAACTGTAAAGGTCAGATGCAGATTAAGTAGGACTGGGAAGAATATTTGTTCCTACACAAGTACCCCTAGATCAGAGAGAAGGCAATTTAAAATGTTTAGTATAGGAACACAATCTCAAATACATTTACAGTGCCTCAGCAAATGACAAGCAGAAGAACCAAAATATCAGTGGACAGCTTGGTGAGCCATGCTGTTGGCAGCAGCATTAGAAGTCTCATCACAAAGGTTATCCATGAGTTATGATGTCATGTGAAAAAGGCAGACAGCAATGTCTTTTGCCTGAGTGCCCTGAAAAACTGTTTATCTGTCAAGCAGTGTTATTAAATAACCGTTTAATCAAATAAATAATTCACGGCGAGTGCATGATAATACTAGTGCCTGGGAATTGGGCACTGCAAGAAGTGAACTAAAGATCTCAGCATGCAATGGCTGTGTTACAACTTGGGATGGATCAATTGGGAAATAATTCAATATGTAGAGAGAGATGTCCACTTGATTTATAAATTGGATTAGTTTCCATAATGATAAATTCATGACATGCTTCCTGTACAACCTGTGTTCAAAGTCATTCCAACATGACCTTGGAGTTCTCCGTCTGCCTAGCTGGTGCTGACCCTCTGCAGGACTTAGCACTTACTCTTCACTCAGATGTGTGGTTTAATCATCATCCCAGAAGAGGTAATCCTCAAAAAACCCACTGAGAGCCAAGGGCACTCCCTTGGTGGGAGGTACTCTGTTCACTGTACAATACTTTCCACCAAGCCTGTGGCAATGAAACCTCAATAAATTGGCCCTGGGTTTGTGTATCGAAGCAGAACACCAACCATATGGGAATTGTTTTCTGTTGTACTCTCACCAAGAATCTGGTGTAGAAATGAGTACAGCCATGGTGTGATGGACCATTGCAGAGTTAGGAGAGAAACGGTCTTTTCATAAGTTGTTGAGAACTGTCCAATACTCTGTCCTGTTTTGCATGTTTATGCTTAATCATTTGCATTCATATGGGATCTTTTGGGGGTAGGACTGTAACTCTATCACTCAGCAAGTGTGACTCTCAATGTGAGTAATGGTTTAGTTGTGTTTTGTTTTTCCCGTTTTGGTCACTCTAAGGAAACTAAAGACATCTGGTCCATTTTTTTCTTCAAATCTACAATTAAAAAAAAAAACCTTAAGGTTCTCATTGCTTTGTTTAGCTTTCTGTTTACACGAATGCAACCCCCCAGTTGAGCTTGGATGATACTACAGGAATTACACACTGATGAGTGGTAATAAAAAAATTGCCCAATGTTAAGACACAGAGTAATTATTTTCTCTTCCCTCACTTCCAGACTTACACTTCAATTTTTGACTTGATTTTGTTTTCTTCATAATTTTTTAAGGTTTGATATACAGAAGGAAAACTTTACTTCCTTATTCTCTTCATATTTCTCTTTGCACACCCAATTCCTTACCCCAGTGTCAAGAAAACAATTATGTTCACCCCCATTTCCATTTTTGTTGGCGTGGCAGTAGATAGGGCAAGTCAGAAACAGCCCCTAATTTTACAGAGGTAAACGTTTCATCCAAAAGGACAGACAGGCTGCTTGGAGCAACAAATATCCACAATGGTATCTGCAGTTTCTTTTGTCAGTGATAAAGACCTCTGCAACTTTTGGACAGCTTCCTATATTTTCCACAAGCATAGTATTGCCAGAATCACTTTGCAAAACAAAACTAGTGTCTGTATATAATTCAGAGTATTTCTGTGAAGGATCATGGTTCACTTATTGTAGTTTTGCAACAGGAAGCTTAAATAGTGGTGGTCTCCTCAAGGTCTAAGACCTAAGCATACTCCGAAACTAGGAGCACTGTGCTGCACAAATGTGGAGGAGCATCAGAGCTAAATGTGGGTCTTGTTATACCATATTAAAGACGACATATAATGACTATAGAAGTTGCATCATGTTAAACATGGAAGAAGAACATTTAGCTATTGGTTTCCATGTGTATTTTAGACCAGTTTTCCACCTCTTCCTCTAAACACCCTTTAAGGTTTGTGAAAGCTTTCCAAATGGGTAGTACAAGGACACAGGAGAATGAGACCTTGCCCACCTACAAGACCTTGCTGTTTAGGATCAACATGGAAAGTGGGATCAGAGGCAGATTTACTGAATCACTGTTCTTCCTGGCACAGTGGGGGTGCTTTGAGAACTCAGTGGTCTCTAGAGGCCCCTTCCAACCCCAATGATTCTGTGATTCTGTGCAATTCTGTGATATTTTTGAGCCTCTCTTATATCCACTCAAATCTTACTGTGTAGCACCAGCGAGTGGGAACCTCTGGTAGCACCAGAGCTACTTGCATCTTTTCTGCAAGAAGTGCATCTTTAAGGCACTGCAGTTTAGCTTTCTATTTACTTCTCATTGCCCAAATAATGTGAAGGGTTGAAATAGTTTTAATGATTAAGCCCAATAGCTGTAAGTGCCAAATACACCAGTCATCCAGAGACAAAGGTTACATTTCCTAGCTAAAATCTGCTGCAGATTGAAATGTGTTTATCTAGACTATGTTTACTGTGAAAGGTCAGCAAACTAATTTTGTTAGAATTATTTTTTTTTGTAATTTGATTGATAAAAACTCAGTTGTTTTTCAGTCATGAAGATAGGGAGCAAACTTCAGTAGGATTCAAATAGCAAAGTGGATTTACTTTGTATTTATTCAAACCTGGTCATTTAATAAAATGATAGTACTTACTGTTAAATTCATAAATATAAAAGAAAACCCTACCCATGAGATGTAACAAGTTTCTTATCAGAAAGTTGAATGGGAGCATCCCTGCTGTGCCCTCCACAGGTCTCCAACCTGCAGGGACCTGGTATGCTGAGAGCTGTGGGGGGAGTGGGGTTGGTTTCAGCATTGCAGTGTAGCTGTAGCTGAAGGGCTAGGAACCAGGGGCTTTTCAAGCCCCATTTAGCCGTGAATGAAGCACAGTTTGAAAAGCATGGGCAGTTCAAAGAGATGAATGATCAGACCCAGTGATAGAAGGTGATCTGTGATATCGGCAGGACTGCAGCACCAAGTAACTGTGGTGAGGAAGGGAGACCTGAAAGTGCTCAACAAAGTGCAAAACAGTGAGACAGGAATTTAGGTAACACACTTTCATGGCTTCTATGACCACAGCTGTGAACTCCAGCTGAGATGCAGACAAAACGTGCTGATTTCTTGGCAAGAGACAGTAAGCAGCAGGGCCTTCTCTTCAAAGGATGTCTGGCAGTTTATCTTGAGATGTCCAGTCAATGTGGCTAAGTCAACATGTGAGATGAAGGGGTTAGTGATCTCTTCTCCCTCCTCCATAGACCCAGAGTCCCCTCCTGTCTGATTTATGAGTTCCTGCTGGTTTCCAAATGGCCCCTGATCCTCCCTTGAAACCTGAGACCTGCAGGAACCTCCTGAAGTTTCTCCTTCACACTCAGAGAGGAAGAAAAAGTCTCAAGCATTCAGATGAAAGTTTTGTGCATGTTCTATCACGATATATTTTAGACTAGGGATTATTACTTATCAACTACTTCCTCTGGTAGGTATCATTTGGGATAACATTCAAGATAACCTACTGTGTTGCTCTTTACTCAAATGACTGAGCTTACACTTAACCTATTGTGGGTACTGCAGGGCTCTTACAGCTGTAGTATCTCTGTGCCCGATAACAGTTTGGATGACGCAGAGAAAATTATTTCCATTTTACATCAGACACACAGAGAAGATACAAATACAAATTGTGTAAGACCACACAGGGACTCAGTGCTGAATAATGTGCTTGAATCCAGCCTGCACAAAAATGAAACATCTCAGCCACCTGCATGAACTCCTTCTCTGCACCTTAACAGAGACTTCATTGCAAAAGGGAAGAAGACCTACTGATCGAACAACAGCCAGTCACAAAAAAAATCAATATAAAATTAAGCTTTCCTTGGAAAGCTTCCAGTGAAATTTATTGCTTAACATGTTCCTGACAGGTCTCTTGAGAGTGTTCAAAGCTTGAGAGAAATTGATGGTGTTCAAAAATGTGAAGCAGGAAGTATTAGCTGCATGTGTTTGCTTTGGGGGTTTTGGTGGTGCTTTTTTGTGATTTGTTTTGTTTCACACAGATTCTTATTTTTTCTTCCATTACCTTTGCACTGATTGAAGTATACTTCTGTGATCTAACATGGAAATCTGTGAAAGCTATAACATGCCAACACTGACACCTCTGACAGGAGGGATGTGGATGCGGTGGCATTAGCAGAGTATATGCTGGGCTTCAGACATCTCTCCACTTCCATCTGGAGTCCTTCTTGTGAGTTCTGAGAGCAGTAATTCAGGCCTTAGCATGACAAAGAGAACACCCTTTCAGTAACAGTTATGCGATGCTGAGAAACTTTATGAAAATATTTCTGAATCTCTTTGTTCTTCTTTTGGGAGAGATGAACTGGACCAGCTATGAATGTACCTAGTGTCTCTTGAAACAGATGACCATAAACACTAATGGACCTTGGGAACGTGTGGCTTTCAGGAACTGTTTGACCATACTACATCTAATCTTGAGACTGGTAAGCGAAGCAGTAACATTATATCAGTCACCGAGACAAGAACGATTGTTGACTACTTAGGAGTTTAACCAGAGAACTATGAACCTGTAAGTCTCACCTGTAAGCTCCGGGTTATATCATGGAGCAGATCCTTCTACATTCTATGGAAAGAGAGGGAGATGATCCCAGACAACCACAATGGCTTCACTGGGAGCAAGTCCTGCCTGACCAGCCTAGTAGCCTTCTGTGATTGCATAAGTTAATCTGTGGACAGGGAAAGAGCCACTGATATCATCTATCTAGACTTCAGAAAGGCTGTTGACAAAGAACCCCATAACATCTTTATCTTCAAATTGGAAAGGTATGGATTTTGTGTGTGGACTATTGGATGGATGAGGAGCTGCCTGAAGAAGTGTGGTCAGCAGATTAAAGGAGGTGATCTTTCCCCTCTACTCTGCACTGACAGGGCCTTACTTGGAGTACTGCATCCAGATGTGGAGTCCTCAGTACAGGAGAGGCATAGAGCTGTTGGAGTCCAGTCAGAGGAGGGCCAAAAAAGTTATCCAATGGATGGAACACCCCTCCTATGAGGACAGATTGAAAGAGCTGGGGCTGTTCACGCTGGAAAAGAGAAGGCTCTGAGTGGAACTTGTTAGTGGCCTTTCAGTTTCCAAAGGGAGACTGTAAGAAAGAAGTGAACGGACTCTTTAGTGGGATCTGTTGTGATAGGAGAAAGGGAAATGGTTTCAAATTAAAGGAGGGGAGATTTAGATTGGATTTAAGAGAAAGCCTTTTCACAATAAAGATGATGAGGAACACAGACAGGTGGCACAGAGAGGTGGTGGATGCCCCATCCCTGGATAAATTCAAGGCTGGGCTGAGTGGGGCTCTGATCATCTAATGGAGCTGTAAGTGTCCCCCTTCACTGCAGGGGAGCTGGGCTGGGTGGCCTTTAAAGGATGGCCTTGCAACTCAAATGATTATATGATTCTGAGATTCTATGAAATACACAAAAAAACAACTTGTAGTCTATCAAGACAAACCTAGAAGATATGGTGGGAACTTGGTAGCTAGTGTTACTCATCCTCTCTATTGCTCATCAGTAGCACTGGCCAAACTAGCTGTCCAGTTTGGTCCTTGTAATTATGAGAAAATGGGTGAAACATGACACACTGAATTAGTTTTGCTTAAAAGAAATGTCACCTTCTACTTTGAATATGCTTAATAATTTTTACTGAGCAAAGTCAATGTGTTTTTTTGTGGACCATTTCAGCAGTGCTGCCAGCACAGCACAGAGCAACAGTATTTAAAATAGAGGTTCCACTGTTCCCAGGACTGAGGCTGCTTTATCACGCAGACTCTTGGTGGTGTGCTGATCTAGAGGAGAACCATTATTTCCTTACCTTACCTGCAACTTGCAGGCACTTGTTTTGACAGTATGAGTAATAAGTTTGTGCTGGACATTCACAGGAGCAAGTTTTCTTTCACAAGAGAATGATTTTTGCTACCTTACTTTGAAAGGTACCTGATTTCAGAGCATCACTGTATTTTTGGAATTAAGAGCTCTGTGGCTTTAACCAAATGTTGTGAAGAAAAGTTCCATATCTCTCTTCCCCCCACCCCCTCCCCCACCCCTCATTTTTATTTTATTTTATATTATTTTGTTATCATCAGTCTCTGAGACAGCTCGCCACTGTCCTTTTTCATTTAATGATCTATCAAGCCAAGACATTACTCAGTCAAGTATAGGTGCCAATGAAAATGGAGTCAGTGCACAGTGTAATGAATCATTTGAGGTACAGTTGTGACCTTGGTCTTTAGTGCTTCAATCTGACATATCTGACTGTCCAGTGCAGTGACATGTTTTGATATGGTCTGTGTTCAAGCATGCTTACACTGTGTCAGAACAATAACATTTAGAAAACTCATACTGTTCTGTATCAGGTAAATCCAAACTGTTTTCTTAACCCTAATCTGCTGCATACACTCAGGAGCCTCTACAACTCTATACTGGAGATGCAACTAGATTAGACTGAAGGAATGTACTGCCTTTGCAGATTTGGGAAACCAGAAAGAGAACGCTTCAGGCACTGGACCTAGAGGTTTTAAGGCAACTGGACTTGAGGGTCTGGGGTCTTGGGATGAGTCGAAGGAGATACTTTTTCAAACTATGGCAGGTAATCAAAGACCAACCAAGACCAGAAACCTGGAAGCACTTGTATTCAGTTCCCTGGGAACTAATGTGCATCTGGGTAAGAAAATTCTGCTTTACGGTGTTGAATTTGCCTTTTAGATAAACTACCAAGAAGGGATGATGGCTTGTTTAGCTTGGGTCTTGGTGTTAGTTTTGTTGTTGTCTTAGTCTGGTTTGCTTTGGTTTGTTGTTTTTTTATTTATTTTTCCCTCTCTGGCTTTTTTGTTTTGTTTTGTTTTGTTGTCGTTGCTTGTTTGCTTATTTTGTTTTCTGCAGCCAGCCTGAAATTAGTTGCAGGTAGCCAAGCAGACTCATGTCAAAAATGGTGCCAGGATCTGGCTGAGCCATACAGTAAGATGTTGTGCAAGATCTCTGAGTGTGCACAGGGTGGGGTATCCCAAAGGACGTACCACTCCAGGAGGGCATGACTCAGTTCATAGAAGTGGTGGGATTTGCCTTATTAGCAGAGTGCTCCATCACTGCTGACAGGACAAGACTTTCTGTAGGACAAGCTCTGCGATTTGTGCTGGACACAGCTATGCTGGCTGAGATATCTTCACAACCATATCCTCATTCTACAGAAAAATACTCCTCTGAATATGCCCAGAAAAAATATTTTTTTCTGTAGCTGCACCTAATCAGCTAAAACTGATTAAATCACTCATTTAGGAAAATCTCTGTGACAAATGGACCTTGTGAAAGTAGCTGCTAGTGTACATCCGCAGTGCTTGCTGTGCTGTGCAATGTGCTCTGCTGTCCCTTCCCTTCCTCTCTCTTTTCCTTGGCAGAGAACTAGGAATTGCTCAACCACCGTGGAGCCTGGAACATAAGTGCTCTTCGGTACGTAAGAAAAATTGTCCATGGCCAGGGAAGAAAAAATTGTGTTATGTTCTCTGTTCAGTCATTTGAAAATGATGCAAGAATCAGGATAGCAAACCTGGAAATGCCATCAAACTTGAGCTTGAATTAAATAGTTTCTTAAGTCCCCTTGAAAAGTTGCCCAAATGGAGAGGGAGCAGAAAGATGAGACATTTTGAATTTGATGAAAATATTGATTAAAAAAAAATTAATGGGATAAAAGAACATTCATTTTACTTCTAAAATACTGATGTAGGCCTTCACCCATCTCCAAACCTGGTCTTGTCTTTCCTTTTCAAGCAGTGTTCCCTCAGGTTTCTCTGTACAACTGTATATACATAATGGAGGTAAAAAAAATAAAAGCAGCACTGCAGTGAGATACAGATTTCCGAACAACCGCCACTAGGGATGGTAGTATGGGCTCCCCATGGCTGAATGAGGCCTGTGTTTTGTCACTTTGGTGACAGTAATGAGTTACACTGTCTGCTTGAGTCAGGCTAAATTTCCCTGTACATACTCTGCCATGGGGGCACTTTTCATCACTGCCCCTTCTTCTGGCCCAGTCCTGACAGACACTGCTACGTTTTCCTCCTGGTCCTTGAAGACCCCTGTCTGGGTTGGATGGCCCCAGTGAGAAAGGTGACAGCTGAGAAATGCTACTGTCTGCAGAAGCAGCATGAGCTATATAGGGCTTTTCTCAATTCAACTGGGGCTGTTGCCATCCTCTTCCATGTAGAATACGAACACCATAATACCATAAATGTATTCTGTGACTTCCAGTTCTATCCCAGTTACAAAAATGTAGGGCTAAGTGTTCAAAAATCTTCTGATCTTGATTTAAAGGCTAGAAAATAAACTTACAGTTAAGGAGATTTTCCACAAAAGACAAAACCAATGAAACCCATCAGTCTCTACCTGATTAAGACAATAATTCAAGATTTTTTTGACATAATATTTATTCTTTCACATGAGTAAGAGAAAAGAGAACAGACCCTTTTTTTTGACAAATGTATTTTGCCTTGAAACTCTGATTTTGTATTGCCAAATTTTCATTACAGTTACTTTTTATATTACAAGCCTGTCACTAATTCAATATAAAGCTATTGTAAAAGGAGTTCCAAATATATTCAAAGTGAGAATCTTAAGTACTGATCTCAACTCATGAACACCTCATATCTATGTGAGTTCAAAAGTAAATTAAGCCAATAAATTAAGTCTGGGAATTAAACGGCACATCCTGATTCAGTTCTCATTCATTCTGTTATTCTTTGTCCTCAGCTCATGTCTCCCTCTCCTTCTAACTAAATGCACCAAGTGTCACAGGTCTTGAAACTCAGACAGATCAGAGCAGCAATTGAGACTCAGTTGTCCTTCAGGAAGGTCAGAGGATTAAATCATGGCTCTGTCAAGAAGGCTGTCAGAGTCTGACAACAAAACGTGCCTCAGCAAATTTACACTTCAGTGACAGATTCCGAGCATCAGTAATTCAGAAGTCATCCCATGAAGTGCAGTGATCAGGGTAAAAAGGCATATGGCAAGTGTAGGACTTCAAAGTGACCAAGTCATTTACATCTGTGGTGTCATCTATTAGCCCTGATTATTGAGCTTTCCTCCTCAAGCTTCTCTCCCATAAGTGACGGAAGAGCAGAACAATTTCCAGCCTGTTTAGGAGAGTGTCAGAGTGCCGGGTTCCACAGTGACCTTGTTTTGCTTTGAAGGACTGTGGTTATTTTGAGAGATCTGCTGGGACCTGAGTAATTTTCCTGCTCATCTGGATGGGTTAGCAGAGTAAGCCCCAGCTGATGTGTAAACGTGAGAAAGGTAAGAAAAGAGGTGTGTTAGGAGTTAATTACGGAGGCAGAAATGTCAGGTTTCCCATGCCTTGAGTACAAAGTGTGCTGAGCTGGCCTCTGCTCTCTCCTCCCCTTTGGAAACAAGTATGCTCATCTCCATGGTGGAGGAGCCTTGGCCCCATAAGTGTACTGTCCCACTCCCTACTCCTTTGAGAGATAATCGAAATGGGCAGTAAGGACTCCCTGCCTGCTACAGCTCAGTGCAGGACCAGCCTATTCTATTTGTCTGGTGTGGAAAAATGACTGTAAGGCATTCTTCTTGTAACTGATTGGGGCAGTGTTTTACTCATGTCTAGGTCTGACTTCCTGAACAGAAATTGAACTTTTATAGACAGCCATACATTTAAACTCAGAAGAGAAAATATGGAGATTGGGGAAATTATTCTCTCCTTTAGGTTATTAAAAAAAAATAATATTTTCAGTGTATTTTTTTTTTAACATTTTATTTTGGCAAAGACTGAAGTGGCTGCCAGCCAGCAAGGAACTAAAATACAGTCAAAGACTGTCCTTGTCCACATGTTTGAAATGGACTACCAAAAATGTACCATTTTTTTCCAACATTTTTGTTGGGTGGAGTGCGGAAGGTGATTCCCCCTTCACACCCTTAGAAAAATATTTATACAGAACAACTTTAGCTTAACCTGAAAGGAAAATTCTGGGAGTGCTTCAGAAAGCCTGTGGTAGGAAATAAAAACTGAAAACAATTTCCATTAAATCGCTGGCTCTGAAGACGGTGTCGTGGGCTTGGCATATATCGTGGGTTTAGGGGCGAACAAACGGCCCTACAGAAAGCCCCAAAGTTTTAGACTGCATCTTCACAAAGTGTCTCTGTTAATCACCAGCCTCGGGAAAAGGCAAGGAGGAAATGCTTTGCTGTCTTGGGAGGGCACAGTAAATAAGCTTGCTGTCCTTTTCTACCTCCTCACTGAAAAGCAGAAGAATAGTGAAAGGAAGCTGTATCTGAGGAAAAAATGCATAACTTCACAGGCACAAAGGGAACGTATAAAGGACCATACATTTTTTCAGAAATGAAAAGGTCCTTCATAAGAGAATGAGGGGTTTGGTTATGCCTGGTTACTTACAGCTGAACCGGCTCAGGCTCTCCTAACCCAGCAAAGGGAAAGACTGAACAGATCTAGATTTGGTGCTGGGGGAACAGTACTGAACTGAGACCTGAATACATATATCCCAGTTTTTCCCCTTGCTGAGTTACGTTAAGCCTCACAATTAGCAACTGACCCAACCCTGAGAGCTGCAGTTAGAGCTGAGGCTGGGCAGTGATACTGGCTGATCTCCTTGTCCTGAATTCACCTTTATTTCCCACTTGTGGGCATGGACCAGCAACATGATGCCTGGAAGGGATGAGTGTTAGCTTCCTGGCCAGAGGAACAGTGTGATTGTGCAGCCATCTGCTTAAAATGATTTTCACAAAATCATGGGATGGTTTAGGTCAGAAAGGACCGTTAAGATCATCAGTGTCAAACAGCACCCTTACTTAGTGCTACATCTACGTGTCTCTCAAATACCTCCAGGCCTGGGGATTCTACCTGCCAAGCAAGCCTGTTCCAACACCTAACTACCTTTTCCATGAGTAAATTCTTTCCGATATCCAATCTTAACCTCTCCTGGTGCAACTTGAGGTTGTTATCTCACGTTGATTTCTAGCATTCTGTTGTATTTCTCTTAATTTTGCTTGTTTTAGGTGATTGGGGAAGGTCAGACAACACCAGTTTCTCTTTTAAGTCTCTGCTTGTGCTAATCTACAGGCAAGTACTACTTCACAGGTACCTTGTTTACTCTGTTGGAAAACTACAGTTTAGCATTGCTTTGTGTAATTTGCTGATTAGCTGCTGTTAGTGAGACTTAAAACATCTCTCCCTATCTCCGTTCTCAAAAACTACTTAAATGCTTGGATATTCATAAAGCTTTTCCAGAAGTAAGCAATTCCTTTCACTTTATCTGAAAGCTTCTTTTCGTTTTATGTTCCCTGCAGCCTGTGAAGCTGCACCACAGCTATCATGAGAAAAAGGCAGAAATACAGTATTTCACCAGAAAAGTCTGTCCAAGTCAGAACTGCAAGGAGGCTGCCCTGCCTGAGGGAAGAAATTGGCAGCAGCCCTAAGTCCCTGTTGACCATACAAGCAATTATTTGTGGAGAAGCAGATGGAGAGGCTATGGCTGCTACCTCCCGGTGCCCATAGCAGCTATGTCTAGTCATAGCAGCAGCATCCTGCAGGTTCATCTGCTGACTTCCTCCTTGTTCCTCTGCATCACAGCTGAGGTATTTCAGAGTCCTTGTCCTCATGTTACTGAAATGCTGAGCCTGGTTTCTTTGCTCACTGAGTCGGATCGACTTCAGAGGCAGAAACAATGAAATATACATACTGCTTTGCATTTTTAATGCTTATAAATAGGAATTTACCAAATGGTCAGGGAGTCTTTAAGCAGCAGAACAAATGTTATAGCTTTATGACTAATTGTTGCAACAAACTCTTGCTGTGGAGTTCTGATTAATAAACCATTACTTTCCACGTGGGAAATGTGCGGTATTTACTACTGAGGACTTTTAATCCATGCCATGGTGGAAATACTTAGCAGTGCTGCTCTGCTGCTTGATCTCATGAATCTAAGTCACATTTCCTAGTTATACCTTTTAGTTTGTCTAAGTATAATTTGACTGAAGACTTTTATAAAAGTGTTTATGATTTTGGGTATGGATTAGATGGGCTTCTGTTTCAAATTGGACTGAAATAATAGCCTAATTAGTAATGGAAATGAAGTTTTAAAAACAATGCAAAATATGTAGGGATTATTTAGCAGTTGTGGCACTGCATTTAACTCACGTTGGTCTGAAGTGTGTGCAACTGCACTCATCAGAATGGTGCTGCTCTGGCAGCACCTGCAAAGCAAGGGAAGTCCTGTGCACACCTTGTGTGCAGTGAGTAGAGACTGACAAAAGTAGGGGTAAGACTATGCCTTTGTATTTTTGCTTTGCTTTCTTGATTTCCTTCAATGCATTTTCTAGATGGGTTGACTTATAAATTATGTTTTAGACAGTCCCTATTAATAGCATGTCCTTTTTCTCATCCTTCTGACTTAAGTTGCTTTGCAAAGCCCTTTGAAAGCAGAACAAACTACCACCTAAACCATACTTACCTGTTTTGATCAACTGACAAGCCTTGTCTTATTCAAGATTCACCACTGCAACATCAAATCTACTTAGAGAGCAGTTAAGTCTGGGAGTGCAAACCAAATCTTTGTCTTGCTTGGCCATGCTGCCACCCAGAGGGACCTGGGCAGTCTAGAGAAATGGGCTGAAAAGAACATCATGGAGTTCAATGGTGAGGACTGGTGAGTCCAGCCTTTGGGGAGGAAAAGCCACAGGCTGGGGTCACACAGCTGGAAGCAGCTCTGCAGGAAAGACCCCGTGGTCCCAGTGGGCACAGTAGGTTCAGCATGTGTCAGTAATGCACGCTTGCCATTAAGAATAAAATTATTCTTGGCTGGATTATGCACAGTATCTCCAGCAGGCCAGGGGAGGTGATCCTTCTCCTCCACTCAGTACTAGCAAGGCCTCACCTGGAGCGTTGGGTTCATTTCTGACCCCCAGTACATGAGACACTCAGACATACTGGAGAGAGCCCAGTGTAGAGCCACTGAGCTGCTGCTGAACCTGGAGCAGCTCTGCTATGAGGAGAAACTGAAAGAGATGGAACTGCTCAGCCTGGAGAAGAAGCTGAGCTGGATCTCATCTGTGTCCATAAATACTTGAATGGAGCCAGGCTCAGTTCAGTGGTGCACAGTGCAAGAACCAGAGGCTCTGGATGCAAATTGGAGCACAGGAGGTTCCCCCTGACCATTAGGGAGCACTTCTGTACTGTGGATGTGATTGAACTCTGGCGCAGGGACCCAGAGGCTGTGGGGTCTTCTCCTTGGAGATCTCCAAATGTCACCTGCATGTGGTCCCAGGCACCCTACTCTGAGTGTTAACAGGTACTCACTCACTTGAGGGGGCAGAGAAAGTGCCAAGATATCCCTGTGACTTTATATTCTTAGTTTCTCAGCTGCTAGTTTTTAGCTTAACATTACACAGGACATACATATCACACTGCATGCAATACACACATACATATATATATGTATATATATGCACACACCCACCCACACGCATACACATAAGTATTATAGAACCATAGAATGGCTTCAGTTGGAAGGGACCTCAAGGATAACCATGTTCCAACCCACCTGCCACAGGCAGGGCTGCTGAATATGTGTGTACTGAAGTAATTTAGAAGTGGAGACAGCCAAAATACAGACTACCACTATTAATGATATTGATCCTCCCTGTTTCTGGAATCACTACTATTATACATGTTACTTGAAAATCAGCTAGTCTATGTGGAATACAAGACTCCCTTTAAAAAGCTTGATTGATTTCCATGTATAGTTAATCTTGCACAGCTGATTACTACATTCCTACCATTATTCCTCCTTGAGAAAAACCACTTGAGGAATATTCTACAGAATCAATATATGGCCAAATTCATTTCTGCTCTGTCTCGGTGAGGAGATCAAGGTGTTGAAAAATGCAGAGGAAAAATTAACATCTATGTAAGTAGTATTATTTATGATTACCAGTTTTATAATACATCTGAGAACTATCCTAAAGAACCAAATCATAGTTCTTTCGTAGAGCGTTTCTATTTTAAGGTGTATATACAACTGATTTTCTTTTTGCAAGAGTAGATCAAGATTTATAGGCTATCTTCTGCAATTCTTAAGAGTAGATGCAAAAAGGAAATATCAGGGACCATATTTTAAAAAGCAGAGACAGTCTTTCCTAGAGCAATCTTTGATGCAGACATTTTATGGTAATTACATTTCAGATAACATGAGAATTAAAAACCTTTCCACAGCTCTGTTTTCTAGCTGAGGCCATTCTTGAGCAATAGGATGTAATCTCTTGTCATCATAAATGTAAATAAGTCACTATAGAGGGAAAAGCAGAGAAATGAAATGGCTAAAATGCCCTAAGTGCTCGTTCTGTACTGAGTACTGTGTTCTGTGGAACTAAATAACCAAGGAGCTTCCCCTGAGACTCACTGGTGCAGTGCTTGATTGCAGACAGTACCAGCAAAGAGTCTTATTTTACTGTCTTTCCATGCAAGCAACACTTGGTGCATGCTAATAATCTTGTGCTGAATTGATAACTAAACAAAGAAAATTATTATTAGCTTTGTATAACAAATAGATTTTCTGTATCTTTCAGAGTTGATTGGGATTTAGCATCTTGATGAAATCTCTGTAAGATTGCAGTTCAGCACTGGGACACAGTTTGAGGAGACTGAAAGGTACTCTCCAATCTTATTTTTGTAGTGTCATCTTTAGAGGCTGTGCACAGCTTTAAAATGTGTTTAGAAACTGCCTAGCTCTGAGTGTTTGTCTGGGAGCCTGTTCAGTTAGAGGACCAGACTGGGAGAAGTTACATCAAACAGGCTGCATCCTTTGTGCGTTGTGTATTCTGAGGCTCATCCTGATAAATCTTTGAGAGAGAGCTTGCAAAAAGGAGAGAAAAATCTGGGGAAGGCCTTATGACTGCCTCCCCACTGCCTCCACTGCAGCAGCTAGCTTTTACAGTCTGATACCTAAGCACCCACCAGTCCTAATCATTCCATTCTTGGGTATGAAGGACCCAGAGTAGAAGGGAGGATACAGCATGTGCCTCCAATCGGACACATAGCTCAAAGACAGCAAGGACTGTAAAAGGTTTGTTCTTAATTTGATTGATTATTTATTTCTCTATGCAAAACACTCGGGTATAAATGTACACATAAAGCCAAAATCCTGCATAAGACTCAGTGGACATAATGGCAACCCAATGGGCTTCCCAAGGACCTGAAGGAAATCTGTATTACAGGTGCAAGAGTGCTGCATCCAATACTCCTGGTAGCTGGGAACCAGCACTGTTAGGAAATACCACTGAGTTGTTATCCCTGTGGCTACATGCTTATCAACAGCACTCCACATTGTCCATCTGTTCTATGTCTGCATCAGCAAGTGAATCAATACCACAGGAGGGATTCATCAGATAGGAGCAGTTAGTGCTGAGATTCTTACATTGGTATGTTGTACTTTTCACTGGGTTAAATTTCAGTCTGAACCAAAGGTGCACTGCAGTTATGTGGATTGAAGATTTCTGAAAGACAGAGGATTGCTTCAGACCCTTACCTACCCCTAAGGTCTGTGTGTGTGGGATAGTGTGTGTCACTCAATGTCCACCTCTGCCTGAGTTTACAATTTAGTTTCCTCCAAAAATAATCTAATTCATGCCCAACAGGATTTCTCTGTGAAACAAATCCAAGTGCAAGAAGTGTAGAATACCAGAACATACACTTCGGAATCACAGAGCTGCCTTCAGTTAACTATTTTTTTTTTTAATGTACTTGCAGCCATATGCAACTGAGATGTTAGCATGTCTGTAGAGCACTTAAATTATCATCTAACTAAAGAAAAACAAAGAAAAATTAGATTCAAAAATTCTGAAAGTTTTAGCTGTCATATCTCTAAGTTCAGGGACAGGCTAAGCAGGGTCAAATGAGCATTTCGCCCTCTACTCATGAAGTAATATAAATAGAAAAGTTGACACTGAGCATATAGGGCACCCTGGCTTGCAAGTGAGTATCTGTACCTCTGATGTTCACTGAGAAAACCTTGGTAAAAGGGCACAGTGGATCATTATAGAGAGGTAAGGAAGTTGCTCTCCTAATCTACAGAGAAAACTCAGAGCTCCTTCCAGACGCACCACTCCTGATTTCACACTTTTCACAGTGTAAACACCCTGCTGTGTTATCTGGAGGGTCTTCCCACCCCCATGTACCTTCATGGGGCAGGTACAAGATATTAAGAGCCAAGAGGCAGAAAGGCATGGAGCTATAGGTAGCTGGTCCTGCCAACAAGCCTTCATCAGAATAAAGCAATTGAATTGAAATTACCAGCTATGGTTATTCCTTCATTTTTCATACTTCAGTGTCATTTTAAATATATTACTGATATCCACTGTTCTTGTTGGCTTTTCCCCTACTACTTCTTACTCTGTTCCTTTTTTTTTTTTTTCTGTGTGTGTGTGTGTGTGCAGTAATCTCCAATTTTATTCACTGACAATGAAAAGAAAAAAAGTCTCCAAATCAAAAGCACTAACAAGGAACTAAAAGCTCAGAAAAGCATCCTTGAGAAGAAAAAGAGCAGTCACTTCTGCTTCATGTGTGGTAACACAGAATATAAATTAGTCTCATAACAGGGTACAGAAGCTTGCCATGGGAAGAGACAGCCACTGATTCAAAAGCCACAATCCTTGAAATGAAGACTTGTTAATTATGCTGTGTTTGAGGTAGAACTTGAAATTATTGAAATCTGCTGTTTCTCCACATAATCAGATAATTAATTTTTTTGCTGTTAGGGAAATCAGAATGAAATTAACTAGGAAGCTAAGGTTATCTTGCTTGCAAATAACAGTGAACGTAAGCACAGGAAGTAAAGAGCTGACATGCCTTGCAATATATCCTTTTAGTAAGGAATAAAAACCGAACCTCTCCTTGAACTAGTATCACTGCAAACCACTTTTTTTCTTTTTTTCACTAGCCTTTAAAAAATATCAAATATATATGAATAAAAATTGCTGGTTGTACTGAAAAATATGCCAGCACATAATTCATTAGCTTAGCATCATTTTAGGACTGTTGTCATTTGTTAAACAGTTGCTTGCCTCTGGCACAACACTAATGAAATATATGGACTTCGCATGTTCCTCTGCAGTGTTTTTATAGATCAAGGCTCTGTCAGACAAAAAAAGGAAAAATATTTCTTTTCTAATGAGAATTTTCCTCCTCCAGTTTGCTGAAGAAAAAGATGAAATCCTTTCCAAACCCTTGTTCTATTTCAATTAGAATGTTGCTTTCCTTTTTTCTTTTTTTCCCAACTGTTATTATTCAAATCTTTTTTTTTTTTAATTCCATGTTTAAGTTTCAAATTTGTGTCTTAATTATTACTGGGCTCAATGTATGAAAGCCAACACACTGTGACAGTCAAGGAACTGAAGTATTGTTTTCTGTTCTCTTTTTCTTAGCAACTGTCCAAAGTCATCTCTGCCCTAATGTGTATCTCAGTACTTGTGACATAGGATGAGAAGTAATTATTTTTTATAGAATTGATTTTCATTTCACCCTTGCTTTTTGGTACAGTGACCAGTTCATGCTGTTCTCTTAACATCTAGTATTCATTTCTTAATTTTGTCTTTTGAATTGAAGTCTCTTCTCTTTTAACAGGAAAAATTACCTAGCATTGGAATTTTGCTTCCCTGCGGTGAAGTTGCTCAGCATCCATAAATACTAACAAATGTGTATACAATTCAGCATCTTAAATCCTTCAAGAAGAACAATTAGTTGTTGTCTTTAATGAACAGAAAGCTGCTAATATCCTTTGTGTGTAAATGAGAGAATGGCCAAATAAAATGGCAGCCTATTACCTCCTTTACTGTGTCCTCAGGGGAAAATCCAGACATTATCTTTCTATTTCAGTTCTACCAGATGCATGTCAAAATCCAGACACTTCCAAACATGAAGACAGTGTCCCTGTTTCAAATAGTGGGATGTCATCCAATGGAAGCTGCTACTACAAAGGAATTATTAATTACTGAGGGACTGTTTCTACCAAAGGTAGTTTTAATTTTATACTTAATGTTCTGAAGTCAAAATGTCATTCATTTAAAAATTATTTTAAGTATATTGTTCGAAAATCACGTGTGTAAATCTCATCACACACTGATTTTATTACAGATTTCCATTATCCCGGGTGATCAGATTTTCAGATCAAACACCTTTGAGGGTCTTTTTCATTTATTTTTAAGCATGAATGATAAGCTTTTAAAAGATTAATGTTCCTCAGCAAACTAATGCACTATGTGTAACGTTCAGGGTTAAATCTCCAGTACAGATCAATACGCGCAGGCAGAAATTGTGTGATTACAGAAGCTGAAAGTTTGGCACCATGCTTTGAATAAATAATTATTTGCTTGTCAGTAAAAATCTTTCTTGTTACACATTATAAAAAGGGATTTTTGTATGTCTTTAGTTTGCAAGCCCAGAGGTTCAAAGAAAAGAGTTTCATAAATTTTCTAAAATGTGACATGCTGTTCTACACCCAATTTCTGGCAATGCAAATGAAGTGTACTGCACCAACCAGACTGAAAAAAGGAAGGAAAGAAAGAAGGAAAAAAAAAAAAGGAAAACAACCTTCCTTGAATATACTTTATTTTATTTTAGATGATGAGAGAGAACATGAAATAAAAACTGGCACTTGCATTTCTACCTTCAAAATGCTTCAGAGAAGCATGAAACAAAAGCTCTGGAATATGGTCCTCTTTATGTTCATTGTAAATCATTTTCACAGGGTAATGAGGTTTGTTTTTTTTTTTCCTTTCCCTATGCTGGTAATTGCTTTGTTTACTATGTCAAAGTTTTTTTCATGCTTTGATGTTTTCCATTCCCTTTTGTCTTCTCTGGGAAAGAAGAGCAGCCAGTTAATAAGAAGAAATCGTCATATTGAAAAAAAAAGACATGGTTTAATTGTTGTCATTCATGGGCATTAAAAGTCAGATACATTGTGAAATACAAGATAATGACAGAGAACATGAGTTGATTCTAATGATAGAATTTTCTCCCACCAACAGAAAATAGCACAGATTTTTATCCAGTTCTTAAGCTGCTTTTTAAGGTTTTTATCCAAGCACCTAGCTAGCTTTTTCAAAAATAAGAAAACGTCCTAACATTTGACATTATAAAAGGAAATGGAGTAGGTAGCTGTAAAAATAAATAGAATCCATGTCTTTTTGCCTGTTTGTGCCCATTTAGAAAGTATTCATATACTTTTTATGGTTTTTAAACCTGCTTAACATTAGAACTAATTATATTTTCCATACAAACATAATTTCATCACACTATCCCTTTATCTGTTATAATAATATATATAATGCTGCGTATCAATATACTGATCTAAAACTAGCTTGATCCCAAGTTAGACTATTGGACTTTTTGTAATTAACGTGACAAACGTAAATTCACATACTGAGACCCCATTACATGAGCATTTGCTTCCTAGCAAGCAGTATCTTCAGTGCGAACTTACAGCTACAGCTGAGCGATAATTTTGCCTCTTGTGCTCACACAGCAGCTGAGGGCCACTCTTTCCTTGCTGTGCCACGGCCTCATCACGCTGCCAGACTGGGAGCAGCAGAACATCTCCCAGAGCCAGGGGACGCCTGGGTAGTGCAGAGCCCCGCTCAGCCCCCAGCCAGTCTGGGTGACACATGAAGCAGGATGATGTGCTACGCCCGGGCTGTCACAGCGGCAGCCCCAGCATGCGGAGGCAGAAAGCGTAAGCAAGAGCAAGCCTGAGACTGCTGTGATTTAGGACCTGACCAGCCATCCCCAACATGTTGCAAAGTTGATGAAAGGCTTTGATTCGCCTTTCCTGCAGTGCCTTTGGTCTAGCAGTGAGGGCACTTCAGCCAGCCCCACAGGTGGGTTGGATGACTACATTTTTATGCAGGTACATTATAATCCCCAATCCTGCAAAAAAACGTGTCTAGGTGAAACCCCGTGAAGGATTTCCCTGGAGAGGTAAAAAAAAAATAAACAAAATTCCATGAGGGTCCCTTATCTGCAGTAGGAACACCATGCAGCCTCCCGCAGGCCAAGCAAATCTGTGGATCTGCCCTCTTTGCAGCAGCTCTGGATCTAGCTGAATGGACAACCACTCTGGGATACGCCCCATGGCTTTTCCTAATCCACAGTCTCCCTGTCCAAGCTCCAGAAGAGGCTATCAAATACTATCTGCCTCTGTTTCCATAATTTTGAAGGTTGAATGGGGGAACAACATGTATTTCTACTGGTCACAGCCCAGTCATGCACACTCAATTCCTCCTCTTGCACAAATATTCTTTGTTTCTATTTCCACTCCTGTTTCTCTTTCTCCCAGATGTGTTGAAGAGAATCTGGTGCCCGAAGAAAGCATGTGAAATGGGCACTGATTTAAAAAAATGTCTGATGGGTAAAGATTATATGGGTTGAAGGGCTTGGCTTATGATTGCTCTCTATTAATAGCTAAGTGATAGAGCTTCAAGAGAATCCAACTTTCAGTTTGAACAAAAAAAAAAAAAAAAGGAAGGGGGGTAGTTTGGCACCAAGATCTGTTAATGTGAGTAGTATGAGAAAACACTCGTACTGATGGTGACTTTGAAGGATAGGGAGTTGTTTCTGAGTTTGATGGGAATGAACTCCAGCACAACACCTCCACTACAGTCCTATAGTTTATTGGTCCTGGTTTGTTCACAGGTTTTTAACATAGGACCACAGTCACTCTAGGAGTCATGTTTACTCATGTCCATGGAAACATAACTACATTAAGTCTTCGTGAAAGCTTACTGGTTGTTGCCTGCTTAGATACATATGTCTCTTAGATACGGAGACAATGGTTAAGATACAAAACTTGGTGAAATAGAAACATTGGTCCTCTGACATCTTCATTGTCAGCAAGTGTGGAGTAGGAAAAGAGTTCTACATTTTTAAGTGGTAGAACCAACACTGGATAGAGAACTTCAAAATGCCTAGAAGATTACTCAAGATCAAGATCATCAGTGGCCCCTGTTTTTTGGATATCCAGCTTGAGACACCATAAGTGGTGTAAATATTCAGAAAGCCTTGAGCACCCACAATGTGGAAAACTGGTTGCAGTAAGGTATCTGAAGATGAGCACCAAGAATTGCTGCATCCAAAATAAGTTTTCACTGGAAATTCAAACTCCCTCAAACTGACACTTAAGGAGGACTTAGTACTTTAGGCAGCTCTGAAAATCCTAGGCACCATGCACAGTGCATGTTTATCTCTGACACTGGCAGATATAGGTAAACATCTTCAACTTATACCACTACGGATTTAGAGGGAAGTATTTCAGTAATTCAGGGGTAGCAGTACTATCTTTTTTTTTTTTTCCATTGGTAGTTTAAAAAACAGATGTATATTTAGATACAGATGAGATGTAAAGAAATAAAGTACTTTTTCTCTTCTAAACCTTAATAGCTGGTTTCAGATTTTATTTAATAATCTTCTTCTAAGACTTAATCATTTAATTTTTTTTCCAATTTTTATTTCTTGTGATGTGTAAATAGCTAAGAAATATTAAATATTATAATATATTTAATTAAGACAATAACATTTCAAAGGTTAATGTAAATTCAAGCTGCTAAAGTCTATAATTTTTCTGTCCAGCAGTTCATTTACACAACTGCCCTGAGTAGATGCTATATGCGGCTTAGCAAATGGCCCTAAGAGTTTTAAAATAACTCAGTAAAGCTACTCAAAGGTAATAGAATACTTCTCAGGCATCTTTAATTTGAGTTAAGAAGAAAATAGGGTTTTCTCATTCATTAATTATTAACCCTCTCTTCAATGATTTATACACATTAAAAACACAACTGAAACGTTCAGAAGTAATTGTGCTTGTTTCTACTTACGGGATCATGAGACTGGTTTTCAGAAAGGCAGGGTTTAATACTGCAAAATAAATCCTGTGTTTGAAGACTGTTTTAACTGCTTTTATTAAACTGTATATTGTTCCCATGCAAAAACAGTGAAAGCAGTCATTTGTAATCTAGCCTGCTATTGGTTTTGTGTTGGCTTTTTTTGATATATATATATATTTTTTGCAAAACCTCACTGACCCCTATAAACAAAAACATCTTATTTCAAAACTCCAGATACAATCAGTCTGCAGTGTATCTCAAACAGGTATAAATATGTAAAATTTGTGCTTTTAAAAGCTTTTGCTTTGAGTAGCCTTACATTCCATAATTGTGTCCTAGCAATTGACAAGCTCTATTGCATGCCCCATTCATGAAACTTATATTTGGTTGGGATGACGTAGCTTAAAGAATTTGGCTCCTCTTATCTAGAGCTCCCATTAAATTATATTAATTTTAAATATCTATGGAATGATACGTTTACAAAAATATTTAAACAAAAACAAAAACAAATTAATGGGTTGGGTTTATGAAAATGACTCTACAGTAAGTAAGAAAGGTTTATCACAGTTTTGGTAACTTGCATGAGTTCATATCGAAATCTTTCACATGTTCTTAATGAATCTAAAACTTGTGCTCTAGGCATTTTCAGTTGTACGCTCTGAAACAGTAGACACCGTACAGCTTGTGCTTTTTATCAGGAAAGCCTACAAAGCGTACGGCAGCCTCGTTGGGGCTGCAGCGCTTTCTGGGTCTGGAGATGGGGTAGCGGACGCTGCCGTCTGCCAGCCACCCAGCGTCGCAGCGGTCATAACCAAGGAGCTTCCAGGCAGCAAATATCTGCCCAACCTTGGCAATCTGGGCACCGTCCTTCAGGCAGGCCTGCACGGCTTCATCGTAGGTCAGCTTGGTTGGGTGTATTAGGTAGTAAAAACGACCTGGGGAGAGAAGGAAGGAGAAAGAGGTGTAAGTGAAGGGCATATTGTCAAGGGAGGTTTTGGGGAGAAATGAGGATGTTCCACAGAAGAACTGCACAAATCAAGCTCTGTTTGTTTCAGAATGTGCAATAAGTTGAGTGTTGCGCTTTAGAACTGGTTATAATTGCTTGTATAATGAATTGATAAATGGTGGGAGTGAAAAAAACAACAACAAGGAAGTGGAGAAGGAGGTCAGTTTATACAGAAATATACCACTATACTTACTCCTGCTAACTTAGCACAGCATAGTAGCTGCAGCTGCATGGGATTCAATGCTAACTGACCTGCTGTCACAGGTTCACATAGAATTCACATAGAATCACAGGATGACTTGGATTGGAAACAGCCTTAAAGCCCACACAGTTCCAATCCCTTCCCATGGGCAGGGCTGCATGCCACAAGATCAGGTTAGAATAGGGTCCTATCCAACCTGGCCTTGACTGCCTCCAGGGATGAGGCGCCCACAGCTCTCCAGGCAGCCTGAGCCAGGGCTTCACCACTCTATGAGTGAACAGTTTCCATCTAACTTTCAACCTCACTTTTCTCCTCTGTCTGCAGAGGTAGAATAGCAGGAAGAACATAAGGGGGTATACCCTGGGGTTCAAAGTGGACAGTTTAGAGACCAACATCAAGGTGACTCCTTCAATCCAGTAAAATGCCTAAGGAACCTAAGATCTCATGTAGAACGGGTCTCCAAAAGCTGCATCTTATTAATTAGTTAAATGTCCAAAGCAGTGTAATCCTACATCATACTCTCAACATTAGATGAAAACTCTGTGAGTTTCCTTCTCAGAAGCATGGCATTGCAGGATCTGGCCTTTGAAAGTGTTTGGGTGCGGGCTGCTGGAGCTAGCATGTGCAGTTCTACTTTCCAACAAGGCAATGACCTTGTTTCTGATTAAGTACAAGCATAATTTAAAGGTCTTTTTTTATTATTTTTTTTTTCCTGTAAGAAAGATGAGATACTGCGCGGCTTCTCAGAAGCAGAGTTTGAACCCCTGCTAGATCAAAACCATGCCTGCTATAAGTCTTCATTAGCTGTGCCACAAGCATTCACAGCAGTTCTCCAGCTCTGTTTCTCTTTAGGCATCAAAGGGCATATCCATACCATACCACAGCACTGAACTGATAGAGCAGCTAAGAAAAATGTGCCTCCATCACCAGGTAATGAAAACACATGCCATCAAGTAGTGCTCAAAAGCTCCTCTGTACCAATCCACAAGTAGCAAGAGCATTCACATTAATTTCACTTATCAAGACAATATAACTTTAACGTAAGCCTTTCACTCATTAAACTTATTTATCAAAATTCCAAGTAAGTTCACAACATTTTCAGTCTTACTGCTCCATGAAAGGGGCAAGTTGTCTGAAAAAACAAATCCATTTATTCATGTGGGGCAAGCACACTGTCTGCTTTCTAATTAAAAATGTACTCCAGCAAAATACCCATTTTCTTGCTCATAAATAACAACACTTAGAACACATAAGACAGATTCTGCATAGATTACTTTCTTCCTGAAAAAAAAGCAGCAGGAAGGAAGAAAGAGTTACATTTACATCCCAGAAACAGCAGAGTGGTTTTTTGAAGTGAAGAAATGTCAGGTTGGGTAAAAATATAAAGATAATTGAATTAGCTTTGTGTGAAGGTTTGAAATTTTATACTGTGATGGGAATTGTTGAAAAAAAAAAGCATTTATATCATGGAGAAGAACCTTTTAAACACTTTTGCTGTTGTCAGAGGCACAGTATTTTCACAGGAGTAGAGCAGATAATTGACCCTTTGTAAAACGCATTGACTCCAGTGCAGCAAGTTGGAGGCATTTACAGATTGTTGCTGAAGAAAATGCTTATTAAGTGGAACTCTGTCCTTACTAGGTTTTTAAGAGGTTTCCCCAAATCAAATAGGATTTCAGACTTAGGGGAACAGGGATTTAGACTGATAGTATGTAAACTTCACCTAGCTTATTAGTTGTTCTTCAAACCATATGTCAGTGGAATGTAATTTCCTTGGGATTTGCAGTAAGGTCAGGCTTTTGACATATGACATCAATAATAAAAACTCTACAATCTGCCCCTTCCCTAAATGGGAGAACTTTAACAGCAAACCCCGCATGAGTGGGATTGTGCTCGCAGAATGCCTGATTAAACAAAAGACTGTCAATAGGCTTGATGCAGATTTACTGTTTTTTCCCTGCCAGTAGGTTAGAAGTGCTCCTAAAGTGGTAACTGCTCAATCTTAGTTTTCATTCATTCACATGGAAGGAGGGAGAATCATTAACCCACTATCTGTAATTGATATTTGGGAGTTAGGTCACTCCTACAGAGAATGAGTGTGCTTAGCTTGACTTCTCACTGCAAATCAAGGGGCAGGAGTTTCTGCAAACCCAACAGAACCCCACTTTTAACAATTGTTCTAAGGTTTCACTTGTAATGGAACAGCTTAAAGAGGAAAACTTGAGCACTTGCCTTAAATACCCACACCTTGTGACTACAGGAGTGTGATGGATGCACTGCCAGTAGAGATTTTTTTCCAACCTCAGTTAGGGTATTTCAAGGCAAGTTTTTGTGCCTAAGATGGGTGCAGAGGAAGTAGGACATCATGGTTAGTGGTACCAAAAGGTGGTACCACTCCATCCAATAATTCTGTGTGAGAGCCAGCACAGGGAGGCTCTTGCCCATGTGCTCAGAGAATTAAATTGTTTCATCTGACATAGAGAGCACACCTCAAATGGTAATGAGAGGCATTCTCAGCATTCAGCACAAGATGTAGACCTATCATCTGCTCCACAGACTCAGCTCAGTGTATCTTACAGCCACAGCATCCAGGTGAGTGAAGCTGCTGCTCTTCAAAATGTATTAAAAATTGGAAGAGAGACACTTTCCATTACCTTAGAAATAAGACCACAATACTCACGTTGAAATCAATGTACTCAGGTAAAATAATGCTACTCAGGTAAGCACTTTTAAACTGCTATTTTCAATACGTGTGAGCAATTCTTAAAAATCCTCTTCCATTCTCCCCAGAAGACAGTGGCTCAGGAGCGCCCACTTTTCAGAAAGGGCACATCATTTTTCTTTGGATAACTCTGTTTCCCTTCTTAGAGAAATGGCTACACGTTCAAATACTCAATGCTCAAATGTACACTTGGTACGCATCATTTGGAAAAGATCTTCTACTGCTTTAAATGGTGGTGGTTAGCTTACCATATGCATTACTGAATTAAACAGCTGTGCTCACAAGAAAGTTTACTCTGAAGTTTATTCTTCGTATTTTTAATTTTGTTAGCATAAGAGATTTTTACTGGATTTTACTAGACCTGATAACAAATCAATTATGCACTGCAGTTCTGCGCACAAAGTACATAACCAAATGCACAACAATGAGCTGGAATAGTGATACAAGCTGCACTTAGATCTCTTTTTTTTTGTTCAATTTTAGAGAAACCTTCCTGGACATTTTCCTGTGCAACCCCTTGGTAGGTAACCCACTACAGCAGCGGGGTTGGACTCAGTGATCTCCAGAGATCTCTTCTAATCCCTGTGATCCCAAAACAGTGATTCTGATTCTGTGATATAGCTTCCCTAACACTTCTCAGAGTCAGGGATTCACCTTTTCTTTTTTTTTATTATTATTTTTTTATTTAGAGACTCACAACCCCCTTCAGAAAGCCTTTGAAATTAGGCAAAGAATAATCCCTCAGCTATACCATTACATGTTCTTCGTCCCATGCCACGTGGGGTCTGTAGGACTTGAATTTCTCCTGCAATATTTATATGAAAGAGGATCGGGTTACATCTTTCTTTCACAGCCTTATACTGCCTGATTTTTGAGCTCTGAATAGCAAGTATATGTGGGATTATGTTAATATTAATCTTTGTATAGTTTTATGAAATCAGTTGCTATATTTTCTTATAAACCAATAAATTACTCATACTGCTATTTTCAAAAATTGTGCATTACTTCTTGGGGTTTTTGACTTTGCCTGCATGGCCATAGAGGACAAACAGTTCTCTATGAACCAACTGAAGGAAGGAGTTACATGGGCAGAACAAAACTCTCATGTAATGCACTTAAACTACTCCAAGAAAAGACTACAGAGGGTAATATTGTACAGTAATGAGTATTGTATATTGCATTGCAGAAGAACTTTGCTGTAACAATTTTCCTGTACAGTTAAGAGGAATGAGTGCATAGCTCTTTGCTAATGGAATGAAAGTACTTCTTGGTGTTCACCAAAGAGAGGTCTCATAGATCCTGAGTGAAAACACTGAATTTGCAGAGGAACTAACTGCACTGATGATTATGTTTCCATTTTTCACCTTATTATCTGAACAAAATTTTGCCATTATGTACCTTTATTCTTCAGGTTCGAACAGCCTCAACTACTTAAAATTGAGCCTTTTTTTCCATCTCCCCTGAGATCATAAGGTATTTACAGATGTCTTTCTCTAGAAAGAACCCAAACTAAACCTTTACACCCTCCTGTTACTCACAGCAGCTCACACAACTGACACTCTTTGAGCTGTGCTTTTTTTTTCAAGCTAGCGTTACATGCCTCCCATCCTGAGGCCCGTGGTGTGTTTCCAGCTCCCTCACATAGAGCTGAAGGCTTCTCTGTTTTACAGTATCAGAAGACTCCAGCTGTCACTGACACTGCTGGTGTCCTGACCATTTCTCATTTTTCTTGGCTGTTTCTGAGCTGAGAGAATCAACATCGGGTGTTGCAGAAATAGCTCTGTGCCCATAGCCACTATCTCTGGCAGTTGCAACCTGGTGGCAAACCAGGTTATTATAAGATTTTTCCTTTGACAGTGAGAACACTAATGGCACTGTTAAGCACACATAGCTATCCAAGGTGTTAAGCTGCAAATAAGATGCTGGCATTCTGGGGGCATTGCTGGGATTATTGTGGATATTTAGGTGTGCTTGGAATACGAATAGTGGAGAACATAGAAGGGACACAGGAGGATATGCCCAGATTTTCTGCTGACATCTCAAGAGCTGTATATGGTGGTGAGCTGAAGGGACCTGGGTAAAAGGCACTCCACTCTTCACATCACACTGTTGCTGTGTGCTATTCTGTTTCATGGGTCATTTCAGCAGACTCACCAAGCATGAGATGAACACAAGTGCCTTCTCTTTCACTTCTCTGCCACGTGTATACCATAGACTCATATTACCTCATTCGACTTCCTCCTTCTTTCTCTTCCTCAGTGTACAGACAGTATTTGTCTGTCAGTACTTCCTTCTTTTTTATTTATCTTTTTTTCATAAACATTTTTTTTTTTCTCTTTCCTTGAGAGACACTGTCCAGCTGCTAATATGGAAAATGGTGGTCTTTAGTGACCAGTGAACTCCTAAGTTTATTCTATCAACATTTTATATAGTGCAGCTATCAATTTTAATTTATTTCTTCTGTTTATTTTATTCCTGGGTGCTATTATTATTATTATTATTATTTGTTACAGACTGAAATGAGCATATGATGAGCTCATATAGGATTTTGCCTTGTTTAAATTGAACAAGAGAAAAATGAACCAACATTTCATAGAATCATGCAGCATGATAAAAATCACATAAATATTTGTTTCAGACTGTGTCCCACCTTATTTTTTTTATTACTGATTTGAGATTTTGCTTTTTTTGAGAGAGAAGGAGGGTGGGACAGGCCTAGCTTTGAAGCATATCTTCTGAGAACAAGGCTTATGTTTATTTTTATGTATGCTATAGGGCAAAAATGCTTCACTGAGGATAAGCAATCTGAGCATAAACAAAAAAGGCTGTGCTCCTTGGTCTGGTTGGGCTGAATGCCAAACACATGTGAAGTCACACAGGAACCACCCATGAACATGATGCCGTAGAGGACTGCAGGCTACTTTTGCACTTCTTACTTGCAGAGCTCCTCTCATTCAGAGATATGCTTTTAAAATCTTTTCCAGCCATTAGATTAAACCTTAAAGGATAGCAATGATCAAATGATCAACAGATCAGCTCATTTCATAACTAAAGTAAAATCTAGTAAGAGCTGAAATTTTGCAGTCAGTAACTCGAATAGCCTTTAGGGGAGACCAAGCTTGGAGTAAGATGGAAATCTTGGTTCTGACAGCATACAAAGATTAGAAATCTGAATTATTAGTTATATAAGCTAGGAAAAAAAAAACCAAACTGCTGATAAGGAAATATTTGTCATATTACACTTGATGAATGCGCTGGAACTGCTTGAGGCAACAGCAGAGATGAAATGGCAATCAGAATTTTATTTTGGTGACACTGACATTGTAAAACATGACTATAATTGAATTCAACAGGAAATCTCAACTAAAGGAATTGCTAGCGTTTTCACCACTTCAACTGAAATAAAAATAAAAAAAGTGGAGATATAAGAAAGCACTACCAACATAAGCTCTAAGTTTTGAAAATAATCTGTGTGAACACATAGCACAGACAATATTACCATGGTTACATGTTTTCTTAAATCCATCAGAAACATTTCCCAGAGCTAACATAAACTTTGGCCGACCAAGTGTCATCTGCTGCTTTCTGCTGCTGGCATCACTTAATTTTCATAGCATGGAAACAGCCCTTTGCAAGGTGGAAGCAAACTAGGTTCTTACCGTTGAAGTTTGAAGTAAAACAGAAAACATCATATCGGCTCTTCTCTTTATCCCAGAAGCCATAGTTTCGGACTCCAGGCACAGTATTTTTCCCCCCACAGGGCTCCCGGGGCTTGGTGATGGGGTACTGCACTGAGCCATCACTGAGCCAGCCAGCATTGCACCAGTCCAGCCCTGACCTCCAGGCCTCGTAGAGTTGGTCAAAGGAGGCAATGATGGAGTCCTGGTCCAGGCAGGCTTGTTGAGCCTCATGGAAGTTCAGGTTATAACGACCCAGACGTGGTGAATAGGGGAATACAACACCTGAAATGGCAGAAAGAAGTGAGCTGGGGGAGGGTCACCACCACTAGAAGGGGTTGTGAGTCTTCAACGCTGGAAGAACAGAAGAAGGAGAAGCAGTATTTACAGTCTTTAAAAGGAGAAATAAAGGTTAACTCTGTGATGTGTTAGAATAATAAAATCACAGAATCATTAAGGTTGGAAAAGACCTCTAAGATCATCAAGGCCAACTGTCCCTCTACCTCCAACATTGCCCACTAAACCATGTCCCTAAGTGCTGCATCTACTCTTTCCTTAAAATTTCCATGAGACTGTGTGTGGTTTTAGGGAGAAATTTATGATACATCACAGCTGCTTTTTGGCAGTTTCTCACCACTTAAGAAGGAAAAGCTCCTCATAGAGAGCCTCAGGGAATAGGATTTCTTTAGTACCAGATAGGTTTCCTCAGTGAAAGCTGGTGAGCCTGATCAGAGAGATCTTGGAACAGGGAACATCCACGTGTAGATGGTAAATGGGGGACAACTCCAGAGCTGTTTCAGCAGCAACATTAAAAGTCATCAGCTTTATCTCACAGATCCTTCCACTGTATTTTTGTTTGTTTCATAAATTCTCACTGCGAGAGTGATGGCACAGGAACAGGCTGCCCAGTGATGTTGTGATGTCTCCTTTTCTGGAGAAGGACCCTCTCCTGTGTGACCTGCTAGAGGGAACCTCCTTTAGCAGGGGGGTCAGACTTGATGATTTCCAGAGGTCCCTTCCAGCCCATACAATTCTGAGATTCTGTAAGAAAGATCTGTTGTTAAAAATTGCATTTCAAAGCATAAAAAATGTTGAAGAAAATGCTGAAGAACCATCTCCTCATGTGGCTCTGATAAAAGACTGTACAAAGAAGAGAGAGACATAAAACAAAAGTTTGGATCAGTCCACTGTAACTTTGGCAGGGTTTAGAAACTCAACTCAGATCTAAATTTTATGGCTGGCTTCAGCCCAGACTTCATAATAAAATAAAACGGTATCCGAGAAGATCCAGCTCAGAGAGTTTATTCTCAAACATCTTTGCAGAACTAGTTGTTGTGGGATGCTGAGAGGCTGAAGACAAGATAACACATTATGGAATGAGCAAAAAACTTTAAACCAGTACAGACATCCATCTTTCTTCTTATTTTCACCCTGCTGATGAATTCTCTCTGTAAGAATTCCTTGTCTCCAGGGCAATGTACAGAGCACAGGATACTGAAATTATATTACAGTCATGCAAGACAGTCAGCATGCAATGAAATCATTCTTCTTGAGCAGTCAGCCCACTTTGGTGTCTATTCCACTGGTATCTTAACATTCCCTTTCTTTTTGTCCTCCCCCTCACTCATTTATCATCCAAGTAGTGTTATTTTTGTTAAATAAAATCTTTGTTATTACTAAACCTCAGTTACTTGATCCAAGAAAATAAAGTACACAAACATAAACTTGGCAAGGGATTAATAAACAAGATTTTGTTCTTCCTCAGCAATTAACTAGAGATTCTGCTGACCTTCTTTCCTTTCGTAAATTCCTTCTCAAAGAGTTTTTCAGCTATTAGTTGTCCTGAACTAAAAAGCATGAATGAAATGTAACACATCGTGTGCTTCTAACTGTAACTTAATAAACACGAAGCTGTAGCCATTTCATTTCTTTCTAGTCCAGAGGTGGACGTGAGAAACTGAGGAGCTACACCTAAATAATTTTAAAAACTGAGAAACAAACCACTGGAAACAGCTCCAACAGATTTGATCAAGTTAGGTTTCCAAAATCACCTTTTTTTAGTCAGTTAAGTATATATGTTAATTAGTTACCAATGTATTTGAGTTTGACATTTTGAGACATAATGTTTTAATAACATAAATATGCTGAAATTTGTAGTAATAGCTTTGAGCTACATTCGGGTAGACTGCATAGAAGCTGATTTCTGCTTGAGTTCATCTGCAGTACATGTCTGCAACTGATTAACACTAATTTCACCCTGCAGATGGGGTTGGCCTTTGGTGATTTTGTATAGCAAAACTGACTGGATATGTGTTTTGTGTAGCTTTGCATTATCTTGCATCTTTGCTCATATTAGTTTTTCCTCCTCACTTTCCTATCAAACCTAACACTGAATTCATAGCTGGTCTTAATATTTGTCTTTCTTTTGGTACAACTTAGCAATCCTGAATTTCAGTTAATTGCAGAGCATCTTCTTCAGTCTTGGATCTTACAGCCCGTCAAAAGATAATCCATCCCATCTGTTCCTGAACGGACAAAAGCTGTCTGGAGGCTTGACTCTGTTCCCAAACTAAAGACTGACTCAAAACTCCTGACTCCAGTCCTGTGTTTTGCCACCAGACAAAACACATATTTCCAAATGTTAACAAAGTCAGTGTAGGAAATGGAGGAAGAGAACTCCCAGCCACAAAAGGCCAGAAATTTATAATGTTTTTTTTTTTGTTGTTTTTTGTTTTGGTCACATGAAGGCTCCAGAATGTCTTCCACAGGGAAAGAATGGTCTTCCTCTTCCAAACCTCCAAACACTGGCTGTAGCCTTTTATGTCTGAATTTCACTCCAGCTCAGTGTGAACAAAAGTTGTTAATCCCTCCATGTTTTCTCAAGCATGTCATGCTTCACAGCAGTGGCACCCGTGTGCAATCAGGTACTTTTAGCAATCTACCAAAAACTGTGTCAGTGCAGGGAGAGGATTGGTAGGAGCCTGTTTAAAACCTCCCTGTTGTGGTAAGACTGAGCTGAAAGAGCTTTGTCTTGATCTTGTCTTGCTCCTTGCCCCAAGGAAGTGGCTAAAACTCTACTAGAACCTGAATATTAACCTACAGCATAACCTCCCAAACATGCAGTTCTCTGAAACTTGGCCTGTCCCCAGGGAAAGACAAGGTGCTGCTCAGGAAGAACCTGAGAACCATTGTTTCACTGGAGAGTAAACACGCAGGTAATCCCTAAAACTCAATACAAACACTTTGCAGTTACCAAGTCACTGCAGGTACTTTCACAGTAATGAGCTGTAATGGTTATCCAAGACAACAAGATGAGAAAATAAACCTAGAAAGCTCAATTCCTGTAACAATTTATGGGTTTCTATTAAGCTAGCACCACGTGCAATTAGCAATTTTAAGAGCATTTACAGATAAGAAGATTTCTGTTAGCACATATGGAAAAAAATAGGACTTTTTACAGCCAGAGTAAAGAAATTGGCTTCCTTGAGTTCTACCCTAGACAGAAAAGCAATTTTTCTTGTAGCCAGTGTGAACACCAGTTAAAGTAGGTTTTGCTGTATGCTGTGCTGCAGTTTTACGTTGCCACGTTCATACACTTGAAGGCAGAATTTTCCATGTTTGATTTCTAAGACCCTGTGAAATATGGTAAGTCTCTGATTTCCTTCCTATTTCACCTCAATTTCTCCACTTGTCTGATTACTCAGCACAGGTTGCATGGGTGGGTGGCCAGGTAGCATCCTCCACCTGAATCTGGGGTCATCAATCCACTCCACAGTGCCCTGTAACCAAGCTGACACTGTGATTGCTTGTTTCTGACCAATATAAGCATACAAACTAGATTTGCCTGGCCCAGGGGCAGACTATTCCCTTATACTACTACAGCCTTTATCAAAACTGGAAGACTTGTTCTTCTCTGTTCTCCTAGGACTAGT
Source organism: Odontophorus gujanensis (assembly GCA_013399175.1). Lineage (NCBI taxonomy): Eukaryota > Metazoa > Chordata > Aves > Galliformes > Odontophoridae > Odontophorus > Odontophorus gujanensis. Next base: position 35,207 of record VXAB01001876.1, read on the forward strand.
CAGTTTTCAGCATCTTCCTTTCAAGTCATCCTTTCCAGATAAATTTTTGTTTCTTAATTTTGAACTTTTACTTCACTGTGTTCTTGAAGTGCCATTATTTGCAGTGGAAACAGTACAAGTGTGTTTGTAAAGAGCTGTTACCCTGACACAGAAGGAATTACACTGAACCAACACAGTTTACTCTTGCATAATTGCTATTGTCAATTTATAAAAAATCTTGTTGTCTTCAAAGTGCACACAAATAGCATGCCTTCTATGATAAGTTTTACAGTAGACAGATCAACAAATTGTTATGCAAAGAATATTTTAAATAGCTTTTGATGTATGAGTGTAACAGTAGCATGCAGAAGAAATAAATAAGATATTATAAGGCTAAATCTAATTAGAAAATAAGACTAGATTATAAATGATTACTGTGGCAATTTGGAAGAGCTTACTTCTCTGGACCTTCTGGATTCATTTGCTCTGTTTTTGAACTATAAGGTCTGTTTCTGAAAGAGAAGCTTGATCTTTTTATCACTCCATCTTGGAAGCTAATGTGCCTCCAAACAAGGTCATAAAACCTGCTGGTTTGGGGTTTGTGTGGAGCCATCCAAGGCCTGCCTCCAACCAAGAAGCACTGTCTACAGATATTTTTAACAGCTTCATGTAGATCTGCATATTTCTAGTACTACTGAATGTATAAAATATTTATTTTATAGTCTATACTGTAAGGCTGCCTTTGGCAGCACAGCATTGTTCCACTCTCTCTGTCACCTGGACCATTCATCTCAGTGCTGTGAAGAAACAGTGGACATAACCTGCACCAGAGCAGTGTAAGCATTGGGCACTGCTGGAGGCTTCACCTGCCTGTGTAGACAAAGCAGATGAACCTGGCATGGGGAGATTCGCTGCAGTGCCTTGTGCTCATAAACTAGGAAAACAGTAAAGCAGAAACATAAAATGTAGTGTAGAAGTGTAAAACACCAACATAAAGAAAATTTAATGTAAGCTGAGAATTCTTTCTTTGCTTATGACTCAGGCAACTGTACTTATCCTTATTAAGGAATTTGGAAGGAAGGAAGG
>VXAB01001876.1:36538-50260 GCA_013399175.1 Odontophorus gujanensis
AAGGAAGGAAGGAAGGAAGGAAGGAAGGAAGGAAGGAAGGAAGGAAGGAAGGAAAAGAGGGAAGGAGGAAGGAAGGAAAAGAGGGAAGGAGGAAGGAAGGAAAAGAGGGAAGGAGGAAGGGAGGAAGGGAAGAAGGGGAAGATTGACACAGTTCTTCACTTCCATAGTAGCAAAGAGAACATGCAGAAAATGTGTAAGATACGTAACCAAGCCTAATTCTGCTTTTTAAACCAACCAAACAACCAAACAACCAACCAAACAACCAACCAATACCCAGTTATTATGGGTAGCTTATTTAATCAAAATCCTAGGAATCCTTTAATTCTAACAAGAATATAACACTACCACTTCCAGGGAAGAAAAAATGTCCATTGAGGTAGAGGTCAACTATTTTCATACTGATAAATTGACATGATTTTGCTCAGTGGAATCTATTCCATTTGTACAGTGAACTCACACTGGAGCGATCAGTTGTTCTGTACTGCTAGCAGGCATTCCTGGGCATAAGCAGTTTTGTCTTGCTGCCAGTTTACATCGTTAGGGTCACCAACTCAGGACATCATGCTACGCATGCAAATCCTACTGTAAGATTAACTTTATTACATGTAGCAGATGCAGAATCTTAGTGCAGAGTAACATTTTTACTTTTGTCCAAAGAGATTAATTTTTTTAACTCATCCTGATCTGCATTGTACAAATGCATGAAACAGCAATAAAGACAAACACTGAATAAGGTTACAGATGAGATGATAGGATGAGTGCAAGGGCACAGAAAGAGATGAATACACGCCATCAAGTACTTATGTCTGCATGTCACATTGTAAACATAAGTGCACTTTAATTGTTACAGCCTTAGAATGAATCTTCAGTGAAACTTAAACCCAGAATCACTGGATTTAGTTACCCTAGTTGGAACTAAGTTGCTTTATTCTAAACCAACACACTCAATAGTCTTACCTCACTTCTTGAATGGTTAACTTTTACCATGAGGTTTCACAAATGATTTTTTTTCCATCTCCCTGAGAAACTTCACTGCATAATGTCACATGTGAACAGCTTGACATACTTGACTGACAAAAATCTTTAAAATAAAGCACTCTTCCATATGCTAAAGTGCTTAAACTTTCCTCTGACTGAAGATCGGAACAGTCTTGTCAAAGACGTATTATACTTCATTCCCCACCTATCCAATGGATTTCTTCATTGTGAATTCAAGGAAGGGAAACAGGAGGTGGCACACCTCAAAGGCATATGCTGCTTAGAGAAACAGCAGTGGCTGAAAGTGTCAGACAGGAGGCAGAACCTAGATCTTCTATCCAGTAAGCTGGTGCTTTATCACTCAACAGGCAATGTAGAAACTATAGATCTCCTTTTTGCAGCAGTATTTAGGAGACATGTTTCACCAGTGCATTCTGCTAACTTCTGTGTGTTGTCCTTGGAGCAGCCACTTCCAGGAATGCTGGGTCTGAGAGGTCTCACTGTTCTCCAGCTCTGTTCAGGATATGTAGATGTCTACCTGAACCACCTCATACTGCTCACTAGTCCATCTGCACATTTAGCACTTAGTTCTGGGCACTATCAAAAACCATGTAACTGTATTTTGGCAACTACTGCATGTCGGAAACAAAAAATATTTCTCTTGTCTTCTCACTCTAATATCAACTCAACACTGCCTTCCAAATACTAGTCTCTGCGTGTGCACAAGGATTTGTACCAAGCTCCAGGCAAGACTTCCCACTGTTACTGCAGCTGTTATTGCCCCTCCTTTTCCAAAGTCTCCTGTCACAGCTGGAAGTATTTGCCCTGGGACCTCATTGTTTCTAATAGCAGAAAGCTAATGAACGTTTACTTCAAGGCACAATGCTAGTGGCACCTGAAGGGTACCTGGTCCAGAAGGGCTGCGTAATGAAGATTTTATGCTGGCTCTGACCATTTTATACTAGCAAAATTGTCATAATATCATGAAATGCTGGAAAATATCAGTATTTGGGATGAAGTGGTACAGTTATTTATCTGGACAACCTCTAAGACTGGCAGAGGCATGTATTTAGGACGTACAGAGCCTCTCAGAAGAATATTATCACATGGCATTTTGCAGGACTATTGAGCAATGCTACATCCCACCTTGCAACCCAGGAATGAGCTCCAGGACAGCCTGCAAAATATCACACAGGGATGTGAGGCACACTGAGGTCAGGCAGGAGCTGCCTGTGTCTGATCTGCATTACATAGCACAGTCAAATAACTGCATTTGCAGTTTTATTGTGATTGATTCTTCTTGTTTTGTTTTTCCATTTTTCTTCTTTTTATTTCCCCCCACACCCCCCATTCCCTTCAGCTAACAGGTAATGTGGTTTCTGCAAAGTTCCTCCTGAAACACACTTGCTGACAGGTATAAAGGTAAAAGGACAGAGATATCTTCATGCAACTCTTACTTTATAGTTGAGAATAATACAGGGCTTTGGGAAAAAGGCCAGATGCTGATTTACATGCATCAAATCTCATAGAATTAATCTAAATTTCATAAAAGTAAAGGAAAGATGAATATTTTGTCCTTTTAAAATCCATTTCAATAATTTTACTAATGCTTTCTACTGCATTGTTTACAAAAAAATTGCTGAAGGAAATGAGTCCACGTGTAGGAGTTTTCTTGGTAGGCAATATAGAGATTTACTTTATGTAATTATAAGGCTTGAAATAAACAAAACTATTGTCTCTGTAAAATTACATGGAGATTTTCCCTGTTTGTAAGAATATTTTTATCTCCTTGAAAATCTAAAGTGTCCCGAAGTTCTACAAAAAGGCTTTTAGGAGAATGCTTAATATAATTTTGACTGAGTCTACTGCAAAAACACATAGCAGTTTCTGTAAAATGAAGGGACCAAATTAAAAACATATGGAGTACTGTGTTCGGTCATTCTTTTTTAGCTCCCTTTGCAATGGGACTCTCTGGGAGCAGACTGCGCTGTGGGCTAGTGTAAGTTATAAAAGTTTTAATGTTCTTCTAATTTATGATAGCTGCTAGAGGCTGTCAGGCCAAGATCCCCAGGGCACAATGAATCCCACTTCTCGGTTTGCTGTTATCACTGATAGCAAATACCAGCAGTATGAGGAGGAAAAGCAAGTATTTCTTAACACTGCACAAATCTAAATTCAAGTATGATTCAGGTGTTACCTACCTTCCAAATTCAGAGCTACCACTGCCGTGTCATCCTCCAGTCCTTCAATCACTTCACACTTGTATCTCCCATAATCCTCCAGCATAATATTCGTGATTATAAGAGAGGCATCATTCTCACTGCTTTCCCTCAGAAACACTCTGCCCTGATACTTTCCATAGCTCTTTCTGTGGTGTCCCATTGCGACAAAGACGTCCACTTCTTTGAGGTAATCTGAGGTGAGTTTGGTCCACTTGACCCGGATTTTGTGGGTTCCAGAGCCAGCTGTTGATGTGTGTTCATGGTAAAATTTACAAGGCAGTGTGACGTTGCCGCCCCGCTGAGAGAAGATCTTAGCTTGTTCTGCTACCACAAGTAGGCGGGGTCCATTTTCTTCTAGGATTCAAGGAGAAAAACAAAAAGGAGAATTAGTCTGCATTCCACCTTTACAGAATGGATATGACCAATGCTGTAAGAAACATTACCTATACTCTAAGTATGCAGGATCGGTTCCTTGCAACCATTTGCACCTACCCAGTAGCAGGGCATATAAACTGGTTACATACATATATAATATATAGGTAGGATTGTAAGGCTGCTGTATGAATGCCATCATCCATAAGTGGCTCCTTATGGGCATCCTGTATTTGCCTGTGGGCTGTTCCAGAGCTGCCCATCAGTGCTTACCTTTCTCCTGTAGTTCAGTTTTTCCAAGTAATTCTAAAGTGGTTCATTTTCCAAGAGCATTTTACTCTATACTCTGAGTTCTTCTTCTGACGTACTTCCACTAATGTCAGGATGCCCATTTTATCCTCAAATCAGTAAAATCTTTTCCTTTTCTGCCCTCTTTCTGGATAACCTCAATCTTACATCCCACCTCTTTTTTCCCAATATCCTTCTAATTATCACTGTTTCATCTTAGATGTTTTTGGCCGACTTCTCACACTGACCCACATTTAGCTGGCAGGCACCCTTCCTCCTCACTCTTACCCCAGATTCTCTGCTCCCTTTTCCCTCTGTAGGTCACAGCTGCTGATGGTGCACTGTGCAGTCACTATGTTCAGAACAGTCATCCAGAGCAGGCACTCACTTCCAACCATATGTGTTTGGGTCCTCTTTGATAGGCTGTGCTGCCTGGGGAAAGCCCTGAAATGCACAAGTTTGATGGTGGCAGCCCACTCAACTACCCACATGCTTGAATATTTCCTTCTTTCTCTTCTCCTCTCATGTCACACTGATTAAGCAAGCTCAGTGTTTCTGTAGATATTGCTGTCTTCTATCACCGAAGACATCAGCTCAAACTGGCAGTGAATCAGAAGTACACCACTTGCTAGAAAAGAATTACTAACCTCACTGCGTGCAGATGATTACAAAGAAAGACACTGCAACTCCCTGCATCTCTTCAGCACATCAGTGAGATAGCCTAGGAGTGGGATTTCCAGCTCCATGGGACAACCTCCACCCTGCTCCTGCTTGATATGCTACTTCTGATACAAGCCAGGATGCCACTGGCCTTGCTGGCCACCTGGGCACACTGCAGGCTCATGTTTAGCCAGCTGTCAATACCTCCAGATGCTTTTCTACCACAGAGCCTTCCAGACACTGTCCCAAACCTTGCATTGCATTGGGTTGTTGTGACCAAAGTGCAGGACCTGACACTTGGTATTGCTGAATCACACACAGCTGCCTCAGTCCAGATATTCAGCCTCTTCAGGTCCCTCAGTAGGGCCTTTCTTCTTTCATCAGGCAGATTGACACTTCCTCACAGATTGCTGTTGTCTGCAGATTTAATGAGAGTGCACTCTGTCCCCTTGTTCGGATCATTAATAAAGATATAAATCAGGGCTGGTTCCAGTACTGAACTCTGATGAACACCACTAGACTAGGATATGCTGTGTCAAGAGCATCACTATTACCTGCATGGGACAAACCAGACAGAGTGCCTACAGACTGAGCAAGCTTGAGTGCTGCAAGCTGGGTTAGTAAGACAGGAATCCCTTCAAGAGAAAACCACTGCTGTAGGGTCCCAAAACATTCTGTATACATTGCATTTTTGTTGGTGTGAACAGGGCATGGGGTACTTTGGCACGCAGAGGGGTGCATCTGAGGAGAGAGGTGACCTCATGCAGGGCACAACAGAGAGTGTTGCCAGCCCTGCTTTCATAGGAAGAGGAGAAGGAAGGATGGGAATGCAGCCAGTATAGCTTCTCTGTTGCCTTCCCTGTTTCCATCAGGGACAAAGAAGTCCCACATGTTTCTGTCTACCTTGGGAGGGGAAATGTTATGTTTTTGGGTGGTTATTGCTGAGAAATCTGAATCAGAGCTCAGCTATTTTGTGTCTTTAATACTGAAATAGGTAAGCTAATAAATATCAGCAGAAAGGACAGGGCTGGAGGGAGAGTCTGACTCAGGCCGTTAATGCTCACTCTTTCTAACAAACAGCTTGGTCGTGCCAGCCAGGCTGGAGGATTGCCCAGAGCACTGTCACCTCTGTCAGCATCCCAACTGACCCCATGCCTCTCCTGGCTGCTGCTCACCTGCCCTCTGGCCCTCAGCTCAGCTGGTGCCAGAACTTGGGTGCCAGGAAGTGCAGGGAATAGGAAGGGGGAAGGGAAGTGTGGCTTCTCTCAGACTTGTGTCCTGAGGCACCATACTGCAGTGAGCAGCGATCTGTCATGAGACAGGGACCTGATGCTGGGAACTGAGAAAGAGCTGTGCTCCACATGTCGGAGACACGTGAGTCCTGCATACCACTAGAAGAAAAGGATGCTTTTTTTCCCCCAAAACTTCTTCTTTCAGAAGCCCCATCAGAAAAATTGTAAGCTGCATGGATGGATGACTACAAAGTCTGCAAATTGCAGTTAGCACCTTTTAAGCTATTGACTTCATCAAAACAGTTTGGATCCTTTCTGCAGATGAGATGGGACTTTGTGTGCAGACACACAAGTATCTCAGACAGTGGGTGAATGGTGAAGAACACGCAGGGCAGCTCCTTCTACTTGGGAGCAGAAATGTTAACAGCCTGACTGTTGATTCTGGCCTTGGCTCAGAATTAGGACAAGAAAAGTTTGCTGGGTGAGTTTGTTACCTTTTCACACGCCTCATAAAACAGGCAATAGCTTCTCTGTTACAGAACCAGCCAACACTGGAGATTAATTTTTATTATTTTTCCACTGCTGCTTCTTTATTATCAGTTTCGGGTTTTGATTTGCTTGTAAATATCAGCCTCATTTTGTTTAAGAAAGGATCCAGCAAGAGGTCCTCACGAGGAGTCACCACAAAGAAACAAGGGTGTATTATTCTCTTTGATAACAGTCCCTCATGTTTTGTCACAAGAAGTCTGTTTCATTTTCCACCTCTCTCTCTCTCTCTTGTGTTTGTCCATTATGCATTTTGCACTGCTGTCCTCACTGCTCCCCAGCGAGTTTTCAGACAACACCAAGCTGAATGGTGCAGTTGGTATAGCAGGAGAAAGGGATGCCATCCAAAGGAACAAGAAGAGGCTTGAGAAGAACCAGAACCAAATGAGGTTCAGCAAAGCCATTTGGTTCAGAGTGAACCCCGATATATACAAATACTGGAAGAACTCCTCGAGAGCAGTCCTGCTGAAAAGGGCTTGGGAGTCCTGATGGATGAAAAGCTGGACATGAGCCAGCAGTGTGCACTTGTAGCTTAGATGACCGACATTATCCTGGGCTGCATCAACAGAGGGGTGGCCAGCAGGGAGAAGGAAGGGACTAACCTCCCCTACTCTGCCCTCAGGAGTCCCCACCTGGAGTACAGCAACCAGATCTGAGTCCCCCAGCACAAGAAAGAGGTGAAGCTGCTGAAGCAGGTCCAGAAGAGGGACATGAGGATGCTCAGAGGGCTGGAGTACCTCTCATACAAAGAAAGACTGAAGGATCTGAGCTTGTCAGTCCCAAGAAAAGAATATTTTGAAGAGATCTTGTTACAGCCTTTCAATACCTAAAGGAGGTTTATATTCAGGATGGAGACTGACTTTTTATACTATTTGATAGTGACAGGATAAGGGGGAATGGCTTTAAACTAAAAGAAGTGAGTATTTTGATTAGAAGTCAGGATTAGATTAAAATTCTTCAGTCAGAGGAAGGTGAGACCCTGGCACAACTGCCCAGAGAGTTCTGGGGGTCCCAATCCTGGAGATGCTCAAAGCCAGGTCAGGTGGTGCTCTGGGGAGTCTCAGGTTAGGGGACAGCCTGCCTATGGCAGGGGGTTGGAGCAGAGTGCATTTTAAGGTCCCTTCCAACACAAGTCATTCTGTGATTTTATGACTCTTGTTGCTGTCACTCTGTATATGCCTTATCTTGACTTCAGAGTGGCTCCCATTTCAAGGATGCTAAATGGACTTGCTCTCACTGGCTGGCCTATTGGTTTTGTTCCATATTTTAGTACCAGACACACATCCAGATGTTTTGTTTTGTTTACTTTTGAATGGCTTTTGTGTTCAAGAGGCTTGAGAAGCAAGCCAGGTTTTGAAGGAACACAGTGTAGGGCAGAGAGAATGAGTCAGTCTGTGGCCCCTGGCAAAGAGCTTTATCCACGTTATCCATCAAAACTGCCCAGAATCTTGTGCTGACCGTGGTACAGAACTTGATTATTCCCATATTTTAATGGAATAATTGACAGGGAAGCAATAGAGAAAAAAAATTAGGATTTTTTAGACTGTTTTGCCAGTTAAAAATCATGAATTGCTTAGATGTTCCACCCTGTTAACAAACCTTAAGTGCAGTACTGATATAAACACATATGTACACATGCATTACTCAGAGAATCTTAAGGGAAAAACATTAAGAAGAATCACATGCACTTTTTTCCACATAATTTTCCTTCTACTTGTTTTGCTAAATACTTTCTATATAGTTACTTTTTCACTTTTGCTCTTAGCAAAAAAAAAAAAAAAACCTAAAAATTATTATGCATTGGCTGCATGACTACGGAAAGCTGTTCTGATTTGACTCAAGCATCTATTTCATGTTGTTTATATGAAGAGAAAGAAAACACAGACAGCTAACTCCTATGCCTCCATCTCTAAACTGACATAAAAAAAAATTCCCTATGTATTATTTTTATGTTTTGACATACAACTGGAAACAGACATGCTTGATAAATCTTAATTTACAAGTTCAGATAAATTCTTCCAAACAGCAATACACCTAAAATATCCACTATACAAATGGAAGAGAAGAAAACTGTCTTTCCTGAATGGGTATGACAAGATGAGGCAAAATACCTTTCCATTGATCCCATCTTTTCATGCTGACTAACATGGTGGAGAAGATATCTCTAAGGATCTGCGTTAGTAGTTGAACTACCTAGGAATCCTAACTGTGTGAAATAATCAGGAAAATAACTGGCTTCATTTACTAAACCACCACCACCTTTATCTTAAAATTCATTAGGTTTATATTTACTTTTTATCAGTACAGATAAATAAATTGAATGAAGATCAGACTGCAGCCAGGTATTGCTTTGCATAGCATCTACCTCCATGAATTTCCTGGTTTTAAATCTGCTCTTGACCCCGTGGCAACTCTCCTTATTTAGGGTTAGTTCTAATTAATTTTGGACAGGTAGCTGGGCAAAGGAGCAAATTCTGTCACCAACTAACAAGTACTGGTATCACCACCTGTCAGTGGTGCATGGGAGGACAGGAACAGCCCAAAGAGAAATAGGAGCCATGGATGTTCTTCAGTCCTCACAGTGAAAGGGCTTCTTACACCTTACTGCCATGACAGGAGAGGAGGGCACTAAGATTTACAGCCTGGAAGTGCAATCTTACGTTGAAAAGTGAGCCTGAATATGCATTGATTAGGTCAAATACAAATCCTTGTTAGCCCCAAGAGGAGAAGCACAGCACTAGCATCATATCAATAGCTGTTCTGTGTATAAGGAAACATTCTCAATTACCTTTAAATGTTACTTCTGTGGAATTGTGAAGGTGAAGGCAAAGTGAAGTTTTAAATTGATGTTTAGTGTAAATCCTCCTCCTTCTGTGACAGTTTCTCATGACCCAGATATACTGGGACCTATGATACAAGGTCTAGTAAACTGTCCTGAATGACTTTATTGAAACCAACATGCCAACAGAAGGTAAGGTTGTGTTTTGCTGACACTTCCACTACATGGCATTGCAATACGCTGCACTATGAAGGTAAAGTGAGTTGTATAGATGTGAAAAAGGAGCTCAAATATAAGAAGAGACTGCATGATAGATTATGAGATAATCTACAGTCCTCAGTGACAATAACATCAGTAAGACATTTTAAGGAAAAAAAAAAGTGCAAGGAAATGGAAACAATTAACAGGAAGTTTCACTAACAGGGGAAAAATTTATAAAGATTGATGAAAGGAATAAAGTCAAAAGTGCCCAAGCATGAAACTTAGGAACAGTTAGTGCATGATGTATGATGCCAAATCACTAGTGTATCTAACCTCTTCTCAGGTATGTGGGTAGATCAGAAAGTCTGGTCTGTGTCTTTCCACCAGTTGCTTCTGGCTTTTTTTGAAGAAAGGGAGGTGGGCTGTGAATAAAACCCAACAGCATGGAGAACAAGTTGGTCAAAGATTTGTTCTGATTTTATTATTGATTAATTGATCTATTTTTTTTTTCCTTCTCAACTGGGCAATACAAGAAACTTTTCTGTTCAGCCCAGGTTCACGTTATTTCTTGGTATGTACAAAACTATTTTCACAGAGTTCTGATGGGTAAATGGTATCTGAACAGTTAATAAGTGCTATATAACATAAATTCAAGTCCAATTAAATGAAAAACTAGAAGGTTGTTGGTTCTTTTTAAACCTAACTTGATATTTTCTCCTTTAGCCTTTCCGGTTGTTTTTCTAAAAGCTGAACAAACTAGTAGCATACATTAAAGGCTCCTTCCACCTTTAAGTAATTAAGTTAGCAATTACAGCAACAGATTAGTCAACTTTGTTTATTTTGCAGAACAGCAACACACAAGAAGAATCCTGTTATTGCTGAGGGGTACGCTGTGTCTTTGAGTAATAGGTCAGCAAGCAGGAAAGGAACGGTGTAAAGAGATCTACAAAGCTGAGCGCTTAAAAGAATCATTTTCCTTTCTCATGGGTCTCAGAAACCTTTGCAGAGCTTGATTTCAGAGAAAAATCTGAGTCATTTATAATATTCATATACAGAGATTAATATTGTTTTCCTGCTGTGTACATTCATGTAGCTACTTCTGTCCCACATGGGACCCTTGCCATATTTTCACATCAACTGGATGATTTCAGTTAGTATTATGATTTTCTATCCTAAAATTAGTACCCTCTAGAGCACACACCATTTACTGGGGTGGAAATGTAGTGAGAAGAACACATTGCATTTAAATATAGTTCTCTCATTTGTCTTTGTCGCACAGAAGCTTAAGAGTAGTGGTACATTTATGTAGACAAACTAGAAGGCAGGAAGGTGTGAGGCCCACCTGATGATATGGTTAAACTGTCTGAGATCATAGAGCAACCTGACCAAAATAAAAAAATGCTCCACAAGCTTCAAGAAAGGACATAAAGTCACAGAAGTGTTAAATGCATTTATACATATTCCATATATTTTGTTCTTTGATACTAGACTAAAAGCACAGAAGAGCAGATAAATGCAAACAAAATGGGTCAGAAGAAAGAAGTAGAATGGAATACTGGTGAACACAGGGAGAAAAAATGGCTAGTAAATAAGAAACCAGACTGAGGACTAGTTTCACTGGGGACAGGAAGAGCCAGGAACTGAAATTTGCACTGTCAGGGGGAACAGAGATATTCATAAAGACAGTGACACATTTCTGTGGTAAACTTAATGGTCTATTGCCATGAAAGACTTGGAAAACAGAAAGCCAAGCTGTTCATAAGGAGCAAGAATAGAAGATAAGGATTTCTGGCTGGAGAGAAGATGAAAGCATATGCAGCCTTGGTTGATGTGTATCAGACAACTAGCACTGCCACATCCCTGCTTGGAATGGACCAATTTGACTGCACAGATAGTGACTTTGTGAGATATTCAGAGTGGAAATCATTCATCCCAGAGTTTACCTTCTAGATGGGCACGCTCTAATGTGCTGATTTCTGGTCCTCTATAAGCAAGACACTAACTGCTGATAAGAAAAACTCTAAATGAAGAAAATGGAGAAAACTTGAAGTGAAAACTTGATATTTATACCTACTGCAACATTCAAGAGGTCTAAAAGCATTTAAAAAAGTTGAAGGAAATAAACGCTCAAAAGAAAAGGCATTTGAACAATCGAGCTCTGTGTTATAAGAAGAATGGTTTGTCAATCCAAGAAGAGAATGATTGGTGGGATACGGCTTGCTCTCGTTAGCAAATGCTAAGCCTGAGAAACAATGGGATTTTTTACTCTAATGCTGCAACTAGCCAGATCCTCTGGTTCCTGACAGAGAATTTCTACAGCAGTCAGAAGTGTGCTGAAACAGCAGTTGGAATAAAATATGGTGTCAATTTTTTATTGCCTCTCAAGGAAAGCCAAATGAAAGAAAGTGGAGATGAAGTGCCATTGTGTACCCAGATCTAAAACATGTTGGGAAAGACTATGAAAGTTGTTACTGCAGTGGTGGAAGTTTTCTAAACAGGTATGGGTCCATTTTGGGGTTGTGGAGTGAATCCACAGCTGGAGATGGAATGCAACAGGGATATTAGTCAAGTGCTATAGTAAGAAATCTTCTGGTTTCAGTAAAGTTAACTTTGATGCTCAGAAATATGGATGTTGTTTAAAGTATGTGAGAGCACTGGTGTGAAATAAAAACATAAAAATGAGAGCTGGACTCAGAAAATATAGTCTCTTCAATGAAAAGTGTGGGAAAATTCACAGCCTGAAGTATGGGCATTGCTACTAGTACTCGGTATGGCAAAGGTAGAGATATTAGCTAGTCTATCACTTTAAGATTGATACCATATATTTCCACACAACAACAGTATAACGTATATTTAAGGGAAGTCATTTAACTGTCAACAAGCTGATGATTCTGGCCTCAACAGTATATGGAACCTTAGAAGAATTTATAAAGAAAAATAGTTGTTGAAGAAAGATAATTAGCACAAATCACTAGAAAGAGGAAATACAATGCAGCACATATTTTCCAAAGGGTGTCAGATTAATTTGATATCAATTATATAATAAAAATATTTATGGCCGAGAAAACAAGATGTATTTATTTTTGGATTTTATGGAAGCAAGTGATATGGGGAATATTAAAAAAAATAAAGCAGGGTGGAGAACAGAGTGTTTGCTGTTACGTGTGTAGGAATTTAATAGAAGGGAGAACATGACTGCTTGGCATGAAGCATAAATGACAGGCCTGGAAAAATGCCAGTCAACCCTCCCCAATAGGAAGGGGAAGAACAACAGATATGTGGAATACATGAGGTCAGAAAAAAGATGGACAAAGAATGATAGCATTCAATACCAATTGTAAGATCTATATTCTTCAACATTTCCACCCACCAGATGATGCTGTCCAGGTCTCCATCCCACCTGTCCTTGGACACCTCCAGAGTTGGGGCTTCTCAGGGCAACCTGTGCCAGTATCTCATCACCTTCTGCATGAAAAGGCCCATAGACATTTAATCTAAATCTCCCCTCTTTTAGTTTCATGCCATTCCAACTCATTCCTTCATTTTCTGCCCACATAAAAAGTCAGACTTCCTCCTGTTGGAGCCTCCCAGCTCCCTTCAAGTACTGGAAGGGCTTGTACCATCACCTCAGAGCCTTCTCTTCTCCAAACTGAACAAGCCCAGTTCCCTCAGCCTTTCTTGTAAGTAGGAGAGGTGCTCCAGCCCTCTGATCATTCTTGTGGTCTCCTCTGGATCCACTTCAGCAGCTCCACATCTTTCTTGTGCTGAGGGCCAGACCTGGATGCGGCAATCCAGACACGTTCAGAGTAGAGGGGGACAATTCCCTCCCTTGCATCTGGCCATGCAGCCTAGGATACAGAATTACTGATTCAAACCTTGTCCTTGGTAACTGCAATGAAGGAATGAAGAACAACAACTACTAAATATCAATGACCATCAATCCGCACTACAGCAAGGCCAGGAAGAAGGCAGATTTCACCAAAGTCTAAAGAATAAAGGATTTTTAGCAAGTAAGTAGAAATACTACTGCTAGCCTAAGATTTTATCTGGAAAGAAGTCCTGTCTGGACACGCACAAGACATTTGAATACAAACAAGTACGTAGATGAACAACTAAAATTAGTGGGCAACTGGAGGTTATACAGTTAGGGAAAAATCTGAAAAAGTTTATTCATGCTGATAGCTGTGAGGAGACACAACTGTATCTCATTAATGTCTTAAAGTGAGTATCAAAGACTATAAATAATATAGTTTGAAGGCAAAGAACTGCATTAAGAGAAGCATAAGACTATTCAGTGGTTGTAAGCAAGCATGTAGAAATCGGAAGAATGTTTCTTGTTCCAAAACAGGGTCTAAAACTGCCTTGTAGTAACAACAACTGAAGCCAATCTTGTTTAAAAATGATAGTTCATGGGATGTCACATGATGCAAAAAAAAAAAAAAAA
>VXAB01001876.1:55263-86078 GCA_013399175.1 Odontophorus gujanensis
AAAAAAGGCCTTCAAGACTATATAATGGGTGAGCAAATGCTCACCCCGTCTTTTGGAAAATGTATCCATCACATATCTCCACTGAAGGCACCGCTCTGTACTTGATCACTGATGAACATACTTCAAGCTGGTCAGGATTCTTCTTAGTGTTTAATTCTCCATTAAACATGGCAGCCCCTTCTTTGCCACATGCAATGGGTGCCTGCAGCCAGGAACATCCTGCCTTGTGCCACCCTCCTGGTGTGATGGCAGCTGTGGCATGGGGCAGCACAATACATGGTGCAATCACCAAGAAAGGCATATCACCCCTAGACTGGGTAGGTTATCCAAAAATTCACCAGAGAAATTTATATTCTCAGCTATAGGCAAAGTGATAGCAGTCAGATTCAATTTCTGCAGTAACCTAAGATCTCTGGGGGAAAATGATAGGTATGGATGTTTTGGCATTAAAATTAATACAATCTTGTCTGACAGTGAGTTATCAGTAAAAACTGGTAATTTAAATAAACAGGTAAACCTGCTTATTCGTAGATGCAATTTGAAACTCTGATATTAACCATGGTTTTATTGTACTTTCCCAACCATAATTCATCAATCACTGGTAAATCTAAAAGCTGACAAAGCACCAGCATTTACATTTTAATATAATATTCTACAAATTAACAAGACACCTTCAGTAATACTACTGTGCAAGTAAGAAGCATCTCACTGAAGAACAGCAACAAATCCAAATTGTGTCACGTATCAACTTCTGTTTTTAATACAAAAACTACTTCCCTCTTTACTACTGCAATTGCTTTCAAGATAGAGAACATTGAAGCATCCACTACGTGAGGTTAAAAGACTGTGCCACAAGAAGTGTGCTCTGGCAACATATTCTGCCAGCTGCTCACACATGTAGCTTCATGGGGCAAAGACGGTTAAAGAGGAGAGACACTTAACAGGAGGTACCTTGTACAAGAAGGAAATGGGGTACTAGTGCACAAGAACAGAGAGAAAACCAAACTGCTAGGTTAGGACAGTGAAAAATGGGCCTTCTTCATTAAAGGCTGTGTCTTTCTGTAAATATTCCTGTATTTAATACAGCAAAACCCAACAAGCAAACGTACAAGTAATCAAAGACACCTAAAACAGCTAACAGAATTAGTAAAATCTATCTAAATAATTTACTGTTGAAATAAATAAACTGAAATCTGTGGATTATTCACATCTGTGCACAAACCTACTGCAAAATATAAACAATTACAGGTCCCCTCTTCGTGAAGATCTGTTCCATCTGGCAATTGTTGCTAGCCATTATAAAAGTATCTGTTAATGAAATAAAATGTATACATTTTCAGGGAAAGGATGTCAGCTTCATGAACAGAAAATCTCTTATTCGTAAGAATGATGAAGGATGAAAAGCAATCTAGACAGTACTCACACACTCTCCTCTATAGCTTTTTCTAAAAGCAGAAGTATTGAGTAGAATATCTCAATCTAGCTGACGAGGAATAGACTACAGGTTTAACATGACCAGCTCAAGTATCCTGAAGCTCATGTCTTCCATACACATATCAACGCCTACATTTAAGCAACTGAGTCAAGCCATAAGAATGAGATTCAGCTCCATATTGTAGACACATAAATCAGCATGTCTGTATGTAAAATATCTGTATTTTACTTAGGAGTCCAAGCAACTGTTCTGGTCAGTTTATATCTAGTTGATGTAGTCAGTGGATGGCAAATAGGTGTTTTGCTGACATGGGATTCCTTTCACCTACTCACTTCTGACTTTCAACTTCCTCTAACTGCAGTGCAGCCTCCCTGGAGAAGTGGGATGTGTGGACATGAATCCTGCAACCTGAAGTAAATGGCACACTTTGTGTGGCGTTTTTGACTGAGGAATCTAATAAGAAGATGTTTAGGTACAGACGTCACAGTAACAAGATATAGATGCACACTCATTCAGTCTAAGATGCAGCTCTCAGGAATAAGGATGCCCAAAGTGCAGCTCTATCTCAGAACCTCCTTACAAGAGGGACATGATTCCTGTTTCTTTTGCTCTAGACAGCTCCCCACTCACTACAGTAAAAAGCACTTCAGAAAGCCAGTACTCACCTCCCTGTTGACTGCACAAGGAGTGCTGGTATTCTGACTAACCCTGATAGCATTGACACACTTCTTTTTCAGATGTCCTAGTACCAGAAGTGGCAATGGTAATATCAGTCTTTCTCATGGAGAGCACCTACCTTCTTGTAAGTATTCAGAATCTTGAAAGATCTTCAATTCTAAAAGGCTTGTAAAGTACATGGTCTCAGCTACAGATTTGAGACCTCAACTAGAAAACTCAAATTAAAATCCACTTCTTGCCCTGCTATGGCCCTACCCTATTTTGTCTCTATTCCAGTTTTCATTATTTTACTGAGAAGAAAGTTTCTTCTTGGACAAAAAGCCCCTTGGGCTGATGGAATGAAGATAAGACAGATTCAATAGACTGCTCTCCAAGTTAAGCTGCTCACACAAATGAAATTTCACTGATGCAATGGCAAAAGGAAGCAATAATTAATGGTATGAGAAAGATAACAACTATATGGTCTATTATTGTGACTTAGAGCAAGATTTCCTTGACTTCCTCCTATAGTACTTCATTAGTAAAGTCAATTTGGAAATATGTGAGAATAAGTGAGACTGTATAAGTCATGGGGCCATCTAAAGCACCAGACGGTCAATGTCTGGATAACAAGTTGTCATAGTACTATCCTAACCATAGGCAGAATATTTCAGTGGAAAAAGCAGCATGACCATTCAAAGACATCTGGAATCCCCTAGAGTCTATTAATTCCCTGGGAAGAATGCTGATAAATTGCTTGCAAGGAGAAAGAGAATATTTTTGCAGTCTTTGAAATGTCTGCCATGTATTAGAAACAAAATGTATTCCAGAGACACAGGATAACATTGGTAACAATACTTCAGACATTATTCACATTATAGCCAAGGTTGCCTAGTCTGGCCTTATGAACAGAAGTTAGAAAATTTGGTGCTCTATCCTTAATGCAAGAATGGAAAAGGCAAATGTGCCACAACAAACACCTATCATTTATGGATCATTTCAGGTCATTCAATACTTTGGGTAGGTTTCTTTACTATTCCTTATAACGGAGTATATAAAAATGCCTTGAGTTCAGAATCCTTGATGTTTTCATTTAAAGAAGGCTGATGGCATGTTTTTCAATAACATAGTGCAGCACTATAGAAAAGGTACTCAGTTTTTTATTTTGTAAAGTGGATTCACTTGTTTGCAATCTCCACATGCCAGTGGTTTTTAAAGAGTTTATACAATCCAGCTAATGCAGCTGGCCCTCCATCTAGACTGAATCACAGAGTGATAGAATAATTAAGGTTGGAAAAGACCTCTAACACATCATCTAGTCCATCCATCCCTACTTCCAATATTGCCCATTAAACCACGTCCCTAAGTACTACATCTACACTTTTCTTAAAACACTTCCAGGGACAGTGACTCCACCACTTCCCTGACCAATCTGTTCCAATGCCTCACTACTTTTCCTGAGAAGAAATTCTTCCTAATATCCTGAATATTGTGAACTTGAATTATTCCTGAATAATTTGAACCTTCCCTTGTGCAAACAATTCCAGTTCCCTCAGCCACTCATCATAACACTTGCACTTAAGACCCTTCACATGTTCATTGCCCTTCTATGGACATGCTCCAGAACCATAAAGTCTTCCTTGTAGTGAGGCGCCCAAAACTGAACACAGTGCTCAAGATATGAACTCACCAGTGCTGAGTCCAGAGGGGCTGTTGCTTTCCTAGTCCTGCTCACCACACTATTTCTAATTCAAGCCAGGATGCCATTGGGCTTTTTGGTCACACTGCTGGCTCATATCCAGCTGAGCGCTGACCGACACACCCACGTCCTTTTCTTTCACACAGTCCTTCAGTAGTTCTGCCCCAGCCTGTAGCATTGGGTGAAGTCATTGTGATGGAAATGAAAGACCCAACTCTTCGTCTTGTTGAACCTCATACAATTGGCCTCATCTCATCTATTCAGCCTGTCCAGGTCCTTCTGTAGGAACTTCCTATCTTCAAGCACATCAGCACTTCTTCTCAACTTGATGTCATCTGCAGAGTTCCTGAGGGTGCACTCAGGCCCTTCATCCAGATCATCAGTAAACATATTAAGCAGGATGGGCTCCAATAGCAAACCCTGGGGAACACCACTTGTGACCAGTCAGTCACGAGTTCTTCTATTCTGACATCTTTTTGGACAAAACGTTTCCTTCAGCCTTTAACAAGTATGGAGGTTACTGGAGATCAGTAAGGGAACCTGGTCTCTCTCCCGGACTTTTCTTGACTCTTTTGCAGCACCATATGCATTGGGAAGTTCTGCTGGAATTTCTTCTGCATCTCTAGCTTCATCATATCGATCCAGTTCCAACTGTACTTTTTTGGACACTTGGATTTTTACAGAATCATAAATGACTGAAGCTTCTAGTGTTCTCCTCCTCTAGAAGAATAGTGAATGCTACATGTCTATCTCCTTTGGATCATTAAAGAAAATCCCATACATGAAAACTTAATAATCAGGTCCTTACAAACTGCTATTTTTATCTTTTCATAATAATTATTAGTAATATTATATTAGTAAGGTTTACTTTACTCCTTGTTTTTGGAAATTTTAGCTACCTTTCCATATCTAAGCTTGCAGTAGCAGATTTAAACCGAGGGTTTTGTACAACCATGGACCATTCCTACAGGGTCTGTCAGAACATGAGGTTATTTTAATTTTTTGGATACAAAAAGCTGTGAGGATTTTGTGTGTGAGTGTATGTGTGTGTGTGTGAAAAGGCATTCAAGTATATGGATACTGTGGAATTTAACTAATTATCATTAGATTAGGACATTTGAATAGGGAGGCTTTGAAACTCTAGTTCCCATTGGTCATGTTCACAGTCTTACACATCAAAGCAGCAGTACTAACTGTTGCCTGACCACTAAGATCCGCCAGATGCAGGTCTCAGGATAACAAAAACTAGTTATCTAAAGTACTAGATTCAGTTCATTGCTTTCTGTGGTGAATGCTTACTCATCCATCCTACATCTCATGCCACGTCTCCTCTGAGACTCCTTTTGTGCTCTCAGCCCTCTGAAACCTGTTGGTATTTTAAAGCAGACCTAGGAGATCTATTGGCAATACTCAAGTTTTCTTAAGTCTCCACCAAGTACAGGTGTAAACTGTGTAGAAAAACTGTTTTTACATATCAAAATAAAACAAACCTCAAGCCTCATGTAAGGACAAAGAAAAGCTAAACATTTCCTTTCTTGCAAATATAGCAAAAAGGAATGAATTCAAGAGAAGCTTAGAAAAAGCAAATGATCATCCTACTCATAGAATTTGTGTCTTGGAACAGAAACTTCCTAGACTCACTCACACTTCCTGATAAATCACTCAAGACAAATGATCTGATCATAACTTAAAATTTAGGCTTAAACTTTCTGCTAATGAAATATTATGAAAGTTAATGGAATCATAAAGCTAGGAATCAGACCATGATAATAATAACAATAACCTGAGATATGCAAGTAGGTGAGATTCCATCTGTTTCACCTGCAGGAGGTACGTCTCTATTCTGACTGTCTCACAGTTAATTTGATGAAGTTCTCATTTCTTTTCCCCAGCTAATCTGACTGTCCCAGCCATATTAAAATTAAAAACGTTAGTTGTGCCTTTGTATCCTTGAAGAATCCTTCTATATTAGAGAGCAGATGCAATGCCAGCCTAATGAGCAGAGGCCCAGTGCCAGCTTGCTGTACAGAATTACCAGCAGCACACAATTTCTGGCAAGGATCCTGGTGCAAAGCATAAAGCGGCCCCTTCTCCATCTGACAACAAGTACTTGGTCCTGTCCCCCCTCTTTCCTGTGGTCCAAAAATCATGCTGCCTGTACTTTGAGTCTTTCAGAATGACTTTAACAAGCCACCCACTTTTCCAGAGAAACAGTAAGAGTGATACAATGCACTGCATTTTCATTGCTGTTATGTGTTGCTAGGAAAAGTATCCACCAAATCACTGCTTCTAAGAAGACAATTTAATTTTACAACGGCACTGTTTTCATCAAACATCTGCTTCTCACTGCAAGGGTACTCATGTTTCCTTTGGACATTCAGTCACAAAGGCATAGATGTGGGGGCAGCTAGATCAAACACATATGGGAGTCGGTTGTAAAAGCATGATTTTTTCAGCATTTATTTAATTGAACTAATCAGCAACCAATGGCAAAACATTCTATCTGCAGAGATCTGTAATTCTAGGGAGGATGAAGTCTTGAGGCTAGGGCAGGAGTTCAAGCTCTGGGAAGCAAGAGTTCATCTTTGCTCCCTCCAGCCCTCTAGAAATGCACAGAGGGGCATGGAGGTGGTGGAGGGAGCTGGCTATCCTCTGTCTGCACCCACTCTGTGACAGTATTTTGCTGCTCAGAGGGCACTGTTTAAAACAATTGAGTAACATTTAGAGGGACCCTCACATCTCACTGAAGTGATATATCTAGTGCAGAAAAGGTCTTCTTCATAACCACTTCCAGACACTGTACACTTTCACATCCTTAAACATCAAATGATAGCTTACCACACACAAACATGCAGATGTCTGCCTGTACCAAGCTTCCCACTGCTTTCTTAAGTATTTTTCACAATGAGGTGTCTTAAGAATATTGAGAAACACTGAAAAAGCTCGAATCAAATATTTAGCTAACTTCTTAATGGTTAGATTTGGCGGAAAACAAGCAATGAAGATGTCAAAGCTCATGGATGTCTGTGGGACAATAACTAAATAAAGGCAAATTTCTAACCTCATTGCTAAACAGTGTTGCTCCATTATTACACAAACACTTTTTATATTTTGCTTACAAAATGATCAGCAGTAGTGGGAATACCATGAGTTCACATTATGATCTGAAAATTGCTCTTTGAGACAAAGAAGTGCTATTCCTTTTTGAAAAAAAATTACCCTGTGCTATTTTACAGC
Source organism: Odontophorus gujanensis (assembly GCA_013399175.1). Classification (NCBI taxonomy): domain Eukaryota; kingdom Metazoa; phylum Chordata; class Aves; order Galliformes; family Odontophoridae; genus Odontophorus; species Odontophorus gujanensis. Next base: position 62,292 of record VXAB01001876.1, read on the forward strand.
AATAATAACAGAGACTTGCGCAGATATCTTTTGCCACTCAGGTGTGAGAAACATGTCAAAAAAATAGTGAATATTCAAAGCTCCAAACTGTCTATCTAACACATGCAGACAGATACTGCCAAATAGTGACTGCATTTCAAACTAAGTAAGCTTACAGCAACCCTAGAAAAAAAATCAGAAAAGTTTACTGGAGTGCGAAAGACAGGATAATCATTTGAAAAATCTAAAAATCTTGCTACAAGGCATTGCCAGGATTGAAGCTGGTTACATGGGATATTTTACTGAATGAACTGGCACAAGTGGATACCCAACAATTTAATACGAGTGACATTTTTCTAGGTGGTCTTTCCAAGTGCAGTGATTGACACTGTAGATTTTGGCAATGAAACGCAGAGTGAGCTGGAGCAAGTGCTTTATATCAACATCTCTCTGGCAAATTTCTCCTTAATTTCAAGCCGCTGGCAATGCCTTAATACAGGGCACAGTGAGACAAGGGTTTATTAGGGTGAGCAAAGGAAAGGGAAACCTACTTTATGAAGGAGGCTAAAAGAGCTTGTCCTTGTCAGCCTGGCAAAACACAGCTGAGCAAAGATATAATTGCTGCACATAAATATATCACAAGGTAAATGCCAGAGAAGAAAAGGAACATTATTTCAGGTAAAATTTAGGAACAGAACATGCGGGGCCATAAATAAATTCAAACCAGAAAATAAATAATTTTATGCTAACTAAAATTATCACGGTCTTCCTCAAGACCTTCCTATCTCAGGGATGAGGCAAGAAACACAGCTAGCTTTAAAGCTGGTGGAATTGGTGTGCTCTATGAGGATTTCTCTAGAAGGTTGGTGACACCCTGGCACAGCTGTGGGTGCCCCATCCCTGGAGGCTCTCAAGGCCAGGCTGGGTGAGGCCCTGGGCAGCCTCATCTTTGCTGTAACAACCAGACCTTGGCATGGGCTGGAGTTTAGTGGGTTTTAAGGTCCATTCCAACTCAAGTCTGTGATTCTATGACTTGCTGGTATGAAGAGGAACTCGGACCAAAGAGGAATGTGTTACAGTACAGGGTGATGATCCCTTAGTGCTTCTAGCCCTAAGTTTTGGCAAAGGCCTCAACTATAGCATGTTTCCTGTAACAGTCAGAAGTTGTTTTTTTTTCTCTACAGCAGGTCCAAAACACTTTTGATTGTGTTATTAAACATGTGTTCCACTCTACTTGAGCAGAGCTTCCTAACGCTCCATGCTCAACCACAGACATACTCTCGGTGCAAAACATCCTTCCTGCCCTTTTCTTTCTTAAAAAAGAATTCTCAAAACAGCTTTTAACAGTCAGACCTGGTCTATCACTCCAGTAACCTCCTAAGTAGACTCTGTGCTTTATCTAACTGTGCTGTCAGCCTTAATATAGATCATTAAATATCTGTAAATGAATTGAGGACACATGGCTGGCTTAATGGCCTGATGTTTTCAGTAGTCAGTTACATGGAAGGCCTGGCTGTGTCCACTGTGTCGTTTATACGAAAATGTGAAGATGACATCTCTTCTGAAGGTGTGGAGGGCAATGTAGCCTTTCCACAGTATTTGTTTATGATGTTTTTGAAATTTCCATTTATGTGAAAATAAAGGAAAATAGCACATCCCTTTCCATTCTGGGTTGCTCAGAAGAATGGCACAGGATATTAAGTTGAGAAAACAAATACCATTTCAATACTTACTGTGAATGAATAAGAAAGAAACTCAGGAACTCCTGAGCTCCTCCATACAGTCTTGGTTTAATACTGTGGTGAGGAACTAGTTCTAACCATTTGAGTAAATATCAGAATATGTAAAACACATATTTTGTTGCTGTGTGACAGATGGCAGCAGAGGGGCAGTCCAACAGAATGGAGTCTGACATGGATGTGCATATGGAGCAAAGGTGTGTCACTGAATTCCTCCACGCACCCACTGACATTCACTGATGTTTGCTGAAGGTTTATGGAGTTCACCCAGTGGATGTGAGCACAGTGAGGCAGTGGGAGGTGCATTTCAGCAATGTGACAGTGACAGTGGGTCACCTCTGATGGTGCAGATTGTTAAAAGCATGACATGCAGGTTCTTGTAAATTGCTGGTGAAAATGCACAGCTCATGGTGGTGACTGTGTTGAAAAACAGTGTTTTATGGCTGAGAATTTTCTCTAACAAATAGTGTTATTGTGCTCTTTGTTGTATTTTCTCTGGAAAGAAAAATAGGAGGCACTACTTTAAGAGTGGAATACATAGAATTAATTGAAGAATATGCAACCATCTGACGGAATCATGAGGCAGAACATATCCTGGTAGATAAAATTCACTTGAGTTGTGTAAGCAAAACAGCTTGCAGAGTATGCAGTTTCACATATCTATTACAAGAACAAAGTACATCATGTTTTAGTTCCAGATATATTCAGAGTAGGAAGATGTGATTGGATAATCACATCTCACATATCCAGGAAATATCCGCAGCCTGCATTACAAAATTAACTAACCACAAAAGCACATATTAAGAAAAAGAATGTGTGGAAATCCACAGATAACTCACACATGGGTTTAGTTAGCACAGAGATACGGAGAATAAAAAGCCTGAAGATGCAATTCAGTTCATTGGAGTATAATGTGAAACAGATCTCAAAAAATCGACGCAGTTTTAATTGCACTATCCTGACATCTAGTTTGGGTGCAGGCAATCTATGTTGGCTTTTTGATCAGTTCTTCAGGTAAACTAAACTTGTGTAGATTTCATGGGGAAAAAGGAAAAAAAAAAAGACTCAGTAAGAGATATTCTTGACAATCTCTGAATTGGAAAACTCAGTTGACAAAGAAAGTGTATTGATTTGGATTATGCCAACCAACTGCAAGAATAACTGAAATACCAGGAGGCTGAAAATGAATGCATCTTCAAAGACACCGAAGTAGGTTAGGAAGTTTAAATAAATAGAAAACAGATAGGACTGATATGTTTTGCAAACGCCACTCAACCAAGTTAATTGTAAAGGTCAGCATAGCTATAGTCATCTAGAGTAAAAGTAGGGCTTTCATTTGTCCTATAACATCCTCAGCAATATGCAGGCTGTTTTAGCTCTAAAGCTGTAAACTCTAGCTCTCAAATCGCATTTACAGAGGCTGTGAACGCCCTCCAGTCAGCGTCACCCTACCTGCATCCGCACCCGCACTTTCAATAGAAGCATCACTTAGGAAGCGAGTTGTCACACCCTGAGGGACGGAAAGAACAGTGACAGGCTACAGGTAGGGATCTCCTACTAAGATCTCCTACTCGTGCAACCTGAGATGTTGGAAAGGTGAGCCAGAGAAGGAGTGCATTCCTCCTGCCGTTTTATTTATTTATTTATTTTAATAGATACTATTTCCCTAAGCTATAACTTCTGTTCCTTGGACACCAGGCAAGGTTAACTTTTGCCCTGACACACTATAGCCTTTCTTAAGCTCTTTTTTTTTTTTTTTTTTCAGTTAAAACTTCACTGATGTCTTCATACCAGGTATTTGTCCTAGAGAGTACAGTGACAGACCTCTTGCCAAGACAACAGGAAAATTTTCATCGCAAGCTCTACTCATTGCAAATGCGGATGTGAGAGCCGTAGCCTGAAGTGAAGAACGGCACAGCACAGGAAACCACACATTCCCAGCTGAAAGGGTTTCTCATCAACGTTGGCAAAAAAGATGGCTTTTCCCTTTGGTGTGCTAATGGCAGGGTCGTTGCCGTTAGCCTCCCTTCCCCCACAGGGAAGAAAAGCAAACAGGAAGATCTACAAAGGGCTGCCCTGGAAAGTCTGTGCTTGCCTTTTCTCAGATACTCCAGTCTGTACTATGGACTACTTGTAATTTCTCCATCACTGTTAACAAGCTTTGGTCCCCTTATGTGCGTGCTTCCAAGCGCTTTAACATCCCACTCGTGCTGTGAACTAAAAACCATGAAATAAACTAAGATTCTGGCTATTTTTGACCAAAGTTTCATCTCAGCGACTTGAACAAACTTTCCAAGCTTCAAAAAACTGCAGAGCTTACAGGACATGGGAGTCTGCTCCAGTGTCTCTCACCTACCCTTAGTGCCTGACTTGTGGGGTCAGATGTTTCATTTCTTTCTCAAAGGCCAAATGCACAGACTCACATCCAGATGTCAGGGCTGACGGTACAAATGCCATTTGTGAGGCTGTTTTGCGAAGGAAGGGTTTTTAAAGAGCCATGTAGCAGGGGGTAAAAAAATAAAAAAAAAAGGTAAAAAAACACGCAAACCTTTGCCTGTGAAGATCTCCAAACACCAACCCCAGCAGAGCTCCATCTCCCAGCCTGAGGGCTGCTCAGCGAGAGAAGGAGCCGTGCTAATCCCTAAATACCTTTAATCTACGCTAGGAAAGGTTTGTCGATTTAGCTGGACAGGCAGAGCAACACTCACACATCCGTCCTGACGAGGCAGGAAAAAAACCTCCAAAAGTATAATTAATGGCAGTTTGGTGATCAAAGTAAACTGATACAGAAAGCAGAATCTTTGTGCGATTCAACTGCACCTATAATCTACGTGAGGTACTCCGAAAGTAAAGCCTCCTATTTTATGTTCTTGGCAGAGGACAATATAACTGTGTTACAGTCTTCAGAGCTGGATATCGGTGATATGGAAGTAGAAACTGAACCATCCCACAAATATCTTGCTACCTTTTCTTGCTGTGCGACAGATGGCAGCAGAGGGGCAGTCTCACAGAATGGTGTCTGACACAAAGGTGTGTCACTGAACTTCTCCATGCAGGAAAACTGGCACCCAGTGACACTCACAGAAGCTTGGTGCACCAAATTGTGTTACTATGCTCTTTATTGTAGTTTCCATGGAAATAAATAGGAAGCATTACTTTTGGAGTAACCTGCATATATCATGTGTGTTTATGTGCTTATACGCATTTCTCCATTTATATATATGGATTTATGTACGTGAAAATCTATATGTGCATGTTCATATGTGTAGATGAGCATTCAAACTTGAGTCATTGGACATCTTCGATAAATAAAGATACACGTTGGCTGACATGACTGCACAAATAAAATCTGGTAAATTATACCAGCATGGAGGAATTATGTCATCCTTTTTCTTGGGATGCCTACATGAGGCAAGGAGGGAAATTACAAAAAAAAAAAAAAAATTCTGAGGAAAATAACTTCTGTCTCTCATTTTCACTCTTGAAGTATCATGGAATATTACCTACTTTGGAAAAAGAATGACTACTCAGGCAGTTATAATAGATCCCAATGAGAAAGTGAACTCATATCCAAGTACAATTAACTTGATGCTTTCAGGGATCAGAAACCGTTAGGAAGAATTTGAGCAGCTCCCGGATGCAGCTTCTACTCCCACTCCTCCTCATGCCTGTATTGTGGTTAATTTGATTCTAAAGTGGGTTATTCATGTACAATATCTATTTTAGCACACACATGGGACTGCAGTGCCAAAGTGAGAAGAGTTTGTCATTTGAGGGGCTACTACTAATATTACAGCAAAGAATACTAAAGGAAATGGCACTGAAACAAGTAGAATATTAAAAAACATTGTTTAACTGGCTGACAGCATAGTAATTTTATAAAATCATCCTGACTTTTTGTCATTTGGAGAAATGGTTACTGTTTAATAAGTACTTCCAGGAGTCTCAAAATGAAATTTTCTGAAAAGCATAAATGTAACAAATGAACTTCTTAATAGTCTTGCCTCACTAGAAATGTTGTAGACATCTACTTCTAAGAAATCAGGTCATTGCCCTAATTAAATTTGACAGACAAAGAGTGCAGATAAAAAGCCTGCATTTAACATAGTACAGTTTTGCACCTCTAACACATACTACATAAAACTAATATCTTTGAATGTTATTGTTTACATCTGTAATCTATATGATTGAGGTATAGGCATGAGTCTGTTTTACATAAACATAGAGCAAGGGCTGTTTTCCATGTACTTACAGACTAACTTGTGGCATTTAGCTCTGATCTCTACAGTGCCAAGAAGAAACAATTCCTGCCAGGAGATGCCAGAGGCACTTTGCTCTCAAGGAGTCACAGCAACTTAGTTGTGCTTTAGGGAAACACAATTTAACAAATGTGATATTTTCTATTCTGTCGGGAGGAGAGAGCAACTGAAGCAACACTTTTTTTTTTTTTTTCTTTTCTTTTTCCCAAGCCCATGTTCTCTAACAGTATGTGTGAGGAGCTGGGGAAGAGAAGAGGAATACTTTATAGCTAAGAATCTGCTTGGAACCTCAGTTCTAGGCGAGCTTTTCATGAGTAGGAACACGGGAACACCTGAACTCTTCCTCAGTGAAATGCTGACTGCATCAGCACTATAAGAAACAAAGCATGCTTTGATCTAGACTTTGGCTGCAGGAAGAACTGCAGGTTCCCAGTTTAAACAACTTGGGGAAAAGAGATTACTAAAATATAGTGTTTATATCTGCAAGTTTCCAGTCAACAGGCCACAGGGGGCAAAGCAGTCAGTAGCTGCAAAAGGCTGCAGCTCCTGGAAGGGAGGTGAGATTAAGATGAGATAACAAAAATTAAAGAAAGAACTGATAATGTACTACGGCTGAGCACCATTCCTTACAGCTACTGTGTGAGTTTGTGGATGACTCTATTTCACAACTGGGACATCAAAGGCCGTAAAGCCAAATCATAGAATCATCTGAATTAGAAGAGAACTTTAGAGGTCATCCAGTCCAACTCCCCTGCAAAGAACAGGGACATGCACAGCTAGATCAGGTTGCTCTGTGCAGCGGACTCCATATCTGGACAAAGTACTTCAGGTGACGCCTTACCAGTGCAGATTAGAAGGGCAGGATCACCTCCTTTAACCTGCTGGCCATGCTTCTTTTCATGTAGCCCGGGATACTGTTGGCTTTCCAGGCTGCGAGGTCACACTGTTATCTCATGTTCAGCTTGCCACCTGTCAGTACTCCCAAGTCCTTTTTGGCAAAGCTGTGCACCATCCTGTTCCCCAGCTTATACTGATAACGGGGATTGCTGCAATCCATGTACAGTACCTTGCATTTGGCCTTGTTGAACCTCATGAGGTTCACCTGAGCCCACTGCTCAGCTTGTCTAGGTCTCTCTGGACCACACAGCTTGGTGTCATCTGCAAACTTGCTGAGGGTTCACTCAGTCCCACTGGTAATGTTGGACAGCCCCATATGCAGACCAACCAGACTAGTAGGGTGTGCTGCCTCCCTGGTGCCCAGGTCAGGGACACCACCAAAAATCTCCCAGATCTGGTTTGTTCCTCTGATTATAATNAACTGGTATTTACACCATCACAAAAAGCCACAAAGTTGATCAGGCAAGATTTGCCCTTGGTGAAGCCACAGTGATTATCCCATATCTCTGATTCCATGGGCATAGCTTCCAGCAAGATCTGCTGGGGAGGCTGACAGGTTGGTATCTCCCTGAATCATCCTTTCTTCTCTTCTTAAAAATGGGAGCAGTATTCATAGAATCATAGAATCATAGGGGTTGGAAGGGACCTCAAGAGATCATCGAGTCCAACCCCCCCGCCAAAGCAGGTATTGTCCTTTTTCCAGTCACTAGAGACTTCATCTGACTGCCATGACTTTTCAGATATCACTGAGAGTGTCTTGGTGACTACATCAGCCAATTCCATTAGGACTCTGGGATGCACCTCATCAGGACCCATAGAATTAAGGATGTTCTTATTCCTCAGGTGGTCACGAACCTTATCTTTACTTACAACAGGAGGGGCATCACTCCCTGAGTTCCCATCTTCTGAACTATCCACTTGATTGCTATCACTACTGAAAACTGAGACAAAAATGTTATTGAATACCTCGGTCTTCTCCCTGTCTGTTGCTACTAGATGCTATTTAAGAGGTGAGGAATTCCTTCATTTTTACTATATTTTTACTATAAAAGGACTGGCACACATCTTTCATTAAGGATTTAAAATTGATTATAAGAGAATTAAAAAAAAAGTCTTCAACACCAGTCCTCTACTGCAAACACCTCTGTTTAAATGTCTCAAATTAGATTTTGTTGGAAAAGAAAAGAGACACTGGCATACTTATAACCCAGCATACTTTCCACTATAAACTCATTTCTAGTGTAAACTCTGACTGTACAAGCTATAAATAGTACCTTGACTACAACACAGACTTCAGCTGTGTGCCCCAAATTCTGAAACAGTTTTTAGACTTAAGCTGATTTCTTTCTTTACAATTCTTTATCGCTCCTATCCTTTATTTACTACTTTTTAACTTTTTAACAAAATCTCATTAAGGAGCCTTTAAATAGTATTTTCCAAGCAGGAAATAAAAGATGTGTCTGCAGTGAGAGGCCTTACATTTTCTTCTCACAGTTTCTTATTGTATCACAGAATAACCAATGGTGAATCCCAAGGGAACATACAGAACACTAGTTCAGTATCCACAAACTTAATATTCAGCCTCCATATTCACTCTGAACATTATTTTTATTAAGTACCTCCACTTTGTCTGTTGATTGTGATTTTATCCAAAGTAACATTTCTAGCTTTCTTCAAAGCCTTTCTTTCTCCCAGTGAAAATGTGCAACTATTTTCCAGTGTGCTGTCATTTTTATGTTCCCCTCTAGCAGAAGGGATGTCTTTTCTTGCGTTTATTTGGTAAGAAAATAGAGGAAAATAATCTAAGTACATATAATTATCTAGAACATATAATTATTTAGAATTAGATCCTCTGGATGTTCTAAAACATGCAGAAGAACACTATAAAGTGAAAAAAAAACCCACAAAACAACAACAACAACAACAACAAAACCTAAAGTAAGCCTTTCTAGCTTTTATCAAGGTATTTCAGACTGCTAGTTTTCAATATTTTGCAGATATAACGAGAAGGCAATAGTATCTGTGTTGGCACATCTTCCACTTCACTAGTCAACAGAAAAAAGTAAAAAATGATCTAACTTTTCTGAGTTAGAAGAGAGCAATGGATACTGTCAAAGGCAAATATTGTTTGTTTTCTGCAAGCAAGAGCAGAAGTTAAACAACATCGTGTATCCTTGTTGGTCACTGAAGCCAAGGGTATGAGCTTCACATGTCATTCATGGCTTACTGCTGTGATATGGTAGAAACTGAGTAAACCTTTTCAGCAGTGAAAGTTAGCTGAGGCAATATCACAGCTAGAAACTATTTTCTAGCAAAGCACTCCCTGATGGCATGTTACTTGTGGTCTCAAGGTGACTCTGTATATATCAAAGTATTAGGGATTCTCTGCACACTAAAGAAGTATAGATAATAAAAAGCAATTTTATTTCCCTTTCTTTCAAAACTATCTTCCAGATTATAATCATAGAATGGTTTGGATTAGAAGAGACCTCAAGGATCATCAATTTCCAGCTTTTATTTAAAAAAAAACAACAACAACAACAAAAAACAGATCATTATTAACTTCCTTTTAAGTTTTACCAAATGACTTAACACCAGTTGCCATCTCTGTAATGCCATATATGATATAGCAGTGAAAAGCTGTAAGATCTAAACATATTTTTTTTGACAGTTGTGAAGAGAACCTACATAATAGTGACTTCTATGCAGCTCAGTGATTCCTGCCTGAATCTGCTACAGTGTACATCATATCTACTCACAACAGAAAGTCCTTGACTTTCCTGAAACCCCAATGTCACAAATGTCCTCTTCCAGATGCTAAATCCCAAAACTCAATATCATAGGTATATAGAACCTAAATTCTGTAAAATTCATGACATCTTCCATCCCATTAAATACTATGTTTAAAATCACACAATGTCTTGGGTTGGAATGAACACTGAAGATCATCAAGCTCTAACACCCTGCCATGAGCAGGGTTGCCAACCACCAGATGAGGCTGCCCAGAGCCCCAACCAACCTGGCCTTTTATATGCCTTCAGGGACAGGGTATCCACAACCTCTCTGGGCAGCCTATACCAACACCTCATCATTTTTTGAGTAAAGAATTTCTTTCTTTTATCTAATCTAAATCTGCTCTCTTTTTGTTTAAAGCCATTCCCTTTTTTTCTTATCACTACGCTCCCTGACAGAGTCCCTTCTCATCATTCTTGTAGACTTTCTTTATGTACTGGAAGACTGCAGTGATGTCTCCCTAGAGCCCTCTTTTCTCCAGGCTGAACAGCTTCAACTCACACCCTCAGCCTTCCTTTGCAGGAAAGATGTTCTCCAGCTCTCTAATCATCTCTGTGGCTCCTTCTGGACCCATCTTCCACATCTTTCTTGTTCTGGAAGCCCCAGATGTGATCAGTATCCTAGACGGGGCCTCATGAGAGCAGAGTGAAGAGGGACAATCCGCCTGGCTTGCCCTGCTGGCCACCCCTCTTTTGATGCGGCCTTCTGGGCTGCAAGCAAATTAGCCACTCTTTGATGCTTTAACATAGGAGAGATCATTCACTCTAAAAACTCAGCCCTTCCTTCAGCACTTGGAAGAATAAAACCGTGAGGACAGTAGCAATCTGTCACCTAACCTAAGGAGCTAGGATTGAATAGAAGACACTGACATGACATATGATGTTTGTGGCCTCAAAATAAATTATTTTACCTGCTTTGAATTTGCAATAAGATATAGCTAACAGTATTCCCATTAAGTTTATGAATTCATAAATTAATCATTTCAGAATGTAAATACTACAAAGGGAGAATGAAGTCAGAAAGTAAAATGTACTATTATTGGTCTCTGAGTCAATGAGCCAGAAGACATTATCATATGCAATCTTTACTGTAATTATTTAAAATTTTTCAGGCAACTGTATTAACCTTTGGAAGAGTATACAATGGAAAGTTACACACGGCTATTTGTAACAAAGTACTAACCAGAAGAGCCTTCCTTGCCTTCTTTATATGGAATGATAATCTCATTGCTCAAAGCATTCTGACCAGATTGTTAGTTGCCTTCTACTTTATGAACTCTACTTGTTTCTTTGCAAAGTGAGTGCATATTGTTCACATGTAATTTATCCTAGGGTGAATTACGGGGGTTCCCTTGTATTGAAAAAGATGCTAAAATGTTTGTATTTAGCACTACATAATTTTAATTGCTGCATGTATTTTACAAATCTAGATTGTTTTCTGCACCAGTATTCATGTTTACATCTCCTTACTTTCTTGTAGTCTTTAACACACAGCCATGTCTTCTTTATTTGTAATAGTAGCTATCTGCTGTAGTAGAGAAATTGCAGCCTTAAACTATATAAATACCAGAACTATTTCACCTTCTAAAGAAATTGTTGCTTTGAGCTCAGTAGGTAGCTTGTTACTACTCAGTGTTGCACGAATGCTCATAAACAACTCAGAAACCAGAAATTTGGTATAAAGGCAATTACATGGTATCATGTGAATAGCAATCCATGACCTACATGTACTCTCCTTACAACTTCTCTGGTGTTCTTTCATTATAGTCCTTCCCTAAGTCATTGGAGGTGACCAGGATTAGACTGGCTTACATAAAGGTATACATATGGATACCAGTACTTTCTGGGCTACTGTTATAAGAAGAAATACAAATGGTACTGATCCTGACATAGCATTATGCCTTGCCTGACTGAACTGGCTGAACAGCCACATTTAAGAGGTGGCTCTATACTATCAGATAAACTGATCATGATACCTACAGGAATTCATACCATCCCTGTGAAAATGGTAGGCTTTATCAACCCATTTTTACAGACAGATATATGAAGCACTAAGAAGCTTCCAACTTACTCAAGGTCAGAAAGAAAATTAAATGAGATGAAAATACGTAACTCAAGCAGCAGTAAAATTTCCCTACAATAAAATTTTTTTAACTACTTAGAAATCTCTTCTTCCTCACTGCACATCATAAATAAGACATAACAACTAATATGTCTTCAGATGACTGAATCTGAAACTGATACTGTGTTACATCCCTCCTGCTAGTATATCAACCAGAGCTCTCCCTTATACAGCAAGGTCAGAAGATGGCAATAAACACTCCCTCCAAATCCTTTGTGGGCACTCCATTATGCACTGAGAAATTCTCAGTCTTTGTGGTATGGAGATAAAACAGTAAGGTGCTGGTCTTCGGATTTTCAGTAAAGTTACTTGAATTGTAATCACAGTATTATTCCTGCAACAAAAATAATGATTGACTGAATCAGAAGAATATGGCAAGCACAAATTTATCCCAAATGGTCTATTTTGTGCCTGTGAATCTTTGACTATCCTCTACTCTCATTTTATTATGGAAGGAGAAAAGAAAAAGTCTAGATCATGGACTAAACTGCTGACTTATTCTTCACTATCCATACAGTATACTACTTGGAATACATTTGAAATCATTTTGAGATTAAAGATAACACTTCAAAAGGCTCTTCTAGCACTGAATCAACCATGAAGTACTCATTACTTCCTGAGTCAATCTAGAGATGCTGATCAGTTCAGTGCTGGAGAATTGCATTAAAGGTCAAAGCCAAGAGCGATTAAGGGCTGCATGAGAGGAAATAGAAGTGTCAACTGAGAAACATAATGCAAATCAGCTTCATACTTTCTCTATGTTGCTTTCTTTGCTTCCTTCTCTAGATTCAGCTAAACACAGATTAAACAGAGTTGTTCAACATTTGACAGCAGTAGTTACCATGCACAGAAGGGGAGAGCTTCCTCCTTACACATCTCTACTCCTGTTTGAGGTAAAGCAATATTGTAGGCTTTTTTTTCCTCTTTCTTTCCCATTGCTTTTGTCCTGCTTCCTCTTTCCTTGAATGACAACCGAAAATGCTGCTACACTGAAAGTTTTGCATACATTTTTAGCATTTTCTCTTTCTTTATTCTTGTGAGTTTTTTGTGCGTATCAAAACAGCCAAGAGAGAATCCATAGCCCATTTTAAGTTGTTAATAAGTTAATTATCAAGTTAAAAATAGCTAAGATCTGTACAGACAATACACAAACAAATATGAATTTGAGTGCAAGTGTCAATCACAGAATCACAGAATAGCTGAGGCCTCTAGAGGCTGTCCAGTATAGTCACAAATCCAGTCTCTTCCAGGATGGAGACACTACAACCTCACTGGGCAACCTGTTCCAGTGTTCAATCATCTTCACAGTTCTTCTTACACTGAATCAGAATTTCTTGTATGGCAGTATGGGTCCACTTCCTCTGAGACAAGAATGCCACTTTCAGCCTCAATAAGCCTAGTGGTATAAAGAATTCTTACACTAAATTGTGTGGTTAGGAATCTTCTAATTTACTTCAGAAGTTGATATATTCAAGCTTTCTATTGTAAGCACAAAAGTCAAAGAGGTTTTTCTTAATGTAAATCAAGACTCTTATTTAATATGGTATTTCAAAGCTGATGATCTAATAAAACAAACCCACAAAATATTATAGGAATTACCAGAATCTGCTGTTATGCTTTCTAGGGCATCTACCATGTTTAAGCTTCCATGACAGAGAAATATGAACAAAATTCCCCTTGAGGTAAAACCACATACATTTTCTTAGTGCTAAATTGTCCTTACTAAAGTCTGAGAAGAACTTATAAATGTGTAAAGAAGTAGAACTGCCTTTAAAAAAAATGTCAAGTCTGCAAGACATCATCCCTTCATAAAAAGAACATGTGCCTCCTAAAAATATGAGAAAAGAGATGTAGCTATTGACTAATAGAGTATTTGTCCTGTTGTTCAAATTTACTTGTCCACTAAACAGTAACTGAATTTGCCAAACTTGAACTACAAAATAGGAAAATTCTTGCTTCTGCTTTTCCTCTGTACAATAAAGACTATAAATTTATAAATTTCTTTCAAGTAGACACAGTGGGATTGTGACTCCACTACCAAGACAGCCATTGCCACAGGTGGCCTCTGCGTGGGCTTAATCTCTCCCATAATCAACTAGAAATAAAAAGTCATATTTTCCCAATGTAATGTCAAGAGAAGGCCAGTACAAACAATTGCAGTAACCCAGTAATGGTGCATTCCTTAGATAAAATAATAGAATCTACATCAATCACCAGATGTGCCAGAAATTAAGTAAGTCACTCTCACAACAAGACAAGACAGGATCTTTGTCTCCAGTTCTGGAAATAAGTGCTTGTGCTTTTCCTTAACAGTGTTTTCTATAAATGTGTTATCAGATAGGCAACAATTATTTCTTGATAAGGTTCTGTGCAAGTGACATTACCCAGAATTTTTGCATATATTGCTGTTTCATACTTCTTGAAATCAGTAAACCTACAGTTTCTATCAACTTGGCATTCAAAGTAAACTAACCGAGTTCTGTGGTACACACCAGTGAGAATGTCTTTTCTGTCTCTACTACATTCAAGAACAAACTGTTTATATCATGAACCACAAACAATGAAAATTCATTAACTTCTTTTGATTTTCTTAAGTACTCTTATTCAAGTTAAGAGGCTGGAGCAGCCTGTAATTTTCCAAAGTGTTCTTCCTAAACAGTAGAGCTAGAGAAAAGCCGTCCAAAAGAGAGTAAGAGGAAGTCACCAACTTCTATGCATTTTGTCCAGCTTTGTTCTGAAGCAATGGAGACTTCAGAGGCTTTCTAGATAACCTAGGCCTAAATTTTCTCATCCTTATTATCAGAAATCCTTTTCTTTAGTCTCTCGCACCCATTACTTATCCTTTTGTCTGCTGTAGACGTAAGAAACAGATAATTCACATTACCTTTGCAGCACCTTCTTACAATTTAAATACTTACTACGGCTGTCCTTCAGTGTATTAATCTTTAGCCTAGACTTCACTAGGTGAAGTTTTCCTTTTATTTATTTCAAGTTGTGTTACCTCAGCTATCATTTTTATTTACTTTATTACTTTCTTTATTTGGGCTATACAGCACCAAAGATGCAGTGACTGACATTGGGAACAAGCTCAAATAGGACCTTCAGCTTTATTCAGCCTAGCACATTGTTTCTTCCTGAGTTCACCACATGGTGCTCATTGAAAAGGGTTGTATTTTTTTTATTTTTCTTCCCTCCAGTTAGGCAAAACTATTCAAAGCATAGCTTCCAAAATACAGTAAGCTCTCTCAGTTTTATGTTCTCTAAAAACTTAAGAGCATTTTCTATTCTATTACCCAAGTAACTAATGAAAATACTGAAGAGTACCAAAAGTGAGTAACTCTGGCAAAATCCTATTTGGTATGTGCTTCTGTTTTCACAGCGAGCAATTGATTTCCTAACTAGTTTTGTAAACATGCCACACAAGTTTCATTAAGATAGCACATTCCTAGCTTTATTTGTGAAGATGTCGTACATGCTACTATCATTTTCCCGTCCTACTAGGAAATGCCCTAATGGATTTGAAAGATTTTCTTGTAGTCTGTTTTGATCAGAGTGGAACATACATTAAAACTCAGATGCAGTCAGATAGGGAGCTTGCTTTTGAAAATGTAATAGTTGCATGCTTGTCCTAGCTGCTCATGAGGTAAAACAGAAAAAAATGCCTGCAAACCAGACGCAACAACCCATTGCCTAAAAGACCAGTCAGTGATATTAAAAAGAACCTTCTGAGGCACATGAATAAATGTTTCATTTTAATTTTGATCCACTTTGAGAAATTCTTGATGAAAAATCACATTTTTTTCCTGCTCAATTTCCCAGGATGCATCAGCACTTATTTAAATGCACAGTTCCTTTTGCTGCTGTATGTACATTCTGTTCCTACCTGGTTCTTTTTTTTAATTTAATTTTATTTTCTTTGTGTATATATTTCATGTCACTAGAATAAGACCAGCATGCCACACATCTGGAGTGCAACTGTTTTTATTTTGATTTACAGGCTCAAGTGAACTGTGTTGAAAGACACATAGCCTCTGCAGCACATAGTGTTTCTGTCTCCTACTATGTGTTCACACATGCTTAGAACGCAAGGACTACATTACCCCAAAACAGCAGTCTCGCCAACATGCCATGTCAGGCACCAAGTGAATGACTCTGAACATTAAGCTTCTTTCCCTGGCATACAGAGGAATTGACAGTCTTTAATAAAAGCTAGTTAATCTACTGATTTGTGTTTTTTTTCTTCATTTGCAACTATTTTTGAGAAAATAGATCTTCAGCCAGACTGCAATGATTTATCAAATGTTTTAACCATAATTTAAGGCCATAGCAGACTGTAGTTATATTTACCAATAATAACAACAGAATTACCATCCTCTTTAGTTACTGTTTTACATGGGCAAAATCTGGAAAATATTTGGTCAACATCTTTACTGTGTCCTATCAGTTCTCAGCTCGCAAGACATTTAGTCCCCAAAAGACGTCAAAATAATGTGACATGGTATGTGTGACCAAACATACTACCACATGCACAACCATACAAACACATTGTCACTTCATGAATATAATTCTTATTTCTGTAGTCAAGTACACCACTGAAAATGTGCTCTGATAAGAAAAACAAGCAGCAAAGGCATACAGCAGTGTCTTAACAACAACAGCAACAATCTGCCTGCCTGTCTGACTTGCTATTAAAACCTGATTCTCACTTTGTACACCTACTTAGAAATACATAGTCTATTAAAGAAACAAGTTACAAACACTTGGCATTTTGTTTCAGAAATTTGGAAATCCTGAAACATAGTTTACCTGAAAATAAAAGGTATGTTCATTAATTACCTGGGTTTTGCACAAAACAAAAAACAAGGAGCTTAATTACTGAACAGGCAGCATTTCAGTGTGCGGGAGTGAATTAGCTCCAGCAATAAGCAGGGCATAGCAGAAGGTGGCAGCACCATTAACATCTACCAAAGTTGCAGCAGATATTAATCACTGCCATTTCAGAAAAAGAAGTACTGCTCCTACTGTAATATTGTTTTTCTTTTCTCTGATATACTTCTTATAAATCTCTTGGTTGGAATAAATATGATTATTATTCTGCAACTATTACAAAATAGGAACTGTTGCAATGAGCTTTTCCCATTTTAGCCAGTATTTTTGTATATACTTAAGATTTATATCTATACACTGTTTAATTCTTAAATACTCAGAGTTGGGTTTTTCATTTGTTTTAAAATATGTTTATATTTAAAAAAAAAACAACAAAACAATACATAGACATTTTGGGGTGTGGCACATATTTTCTTAAATATTAGTAAATAGGTGAACAATCTTTAAATTCCAACTGGAAGCTTTGAGAAGATTTTTCCTTTTTATCAATGAAAAGTTTCATCCTATGTTAAACTCATACTTTTTTGACACAGAAATTTCACAGGTGCAGGCCCTGATTCCTCCACTCCTTGTAAATATATATTATTTTACTTAACTAAGTGCTTAAGATTATCAGGTTAGGAGTTTTGTGTGTTGCCTTTTTTACTGGTCATTTGGAAATTATGGACACCATTCTGCAAAAATATGAATAGTTTTATTTACTGAGCCCTATCTGAGTTTCCACTGATTTCTGTGAATTACTGATGCATGTCAAGTTGCTTATATATTATATATTATGGATCAGATTTCTACAAGCACAGTGGTACCGTACCATGCTTTGCACATAAGGACTTTCAAAACACAAGTGCCAAGCACCAATTGCCTCTAAAAAAGAGAACAGTGAATCATCAGTATTAAAACAATGGAGGGTAATATGTGAAGCCTGTATGTGAAGAACTACAAATGATCAGTGACCTGCACTGTAAAAAAAAAAAAAAAAAAACTAAATATAAGGAAATGGTATTTGCATGAGATGGCAGATTACTTCACAGTATAATGCACAAATACTTACTGATACAATGCAGCTGACAAGGCATCAGGTAACGTGGCATAGGCAGTTCAAATTTACACGATACAACATGTAAAGGAAAACGAAACCTTAAAAATCTACCTGTCCACGTAGAAGACAAAAATGATCAAGTACAAACTTGAATTACTTCTAAGTGACTCTTTTCCAAATGGAGTAGTTAAAAATATTTGTTTTCTACTACCTAGATTTCTTCCAAACACCTTTCTATTCTAACCTGTCTCAATTTCCTGTACATTCCTTATAGGCTGTACGCATTTAAGTGATTAGGGAATATTATTAATGGAAAGCTGTCTCAAGATAATGGCCTTCTGCTACTAGACAAATGCCATGATGACATTTTTTGAAGCAGGAGGCATATATCCAGACACGTTCTTCTGGCCCTGTGATTTCATTTCTATAATACCAGACAATTAATGATGTTGATCCTACCATAGCATAGCATCTGATGTGCCCTGCTCTAGGAAATGTCTCAGACTATGCACGCCAGTGACTCTAGTGGAAAATGCAGTTCTGGGAGAGATTTCTGCCTTGCAATGCTCCCTTCACTACTGTCTGGGTTTGATTCCCAGTTGTGGCTCCTGAGATTCACAGTACCAGGCCGGTCAGAGTTAAAAGAAAGCGTAGCTACCCTATGAAGAATGGCATCAAATCAATTGGACTATTTGCTGCTGTGGTATTTTACCTTACAAGGTTTTCATTTGTAAATTTCGCCTGATTAATGGAAAGGTGGAACTCCTTTTCACTTTCGTCATTAACTCATGCATCATAAAAACAACCTTCTGTAGCAATATTTCATGTAATTCTTGATAAATGCTTTTAAAGTAATCAGTGCAGTCTTCATACAGATTACTGCTCTGAGATTTCTTAACGCATCTTTTAAACGTTTTTTTTTCAGAGCCATTGATCATGGTCAGGATTTCCGCTCTGTTCTACTAATTGAAAGAAAACAACAACCAAAAAAAACCATTCTCAGAGCTAAGTAAATGAGAAGTACATGAAAACTGTTTGTTCTACTAAGTGTGGACTTGCCATTTGATTTACTGCTCAGCCAGTGATGAAAATTGGGACGGAGTGAAGCACAGGGAGCTAGATTTTCCCAATTATTTTAATATCTTTGCTGCAGCAGCCATTGTGGCACTTACTTGAATAATGTTAAGATTAGAACAATATCTGTTTCATTGCTTTAAGTGTCTGGGAGATGACTGCAGTGGGAGCTTTGATGGTGGTGAAATTTCAAAGAACCCTGTGAGGATGGGCCGCATAAGCTGGTCACATAACATAAGCAGTTAGAGAATACATCCAGACTGAAGTATGCTAGCATAAAATATTGTCATTTCACTGGATTTCTCAGAGTTATGACTACTATTATATTTTATTATTGATAGCACCAGAACTATGTCTACTACAGAATAAATAGTGCAGTGGACCAAAAACCAATTTTCCTTTCTTACTACCAAGAGTTAAGTGTGTGTGGGGTCTGAATAAGGTGGAGATAAATGACATGCATAGGAAAAGGAGATGGAGAAGGGCTTTGACCTTTCATTGGGCATCAGAAATAATCTGACATTTTCTTTGTCCATGCCTATCATTGACAAGACATTCAGAAACAAAACAAGAGGAAGCTTACCAACACCACATCCCACATGATAACAGAGTTTTTGAAGGAGTTTTGAAGTCCTTACTGCTACACACAAGATTATTCTGCCACAACATTTGTGCAGAAATCTCTTCTTCACTTTCTTCAGTAGCAGCTTGGTATGTCAAAGTTGCTGTTAATTTTTATATATTTAATAATGAATAATGTAACAGCTCTTTGTAAATGGATATCAGTGATGAATTATATTAAATAAAACCCAACTGAATTTTAGCAGATATTAAAGGCACTTACAAAGAAACTCATTGAAAATCTAAGTGTTTCTCTTTCTTTTTTTTCTCTCTTTTTATTTTTTTCAAAAAGTTAGCCAATAGTTTTTTTCATAGTAAAACTGAATAAAAGTAACCGCTTATAATTAAATTGCACCTGGATTAGTTACAGATGTTCAGAATCAAAATGCATATGTATTTGGAAAAACGATTCGCAGCATCCACTAGGTGGCACACAGCGACCATCTTAAGGTCGTCTTATCTCCACAAAACCTCCCATTCATACAGCAGATAAAGAACTGCATTATTAATTTATACCACTGCATCCACTCTACACCTAATATTTGTTTAGCCAGCTGTTTCCTCTAATCCTCCTTAAACGCTATTGATTGAAATCCTGAGTATATTCAGACTTTTTTCCCCAAAGAACATTTTGTAACCTACAAATTACAAGCTACCTTTTCAAGTGCAGTACTGTATCCTACAGTTACTAACAGTGGAGACAGAATGTCTAATACTTCCTCACAAGCAACAGAAGCAGCTTGTAATATGAAAATGATTTTTTTTCCCCCCTAAACTGTACTTTTCATTTTCAGGGAGTTTTAAGTAATGAAATACAGTGTCAGGATCACAATGAAACATAGAAATGCAAAGTATTTCAAATTCCAAGGGTTATTTAACCACTGCTTCAGTGCAACAGCAGAAATTATTAATTTCAATACTCACTCTTTAATCCTTGCACAGAATTGGAAAACTTTTAGTCATTTAAATATAAGTAATTACAAAGTCACTCTTCCTTTGAAGACCACAATCACTTTTAAAGGTTGGTCAACATTACTTCCTGACTTTTACTGAGGGGCTGGGAGGCTAAGTGACTTGATTAGCTAAATATTGATACTCCATACTCTGACCAACAGTGACCAACAACATTTGCTCACATTTCAGCATAAAATCAGAGACTGATGAGCTCTCAGTGCAGCAGAAAATGCTTTTCTTGCCCCATCACAAATTGTAAAAACAAAGGTGCACTGCAGCATGACACAGAAAGTCACCACCCTTTTCTGAAGTCTCCCTCCCACAACCCCAAACCTTTGTACTAACATAATTAATCTTAACCTTCTGTAGAAGTTGTTAGCTGCTTTTAGCCACACTAACTGAAAATGAGAGGAAAATGAACATTGGGCTTATAATGAAAGTATGCTTTGCTGTGAATTACACTGACAGTCATGTCTCTGAATATGACACTGCTATAGATAACACTTTTTAATGACATGGATTTTTTTTTCTCTTTCTTATTAGAATGTTCTTGGAGATTGGGAGATCTTATTAGGAAGGCTGGCTCTCTGTCACATCTTCGGAGCGGACCAGCAGTGTCTTGATTATTACCTTGAAAATTTTATTATTTAACTTGGAAAACCTGCTCTTTACAAAATAAATTTTCTTTCTATTTCTTTATTTTTTTTTATTTTTTTGCTTTAACTGCTATGTTTAAAAGTGTCACAAATTAAACATTTTTCTTTCTCTTGTTTTCTGTTTTTTTTTTTTTTCCTTTCAATTTTCCCTTCTGTGCTTCTTACCAACTTTAACACAGGTTAAGTGCATACAAGTTAGATCCTCAACTTCAGCATTCAGAGCAACTCCACTTAGCTGTGCTCTACAGGAGTTGAAGATCTGCCACCATTAGATACAAAATCAAAGGAAGCATGAGCTGTCTTTGTAGCACAAGGATTTGGCATTCTGTGTGACACTTATTGGTTTGAGACTGATGACTCTTGGTTCTCTCTGGAGGAGGAACTGGTAATGATTTTCCTGTTTATGATGCATTTCTCTACATTCTGTAAATGCTCAATCTTCAGAAAGTGTTTATTGAGAGCGTTCGTTAGATAAATAAACTTCTTGCACCTATGTTTTCAGCTACCATCTTTCTTAACATTTTCCTAAATAAACCAATAGGAATCTTTCCTATTGGAAAAGAATCTTTCCTATTCTTTTTTAAGCACTGAAAGAGTCTTGCTAATCATTAATACAAACTCATCCCTGTCAGTAATTCATAGGAATCACTGGCCAGTTTTCCAGTGCCTCCTGCAGGAGTTATATCCATTTATGACATCACACAACATATAGGAGAATATATTCTGACCTGAAAGATCCAAGCAGTAATTAATCTCCCTGTCCAATGATAAGAATAAACCACTTTCATTTAAACCTGCAAATCCATTCCATCTAACCTTTCCACAGAAGCTGTCATGCTATGAAAAACATTTTGATTGACACCTTTACAGCTATTTGACCACGCAGCAAATAAACAGCCATTAAGATGATAAAGTTAATATAGTGATGGACCAGCTAACTTGTAGATTACTACACATTCATAATGTTGTGCCATCTGATCAATATGGATGAGTCCAGATACAGAAACCTGTGCCAAATGTTGTTCAGTCTTTCTCTGACAAAATAATAATGATGATAATTAATAAATAGACAAATACGATTTTCAGCAGGTAATTTATCACATCTTATCGAAACCTTTTTCCTTACAATTGGAAGGTCTGCACTTTACACAAATCCACTTCCAGCCCTAGAAATTCTTGCTCAGTTTAGTGTCCTCCTGTTCTTGCATCTTAAAAACTTCTAAAAGCATCTAACACGGAGGAGAAATCCTACAAGAAAGACAGATCTCTGTGAAATGTATTATCCCACAGGAGGAAGCTGTAGAGCAGAAGTATACAACTTTTGTATTTCAGACTGAATCTGCAGTTGCAATATGATCTCTCCTTTGGTAACACAGAGCACTTAAACACACCGAACTTAGTCAGTTTCAATTCGTCTTTCACCCTCTCCCCCCCTTAGCTGCCAAACTAGATTGCTTGAAAGTCCTTTCAGCAAAGCCCTGCAGCTGATGCTATACTTGCTTACTGTGTCCCCATCTGACTCAAAGCAATAAAGGAGTAAAAAACTTTCCCCAAAGTTTGGTTATTTCTTTACCTTGTGCAGAGCTCCCGAGACGAGATGCTCTCAGAACTCTCCAACAGTATGAAACAGGACAGCGAAGTGCAGAGAAAGTTTATGGTGCTCACCTTAAGTTGGCGTGTGCGTGTGTGTGCCTATGTCCCGAGTGTCTCTTTGTGGCTCTGGGTGGCAGAGGACCTGATTCAGGGAAGGGAGAGCCACTTTCTCACCGAGAGGAAAAGAAAAGCAACACGTCATAAGTTAAGTACGCCTCCAAGATGTCTTAATTACAGCTCAACGTGCTTTCCATTCAGACCCCAGGAACGAGAGGAAAAAATAAACCCACACACGCGGTCTGTCTCTCTCACTCACACAGAGCGTCCCAGCACACTGCCCTGTCCCGTCAGGTCCCTGCCCCAGCCTCCTTGCCCCTCAGCTTCTGCCCTCCCAGAGCTGCACCTAAAAAAGCTCTGCACCGCACACCAGTCAGAGCTAAAAAAAAAAAAAAAAAAAGAAAAAAAAAAAAAAAAAAAAAAAAAAAAAGGTAGTTAAGAAGGGAAATTAAAATTTANCGTCATGAAGGGAT
The DNA here is from genome assembly GCA_013399175.1 of Odontophorus gujanensis. Taxonomy (NCBI): domain Eukaryota; kingdom Metazoa; phylum Chordata; class Aves; order Galliformes; family Odontophoridae; genus Odontophorus; species Odontophorus gujanensis. The sequence goes on from VXAB01001876.1 coordinate 85,434, forward strand.
CATTGAATTTAGGGTGTGGGACACCCTGAGAAACGTGATACTCCTGACCACTTGACTCTGCTTGCTCGCAGCCCCCACTCCTTATTTGCCCCCACCCTGCCATTAGCTCCAAGGGTGGGAACATGGTGGTGGTTTCGGACAGGGAGAAAGTGATGCATGAAAGGTGGGGGTGTGCAGGGGTGGAAACAGCTGGACCTGACAGGATCCCCTTGTGCTTTTGTTTTACCTCAACTTCCAATTGAGCTATTAATCCAGGAACTGTGTCCGGCTCCTCGCATCACACCCCAGTTACAGAGTGTGCCTTGCTCAAAGAACTGGCACCACACAGCCCTCAGCTTCAGCAACTGCTGCCCCTGACTGTCCAAATCTCTTAACACCATCTCAAGTCAAACTGGTCCTCCATCACCAAAAAATCTCTGGATTGTGTTGCATTTCACATCAGGAGACACACAGCACTCCAAAATATTTGGCTAAAATCTACACAGTATTTGCCTCTAACTCCCTAAATCCCATGTCATGCAAAGTGAACACGTTAAACTTTGCCTCTTAAAACTGCAGATGAAGGTGCAGCAATTACTTTGTTGCTAAATGTGATCATAATATTAAAAAAGCCACCCCCATTCCCTCCTAAACCCCCCTCCCACC
>VXAB01001877.1:0-73709 GCA_013399175.1 Odontophorus gujanensis
CCCAAAATGCTTAGTAGGAGATAGAGGCTTGGGAGTTCGTGGCTTAAATTTATATCCGTAAAGAACTTCACAAGGCGATCTACAGATGTAGTTCCCTTCTATGAATGTTGATAGTTAATTTATAATCATTTTCATGATAGAATAGCTGGATAACTTTGCTGTAAATTTATAATTTATGTTCATATTACAAATTCATTGCAAGTTATAGATGCTGTTAAAATCAAATTGCAGATCAGCAGACATTAAATTAAACTAGTTCCAGGGCATAGCTTTTCAATAATGTTGACCTAACCTGAATGAGGTGAACAGGTAGCTCTGTCAGCTCCTGTAAATTTGTTATTATGTTACAGGCTTGTATAAAAATTACCCAGGTGGAAATTAATTCCACATTTGACACAAAATCTCCAACTGTAGTCTATGGAGCGTTGCAAGAAATACAGGTTATCACAAAAGCAATTTTATTCAGAACCAGATCTTTCCACCCCTTCTGGTTTATTTAGGACCTCACCCTGGGAGTCATTCACAAAGAATGACAGAAGCCTAGGAGGTAACAAAGTCATTCCTCACTTAAATCGAATTTTGTTGACATCTGAGATCAATTTGGATCAAACACTTGAAGATGTGGATTACAGTCCCATCATACTTTGTTACTGAGCAACACCAGAGGTTCATTCCAGACTGCCAATGAGGCAAAGACAAGCTCTACATGAGTTCTGTTTACCTGCCTATCTTTCAAAAATGTTCTGCTTTATGATAAGTTGTTTAAATGGGTGTTGTTGCATCAAACCACTGTTTGTTCCAAGCACTAAAATTAAAAAGACAGCTAAGCAGCATCTTAACTCGTATCTCTCCATATGATATTTCACCACTCACACTGCTCAATAGTGCAGTGCTGGGGCTGCCAGGTTATCATGGAGGTCTCTTGTCATTAGCTGCAGAAGGTTGCTCACTGTCTGATAAAAGAAATCATCTGGTAGGAATAAATTAGGCAAAGGATGGGTTTTTAAATATTAGTAAAGGAAAATACTGTCAACTTAATATCCTTAAGAGAACCTAGATTTTTATTTATTGTATAGTCATAAGCTTTATTCTCAAGGGACTTGATTGGTTCAAAGTGAAAGATCTTGTAAGATTCTCAGTAAGAGTACTGAGAAATTCATAATTTCAGAATGGTATCTGGCATTACAAAGAGACCACAGATATTAACATCAAGGGTCTTGGAAGGTTTTGTTTCAATCTGCTCATATTCATAAGAGAATCACTAAACTAATATTACTGAGATTCTCTGGCAAATGTATTCATCAAATAAATAACTTACATTATAAAGGCATGGGAAAACAAATGCAAAAAATAAAAAAATAAAACAAAACATCAAAGGGTACATTTGAATATAGTCTTTCAATTTAGAAAATTGAGACAGTGAGAATGGGTTTTTTTTTCTCCCTCAAATTCTATATCAGTTCCTAAGTAAACTTTTAAAGCTACCTGTTACAACAGGAGTGTTCTGGAATGCAGTGCACCCATGAATTGTGCATTAGGAAATAATATATTTGTAACAAAGAAGCAGATCACAGAGACATTAGTGGTCTTTTCCAGCCCTAATGATTCTATGATTCTATGGTGGAATCACCATCCTTGGAGGTGTTCTAAAATCATGGAGATATGGCACTGAGGGACATGGTTAGTGGGCATGATGGGGATGGGTTGATGGTTGGACTAGATAACCTTAGTGGTCTTTTCACCCTGACAGTACTGGTGGTTATCTACAAGCCAATATGAAATCAATTGGTCAGTGAGTTGTGTGCTCTGACACTGTACAGCTCACTAGTTTATGCTGTACTTCACAGTCACGGCACAATTCCATTTTATACTTATCATTTCTAAGAAAGGAAGATAGATTTCTTTGATGTTATGAAGATTCTTAACTGAATCTCCTCCTTCATCACTGACACTGTATGTAGCTTTGTTGCAAGACATACACTGAGTTAGTGACTAGATCCAGATGGTTTGATGGCAAAGCATACTCTAGCTTTTCTTCTGAATCTGGAAGAACAGTGTCTTGAAGAGGCAAATTTGGGACTAGATTTTATGGTTTATTAGCTCTAGCAAATGCCAGCACTAATATGTGCTCATCTCTCAGCACCAGGACTGACTAAGAATTACTCTACTGTTTACAAACCAGCACTAGTCACATTTCAAATTCCCTTCTTTCACATCTTTTTCAGCGTACCACTTTATCTATTTCAAAGCCTTTCAAAACTCTTAACCAACATGCTCATTGCTTTTATCTTTATCAGATTGCACATCATCCACTTCCTCTTTCCTGAGGATGTCAGCCAGCAGTGTCTGTTGATTATATTCTTCAATAAGCCTCGCATTTGTGTGTCTGCCTGTTCATAGAATGGCTCACTTGTAAAAAATAGTATTTATCTTTTTATGATATCTTTTTATATCATCATGGCTTTTCAACACTACAGTAGTCCTTGCTTATGGTTAAGAAATGTGCCTCTTACATGCTTTTGTATTAGAAAGATTAAAACTCACCTTCTTATCAGGTAGGTAAAACAGTGGGCTCCCTCTGCTAAAATTCATGGCTCAGCAAATGTTGGAAGAGAAGCCTATTTTCCAAGGACAGGTTGATTATGAGTAATCTGCTCGGGGAATGTTAAGGCCAAAAGGAAAAAGTGCTATAAATTAGAAAGCAGTAGGGTAAGCTACTGAACAACATACCAAGGGAATCCTTCAATTTATTGAATGTCTACAGGGCAGGTGTCTGTACCTGTGCAAGTCACCTGGTCCATTTTTTTTTTCAGAAAAAATTGCCCTGAGCTAACCTAACCTAGTTTTGCTATCTATTTCAGGTGATAGGTTGTAACTTATTGTTATTTCTCTCAATTTATTAAAAAAAAAAAAAAAGTCTAGCAAATTGACTGAGATGCAAAGATCTACTGGAGTTCAAATAAATAAATGCATTCAGAATAATAGAACGTACTTCATAGCTGTATAAAATGTTCTGGGAATTTTAATTAACAATAAACAATTTTCTAAAGGATTGGCTTCAACCACGAATTTTCATCTTCATACAGATACTACCAAAATACATTCATGAAGATGATGTTTGCTGACTCTTTTTGACGTCAAATTTCTGAAATTATAAAGAATAATTACAAAAAAAATCACGCAATTAGTATAATAGCATAGATAAAAAATGTTAAATCAAAAGAGGTTGATGCCAGACCTGATGACTGATTTGGACTTTAATAATCAATACTGTTTCACTATTTTCTGCATCTCTCACATACCCAGGCTGAACCTGTTCTGCAGTGTTTCAGTTTTGGCATACTTCTTCAAACTGACATTTTTAAGTAAAGAAATAAATCTAAATGGACCTACAAAACTTTTATAACCATTAATATCAACATTATCTTGAAGAAACTCTTAGATTGAAATAGACTTTTGTTTGTTTGTTTTATCATTACAGAAATAAAAGTTGAAAAAAATCAACTGTAAGCTTTATGACAGCATTTGAGCACAGTAGTATATGAAAAATTTAAAACATCTTCATAAAAATGCACCTACTTCATACGATATAATTCAGGTTGAAAGGGACATCAGGAGTCTTCAGTTTAACATCCTGCACAAAACAGGGTCAGCTACAAGGTCAGACTAGGTTGCTCAGGCTTAAATTGATTTACTGGATTATTTTTTAGGTTCCCTGATTTCAGGAAGAAGGAATGGATTACAAATGTTTGAGAAATATGGGTTACATTCACATCTCTTTTTGAACTTTCTCCATAGTTAGCATCTGTCAGATGATGCAGGGCATTGAAATGCATCCTTTGCCTGTAGGCATGGTAATAACTTGAGCAATATATTACTGAGAATATTTTGGTTTCTATTCTATTCACTCTGTTTATCATATAGGATTTATTGTATTATTATTATTATTTACAAGTAGTTAATTGGGTTAAGGAAACGGGTGGGTGTATTTATTTCTTGTGGTATTTTTAGAGAATTATCAATACAGTCCAGAAATTTAGGTTCTTAATTTTTTGTTCTTACTTGGATTATCCAGTTGAAATAAAAAGCTACAACCCATTGACAAGCATCCTATGTTGTGTTCTTTTCCTATCTGAGTTTATAAATCAGAATTAAAAAAAAAAAAAAGTAATTTATGAACCGGTTTGGGTTGTATTAATTAAGTAAAAATTAGTAGAGGACAAATTAGAAGTATCAACTTATTAGCTCTGTGTACAAAATCTGGTCTCAGTATCATATTGCTGAATTTGAGTGGAAAACATTGTTTTTGTATGTCACATGTTTAATGTTACAGTCTGTCATTTATAATCTCTATTTTTTTAAATGGTTCTTACACTCTGGGAGAGGAGAAGTCTCTGGGAAGACCTTATAACAGCCAACCAGTACTTAAGGGGCCCACAAGAAAGACAGGGAAAGACTTTATCGGAGAGTATAGTGATATGAAAAGTGGTAATATTTTTAAACTGAAAAAAGGGTAAGTTCAATTAGGTACATGAATAAATTCTTCACGGTATGAGTGGTGAGACACTGTAACAGTCTGCCCAGAGAGACTGTGAATGCTCACAGCGTGAATGTGAATTTCTGGAGGTGTTCTGGGCAAAGTTAGATGGGACTTTGAGCAACATGGTCTAGGAAGGTGACGCTGCCCATTGTTGGAACCACAAAGGCTATAAGGTTCCTTCCAGTTAAAACTGTTCTATGATATGGATATAACAAGAGAAAGGGTTCGTATTGAGTGAATCATGGTTTTATATGAATAGAAACAAATTTCTAAAACTGTGCAAATGAAGTAGTGTTACATAGTGTTTTTTAATTATTATAGTTAAATTTCATCTAAAAATTTATTTCATCCCAAACCTTTGCTGTTCTTGTTAGCCAAAACATAAAGCTATGTGCATTTATTAGGAACATTGCATATAGTTGAAGTGCATTTATGATATCTAATACAGAAGCAGCCTTGCATTTGCATTCTTATTTGAATATTCCATGAATTAAACATTGTGTAATACAAACTTTCCCATTCTTCTGTATTCTTTTAGTTCATCGTGATGAAGCTAGTCTTGTAGTCTGTTGTGTATCACTAAATGTGCGATCTTCGGGAGGAATTTTATCTTGACCTGTCCATATTCTTTCGAAATCAACTCTTTGATCTTAATGTCTGTCAATGTTACCTCTCCACTACAAATGTAAGCCTATTTAATATTGTATACTAGCTTATAACCCACTACAATAGTAATGTAATATCCTTATTTAACTATATATGAATGCTGTTTTCACTCATTTCAGAGCATTTCAGTTTGGACTGTTTAGTCTTACAGTAGCATATAGAAAAGTCTTGAAATGAAAGTTTGTACATTTTCAGTATTCAGGATAATTTGTTAAGAAAGGTAGAAGCTTTTCAGATATCTCTTTTCAAACATCTGTGAATTTCATCAGGAAGCTCTTGTGGGATGCAAAAAAACTTGTGGGATAGAGCCATGTATATTATATTATTAGGACAGTTCTGTGCTTACATTCCTTCATCCTCTAGTCTCAGTGTTCTATTTCAAAGAAGATTCCCATGAATATCAAAAGGAGATTACCGTGGTTTTGTGTTCAAGCAAAAATAAAAAAAACACCTTCTAATATATGGTACTGTGTTTATGACACAAGACTAATAACTTCTTGGATTTTAGATATCTAGGAGTAAAATGAGAAACAGCCAAGAGTTGCTTTTTGGTAGATGAAGAAAATACTAACCACTGACAAAGAAAAGTCATAGGTAAAAATTAAAATCTGTAAATGTAAAAATCACATATCCAGATTTTGAAAGGATAAAATCACTGCCTTTGTTACAGAGATTACTAATTTTACAGAGAGGTTTAATTTTAACTAGTAATTAAATTTTCTATAGTGGATAGCAATGACCACTTCATAAGAACTGAGGCTACCTTAACACATGGCCATTTTCCGTGGAGAAGATGAAGCAGAAATATTGATTGGACCCACTGCAGCTTTCTCCTATTTTTTTATTTGCCAGTAACAAACTGAAAAACATTTCAGTATAAATTGACTTAACTATATCCCTCTAATTCTGTAACTCAACAGATGAAGTAGCTTCCTAAACCCTACACTTATATGTAAGATGTATCGTATAGATGCCACTTCTTTGAAGATGCAGTTTTTAAAGAGTACCTTTACAGGAAAACCTGAGAAAGAATGGGAAAAAATACATAGGAAAAAGAAAAGGAAGTCAAAGTGAAAGCACAATGATCAAATAACGGTTTACAAAGAGACAGAATCCAGGTAGAGTTCAGTATAGATAAACAACAACAAAATTAACAGACAAACAAAGGAAGATTGAAATAACAATCCAGCTGCTTAGATTTCTCTCTCCCCTTCTAGATTTTGCATTAAGAACTGCAACTGCTTTTCAGTGGTGTTGCACCAGTTTGCAACAGCACAAAGTTCAGACCTACAAATGCACTAGAGAGGAAATTAAAAAAGAATTGGAGGAGCACATATTGTAAAGAGAGGAAAAAATATAGGTTTTATGAGTTTACTTGAAGACATTAGGAAGACAAGGGGTTATTTTCTGCATCACTATCTAAGATTATTATTGTTCATCTATTTTGTACTAATGACTGAGAAACCACCACAAGCTGTTTCTGTGTTTGCAGGTGTCCACATGTGAAACCTTAGCTCTCTTCATCACCAGTGAAAAATTTCTTTCTGATTTCAATGAGGTTAATTTTGGACTCATCAGTGAGAGTTTTTTTCAAACAAGCAAAGCACATTTTATCCCTTGAGAGTTCACCAAAATGTACTAACAGAAAAATCCAGACGATTAAACATTGACAATTGGTTTTAAGTGATATCTGTATACACAGTCCCTCTGATGTAGTAAAAATAGCATTTCCTAATTTATATTTGCATGGGAAACTGCAGCACAAGTGGGAGGAAGAACAATTGCAGATAGTTGCTAATTAAGGTTCTAAAAATAAATTATGCAAATGAACCTCAAAAGGCTTTTTAAACTATTTCCAAGATTTCTTCACCATTTTTAATGAGCATTTTTAAATTCTTGTCTTTGAATTAATGGCAAAAATGTAATATAATTCAGCATATGTATTATCCTATTAACAAGGTAGTAAATAATTTTCCTCCAGCATGTAAAATATAATATTTTCTTGGATTACTGATTCAAGATATTGTTGATTACATATTTTATACTCTATACAATAGGCAAAGACAGGCAGAATACATTAAACAAAATCAACTTGAGAAGGTTATGTTTCACAGTTAACTAGAAAGTGTCAGTAATCAAAATTAGAAGAATGCCAAAAATTTTAACAGAAAATGCAGGGAATGAAACAAACCTTTCATGAAATTTTTCAATATTAACAATTATGTTGATTCAAATTCAAAAAATATTCCTGTGTGTAGAGCTAAGTACTCTTTTTCTCCAGCCCCAAGTACCAGAGTTCAAGGAGCATTTGGACAACCTTTTCAGACATAGGGTTTGTATTTTGTGTGCTCCTGTGTGGAGCCAAGGGCTGGACTTGATGACCTTCCAACTTGGGATATTCTATGTTTATTCTATGTTTCTACAGGTGCTAGTGCCTTTTGAAGTATCAAGTCTGATCTACAGCAATTTCTCCAGAAGGGTGCAGATGTCCAACAAGTATCATGTCACATGGCAGTTACATTTAAACTTCTCAGGTACCCAAGGTGCATCTAAAATCATTAGGCATGTTTGCTTTGGTGGATGGGACTTTTTTATGAGTACTGTAGAACAAAAATACAAGGGATGCTCTGAAAGTAGTGTCTCCTATTTTATAATGTTGGTCCATGAGTTCAGAGGCAGATGCTAGAGTTATGGCAGTGGATTTTGAACATTCCCACCAATACTCCATGAGCTCTTGTTCATCACTAATAGTGCTGACTGTGTTGAAAATAGTATTACGTATCTGAGAATTTGCTCTATCAAATAGTGTCATTACATTCTTTGCATCTATAGTAGTTTCCACGGAAATAAATTGTAGACATTACTTTCAGAGCAGCCTACATATATATTTCTTTGTACCCCTTCCTTTAAGAGTTGTCAGTTAGTTTCATTATAGGTTTGGTCCTTCCTGGTTCTTCAGAAATTAGCAACCCTATCTAATCTTCCGAGAAAAGGAGAAAAAAATAATAATTTAGGAAGAAGGAAAAGTTTTCATGAACTACCTTGCTGACATAAAATGCCAAATGCACTTATTTAGTCAGTTATTTGTAATCAATTGGTGAAACCATCTACAGCACAAAAGAAGAAAAATGAAACAATCAAAACCTTTCTAGTTATCTAAAAATTTTGCCTATAACAAAGACCACTGCATTCCCAAATGAAAAAAAAAATAGTTTAATTTGACAAGTTTGCTGACCTCTCACCTGCGGTGTTCACAGCACAAAATCACACAATTGGAGTTGTAGATCTGGAAGAATAACATCCATAGAAATGTAATTTATTTTAATTCTATCATCTATAAGACAATAAAAATGGCAGATTCCTTTCCTTTTTTTGATCCTTTTTTTTTTTTACCTATCAGCTTTGTTGTTGCTTTATCACATGACCTCATGTTCTATTACAAAAAGTAAATAAAAAATAAATAAAATGCAACGAAAAAACAGACGAGGAAACAAACAAAAACAAAACACACACACGCCATCACCACCAACAAAAAGCCCAAAACAATACACACACAACAACAGGCCTACACATCAACAGCTAAAGGGAAGTCATTCATCCCATAATTGCCCTGGCCTCAAACAAGCCATGAAGTAGTGCACACAATAAAAGCAATCTGTCCTCTTTCAAAAGGAAGTTCAAACAGCTGCCTCGAGTTTTCTATTGCATATTCAAAGTGATAATGTATGAAATTATTAACTTTTGCACTGCTGTTTATGGCATTAAGAACCCCCCATCAAGCAAACAAACTAACTATGCAACTGATTTTAAGGACTGCTTTTGTTAGAGACTTCTAGGTCAATTGGGCTTTCAAAAAGAGCACGGATACTTGAAACATTTTGGAAGCTAACTTAATTGAAGACGGATGGTGTCTGACATCAGAAATGCCCATTTTCCTTTCTTTGCATGTCATTCCCCATGTTGATTTGTAAGAATACCTAAGGGTTATATGCCAAGCTACCCAGGGGAGAGACTTCTTGGTTACTTGACAGCTAGCATAGCTCAGCTATAAGACAGTGAACAGCATAATTCATCAGGGGGTTGATCCAAAGCTTGTTAGAGTTAATGGGGGCATTTCCTTTGATTTTATTACTTTGGATCAGAACCACTACAAGTGTGACACAAGTAACATCCATATCTTGAACCTGTCCAAAGAAGAAATAAGCTTTTTAAAGCTGCTTTGCTGCTGTGCTATTCAAAAAACCAGTTTCTGCGATTCTGCTTTCCTTTTTAAAGTCAGTATCACTGTTTACTGCCTTCTATTCTGCTCTTCTTGCACCTTGCCAGCCCCCAAGCAAATGTTATCTTATCACCCAGAGGTGTTGACCTCTTCTTTGCTCCTCCTCCGCTCTCACAGTTCTTCCCCCAAAGGATTTGAAATCATTAAGAGGAAAATAAAAGGTTTTCCTCCCTCAGATCAGGGATCACTGGGTTGTTCTGTCATTCTTTTCCCCACTTGACATAAAGCAGAACTTTATAACTTCTCAGCATCTGTGCTAAGCTATGTATTTTTGTATTTTTTTATTTTTTATTTTTTATTTTTTTTTTACATTTTAGTAAACAGAAAGAATTTCCTTTATCATTGTCATTTTTCACCTTTGGAAAACTTTATTTATGTGAAGTCACTGAGCTGATAACCTTAGCAATCAGAAAGCCTATCACAGCTGAAAATGCCCTAGTAGACTGTCATCTCAGACACCAAAATCTGAGTGAACAGCCTAGCTCCAGTTCCGTAAAGGACAATAAATGAGTAACCAGTGCAGGTTATGAACTCCACAGTCCAGAATTATATGTGGTTGTGAATGAACCTTAAAGAACTCACAGGGAGACTGAGGCATTTCAGACTGGAGTTTACCAAGAGCTAAGCAGAGAGCTGCCTCAGCTAACTAGTATGAAAGCCTGAGGATAAAGGTGTTTGTCTTCAATGAATCTGGAGGCATTCATGTGTCTATCATAGCTACAGAGGAGCAGAGCCCTTTCCCAGAGATACATAGCCCTACATTTCCACTGCTATTAAAATATTTCCTGTATTTGAAAGTCTAACATGCTCTATTTCTCACCTTTATGGTATACTCTTCTGACTTTGAAATGGAATAATTTGACACATTTAATTACAGATAGTAACTGAAACCCTGTGTTTTGTCAGCCTATGAACAATACGCAACAGCAATTAAATTATTCTTGCCCATGATCCTCTGAATGTTTCAGAACATACTGCTCTCCAGTAGGTTAGGTTTTGGTTGTATATCTGCAAAAAATTCTTCAAGTGTTTCTGGAAAGAAAATAGACCATCTATTTTTAATTTGTTATCAATTACTTTCTGAAAGGACACAAATTATTTGTCATTTTCAGGTAGCCCATACATTAAAGAAACCCAAAGTCCAAGACTCTAACCTCTGGGGCGTAATGTCTGCTTGGTGCCAGTGCTCACTCCATCTAAGCCAAAGGAGGCTCCAGGCACTAGCTTAATATAAGGATTACTTAAAATATACATGATAAAAAAATAAACCACTTAAATTGTTTAATAAATGTTTTACTGATGACTAAATGTCCAGGTTTTCCTTCACTACTTCTGCCTCTCTTCAGTGGACAACTGAAAACAATACATTATTCTAGTTGAAATAATATACAGTCACTTATACTTACAGTGACTCAATGTCAGTGCATGATGAAGCTACACCAGCAGCAACAGTCATGTCAGTACTACTCCGTCCTTGTACCACTGTAGCCTGACAAGTGGAAACTCATGCTGCTCCCAACATAGAGCCCTCAGAGCAAACACTACATACAGAATGAGCCTAATTGTCTGTGTGAAACAGGCAGGGGCATTCGCAGATGTAAATTGAACTGTGGTGAAGGTAGCGGTAGAGCTGTAACGTTCTATAAATTACTTTCGTGGGCCTCACTCACTACCCCTTACAGGGCTTTCACTTGATTCAACAGGGCTCTAAGCAACCAGGGAAGAAAATTTCTTTTAAAGAAATTTAATGCAGCAGAACTGATTAACTGGGGAGCAGCCTACAAACAGGCAGCTGAGAGAATGTTCTCGGCAAGCCCTGTTATGTTGGTTTTATTAATTAACATCTGGCTTCCTACCTCTAAATTGGGTCCCCTTCTTTGCTGCTTTAATGCCATGTTTTCATCACTTTTACTCTGAAATGTACCCCAAGAATGTGAGATTAAACCCTTTGGCTGTTCAGCTTCTGGAACACAAGTCAATCCACTTTAAACAGCATACAGAAACATGGCTTTCGTGCTCTCAGCAAACCTCATTTTCTGGCTGGGACTTCGTGAAGAATGACAAAAGGGAAGAGACAAAGTCTTGCACCACAGAGTGAAAAACAGTACAGTATTCAAGGTATATAGGAGTCAACTTTTAGCTGAAAAAACATTCTCCATCATTAGGAGAATATTAAAACAAGCATGTGAGGGTAGCACTGTATTTGAGGGTTAAGCCAGTCTTAAAATGAAAAAGTAGGATATGTTTTATGACTGCATTAATGTTTAAATATGTTACAAATTCTACAATGCAATTCTGCCCACTGCAACCTGCTTGTAAACTGCATCATGAAAAGGTTGACACTTTGACCTCCTCAAAATAAAGCATCTCTCTTAACCGAGACCACATAATATAGACTTCACAGTATCACAGAATGGCCCGGGTTGGAAGGGATCTCAAGGATCATGAATCTCCAATCCCCCTGCCGCAGGCAGGGCCACTAACCTCCCCATTTAATACTAGACCTGGTTACCCAGGGACCCATCCAATCTGGCCTTGAACACCTCCAGGGATGGAGCATCTACAGCCTCTCTGGACAGCCTGTTCCAGCACCTCACCACTCACATAGTAAAGAACTTCCTCCTGACATCCAACCTAAATCTTCCCTCCCTCGACCTAAAAGACTTCATTTTAGCAGATGGTTTTCAGAACAAATATCAGAAACTATACATAATCAAAGGCAATAACTTATCTGGGCAGGTTAGAAAGTTCTATATTTTAGCAGCTGCTCAGTCTTTTATGCTATGTACCCTAACATATGCATATTTTACTGGGCTCGTCTTGACTAATACCCACATACTTTATTTACTAATTACTTTACAAGTCTTGCAAGAGTGGGCTTCTTTTTAAGTGTAATTCATCATCTTGAATTTCCTTGTACGCTTTTCTATAGTTTATTTTGTCAGGGACCTGTGTGTTTGTTGTGCACTGTGGAAATATTTCTTTGGAAGTGACACTACTATGCTGTGTTTATTGTTCTTCCTGATGCACTTCTTCTTCGGGAATTGCTGTTAACTCTTAGATTGTCTTTAATCTCTTAAACTACTCTGGTGTTTTCCTCTTCTCATTGTTTCTGCTCTCTTATCATGCACCACTTTCTGCCACCCAAGTAACTGTGAGAGTAGTGACCATTTTGACAATAAACGATGTCCTTATTTTAAAATGGCTTTCTTTAACATGCGCAATTGCAACAACTTAGAGAACAAAATTGTCAATAATTTGACATAAGTTATCCCTGGGTGACACATTTATTGACTTTATTTGCCACCAATTCATCTGGTTGTAACACAGTGATAATTTCTTGCTGTAGAAGATAAGTCTGTTACTGACAACTGTATGTGAATGCAGAAATCAAAGGCCAACATGGGTACTAATTGCAACTGCTATAAGTTTTCTTAGTGATTTCAGTGAGTGATAGATCTAATTCAGAGGAAAATGGTTGAAAGTTCTCATGAATGCAGCTTCGGCATTTCCATTTTCAAGATTCAAAGAGGAAGGATTCTCTATTTGTCCATGTCAGATTTATTCTTTTAGTCTAAGTCAGACATCCTTTTGGTTTATTATTTGTTATATATATAAATATTGTTTATTAGTCCTTGTTTGGTTTGGCAAGAGAAGGACCATACAGCACTAGTTTATACTGGTTGCCCAGGATTTGGACAGCTCAAGTTTAGACTAATTTCATTCAGTATTATTGATTTCCAGGAAAATGAATGGAAAAATTTAGTTACGTGGGATGTCTTACTCTGTTGTTTTCTTTCCTATTAACTTCCTTAAAGACAGTAAAGTCCATACATTTTCAAATAATCCTTCTTCCCTCTGTGGAAAGTCTGTGACAGGTAGTATCCCAGGTAGCCTCTAAAATAACTTTTTTTGGTGGCCAGCAGGGTGAGGGAGGTGATTGTCACTCTCTACCCTGCTCTTCTGAAGCCCCATCTGTAGTGCATCCATGTTTGGGGCACAGACAAGACATGGAGCTGTTGGAGCAAGTCCTGAAGAGGTCCTGGAGCTTCTCACTTAATGAGGAAAGGCTGAGAGACCTGAGATGGAGACCTGAGAAGAGAAGGCTGAGAAGGAATCTGAACAGTGCTTATAAATACCTAATGTGTGGGTGTAAGTAGATGGAGTCAGACTCTTCTCACTGGTGCCAAGAACAGAACAAGTGACAAAGTTCCACAAACAGGAACACAGGAAGTTCCATACAAACACAGTGAAAAACTTTATTCTTTACTGTGAGGATAACAAAGCACTGGCACAGTCTGCAAAGAGAGGCTATGGAGTCTCCTTCTCTAAAGATATTCAAAACCTACCTGGATGCTTTCCTATGCAACCTACTGCAGAAAACATGCTTTAGCAGTAGGATGGACTTGATGATCTCCAGAGGTCCTTTCTAACCTCTGTGCTTCTGTGATTCTGTGAAAGCAGTGCAATCATTTTTCTTAAAAGTTCCTGCAGATTTAATTACCTGCTTAGATCTGTCCAACTTTTTCACAGCTGTGGATGGGATGCCAGTTTTGGGACACTTCCAAAGACTTCTATGCCCTCAGAAGACACATGATAGCAAGGTTTTAAATACCCAGATATGAGCAGCTGCACAAGAAGAAATCCAACAGCTGTTGAGCTTCTCTACCCTGACAACTGCAAGCCAACAGAACCAGAGAAAAGGTGTTGGGCTGGATGGATTCAACCCAGTGAGCACAGCTGCTCCATGTTTACCAGATAGCACATGGGTACAACAATTCAGGGGACCAAATGGTGGTTGAGTACAAGAGGGCATATGCATGTTTCAGGTACCATAAGCTAAACCACTTTTAGTTTACTATCTCACCCTGTAATCCAACTTAGATCACAAGATCTTCAAAATAAAATATTCCTCTTTTTATGTGTGCAGCAGACTTCAAACCTGAAATCATATAACACCACAGGAAGGTGAAACATCTAGTTTCTTCTATTTACAAAAAATAATGAGGTCATTCAGTATGTTTCAACTTAATTCATAGATTTTCACTGTATCATTCGGCACGTGCCTTTTCTTCTCCCAGGGGGAACAGCCTCATGATCTGTATATTTTTATCATATGAGAACACTGTTGTTTTTTTTTACAGAAATCCATCTTCCATTTTAGGGAGTGGGGACAGAGGATGTACTTCCTTTTCACTACTTCTCTTACTGTGCTTTGAGACTGTCAAAATATTAAATAATTTCCATGTGTAAAGTTTCTTCCTTATTTCTAGACACAGAAAGTATGCACTGTCTGTTGCTTTCCTCATTTTTTGTTGCAGTATTTCAACAGACACACTCAGACACCACTGAATATAGGTGTCCAGAAAAAAATTCCCATCAAATGAAGACATTAACAAAACTAGGAATTCTCAAGAATTACTGAAATCACAGTCCTCGTGATGGGACCCGTGCATTTTGAACTGATCCTAAGAAAAAGAACAGAAACCTAACAACCATCTTTTCTCTTTGGTAGCTTCTATCTAAGGAAAAGGGCGAAAGGCAACAAAGTTGACATTCAAATTCTCATCATTACCTATTGCATTTAAATCTGAGAATGAGAAACTGCAGTAAGAAAAAACCTATACGGTTAAGCAAGAGTTTTTTTTGTTTGTTTGTTTGTTTTTAACCAGAGAATTTTTGGAGCTGCAAATCTTCTACATTAGTGGGACTATCGAGTATTTAAATGTGGAAACACAGTGAGCCTTTGGTGCAACTGGTTGCTGCATTTCATCTGAGACCAGGTTACCTACTACACAACCACAGAAAGCACATTTCATTTCTGGTATAAAGTACAGGAACTTAAGACTCTCTCCTTGAAAAAGATAGAGAACATGAATATAAATAGCTGTAAACGAATAACTGAATTTATGGCAATGCATTAAATCATCATAACCCTTTCTTCGTGATCATCCAGTTCACAGCTATGATCCTTTCAGATCAGTGCCACTGAAGGTCCCTTACAAAGTTGCTGTTGCATAAAGGCTGAGAAGTGTGTTCTAGATTTAAAGCCCTGAGCTCTTTCAGTGGTTGTTCAGGACTCCTATGCAGTATTATAACTCACATATCAAACCAGGTAATGAGATGATCACCCTTTTAAGAGTCAGATAAAACAAATACCACTTTCCAGCACCTCCACTTCTGGCACAAACTTAAATCACTACACAACAAAGAACTCATCACTGCTTCAAAGAGTAGAGAATCTGCCCTTGAATTATTAAAATATTTCCTCTCTCGCCTTGTTACTTTAATATAGTGCAAATAAAAAAATATTTATTTATTTTTAATAAAAAGAATGTGTTTATCTCTTAAAGCAGTATGTTGCAGTAAAACTGCAAAGAAAAAAATATATCAGTGAGCTAGAGGAAGAATGGAAAAGGCACTTATTGCTGTGTCCTGAAGGAAAAAAAAAAAAAAAAAACCGGGAGGCTTTTGTGCTTAGAAAGAGGAATTTAAAAATTCATTACACTGGAAGTGATACAGTGGTTTAATTCACTGCCCTTTGGAAACCTGAAATGTATTTCTGCAGAGAATGTGTTTTTGCAAATCCCCAAACCAGCACTGCACAACTTGGCACAAAGAGGAACAGCTGCAGTGCTGCAGGTTGGGGGACGTGCATTGGCAGAAGCTGATCTGGGGAAGCTTGTTTAGCACCTGCCTGCATCGTGCCTGGCTCTAGCCAGTGCTATCAGTTTCTGTCTTTGTTAAAATCTTACAAAGCCAGCACATTCACAAGTCTTTCTCCAAGATAATTGTTGCCAACAGAAGACTGTATAACTCTTTCCTCCACTTGTATTTTCAGCTCTGCAAAGGGAAAAGAGGGAATAGAAGCATGCATGTTGCTGTATGGTTTAAACTATAGAAAATACTTTAACCATTACTTTTTTAACAAGCAGTTAGGAAGTGAATTAACATGCATTACATTAATAAATTAGATCTTCAAAGTTAAAATCCAGAGAATTCCACTTGGATTGTTAAGGAATTTCACTTCCAAAGGATTGTTTACATGGGATCATCATGCTCAGCCAACCTTAGTTTGTACTTTGAGCTAATGTGGTTAAAATACACCAGACATTTGGGAAGAGGTGAAGAGATTGCCTATGACTGTCCAGAAGTGTTTGACCAGCACAGCATGTGTGTCTTCGCTGTGTAACCAAGCAATAAAACATGCTTAGTATTAAAGATTCGGTGAATAAGCTGCGTATAAAAGCACCTGATTCCATGTTTTACAAGTGAGGACGCAAAACCAGTGCAGCGTTTCTTCTGCTGACATTATTAGGTGATCCATGCCCTTCATTAAAACCACCCCCTAACTGATGTGTTTTCTTCAAATTTTCTCACTCTGCTAGCACAGTATCTACCTGAGTAATGTATGAACATCTTGGTACAAAAAGTGCAACGCGAACAGAAAAATGCAATTTAGTAACTTTAGTATCATTATCCTGTTGACCTAAAGCATGAGATTCATTGGCCACTAGAAGAGTAATATTATCAACACATCAACACAAAATTCTTAGTCCCGATTTATCATACAAGACTTCATTTTTATAAGAAGAATTTATTTATCAAATAAGATATGACTGGCAACAAGATCTGGGGTCAAATGATAAAATGTTGGTTGCTAAAAGTTATGTGTAGGATTAGACAGTCATGACCTTACAAGGACAGGTTGAGAGAGCTGGGGCTCTTCAACCTGGAGATGAGAAGGCTCAAGGAGACCTTATAGTGGCCTTCCAGTACGTGAAGGGAGCCTACAGGAAAGCTGGGGAGGGAGTTTTTAGAAAGCCACACAGTGACAGGATGAGGGAAAATGGTTTTAAACTGTAAGAGGGTCAATTTAGTCTAGATATTAGGAAAAAAATATTTACACTAAGCGTGGTGAGACACTGGAACAGGTTGCCCAGAGAGGTTGTTGATGTCCCCTCCCTGGAAGCATTCAAGGAGAGGCTGGATGGGGCTGTGAGCTATCTGTTGTAGAGGAAGGTGTCCCACCTATAGCAGGGAGTTGGAACTAAATGATCTTAAAAGTCCCTTCCAAACCAAACCATTCTATGCTTCTGTGATCCTGTGATAATCCTGCTCCATTTCACCAAAATCCTTGAGATGGCTGAGTACAAAATATGGTACGAATAAAAAAAAAAAAGTATTTTTCTTTTAAAAGCATCTCTTGGTTATTCTTCAGTCTGTCTCAAAGAAAGGGACAGGACTGCGAATCACAGGAGGTGAAAAAGCTGCAGGAAAGAATAGAAAGTCATCCAAGGCCTAACCAGGTGACAACTGTGCCTGTAGTTGTTCACAAATAAAACATTAGTTTACTATTAGAGCGTATATCCATGTATTTCCTACATGGATATAAGAAGTGGAATATACCTACTAGATTATATCATTTCAAGGTAGCTAAAATTCACTTCATATGTAAAAAAAAAAAATAATTACCTTGAACTGGACAAAATATTCATAAGTTTAAGATGTATAATGGAAATTTTATGTGAATTTTACAAACATTAAACTTTCCTATATGAAATCTGCATAATGCAACAACAAGCAGTAAAAATGATTAAATGACTGCATTCATATATTATAAAAGAAACTTTAAAACATAAAAAAATATAAAAAAAAGACTTTATAAACGTTAATTTCCTATTTGTGCCATTCACTTCTCCTTATAATACTAAATGTATTTAACAGGGGGAAAATGTTGATTGAGTGCTGTAGCCAGTACTTCTGAACACTGCAAGGGAAACATTGTTGTCTTTCCTGTCTTTGAAGCATATTCTAATAACCTTACTCATATCCAGCAATATATTGCAATATAAATAATTCAAATGAAGTCTGTATGATTGCTTTTAAAATGTTACTCTCGTGAGATAGATCACTATTTTGTCCTTGTTAAATTTTACAGATCACTAATATTTCAGCTTCCAATACCTGTCGAATTTTGAGCCACTATAAATTTCATGACATAATCACCATGTTCCACTGAAATAAATAAAAGATCTTTTAATCAGCATGAAAAGCAATAGAGCTTCTTCTGCCAAATTTGTCATTGTCTCAAATGTTCAGAAACACTCAGTCTTGTTTCTAACTCTACTCCAAACTATGTCAGAGTAAAAATTTCAGTAATTTCATGAGAAAGAGTTGTAAGTACTTTTGAAAGTCCTACATACAGTTCAATGTTTTAAATTTTCACATGAATTACATCTCCCTATATACATTTACAGAGATATATATTCACATTAGTGTTGTTTCTTCTGAAGTTCTTTCAGATGCTGTTTGATACAAATGCTGATACGAAATAGTAGAAAGTTATAGGAATAGCCATTCTGTATGCATTTGAAAGAACTCATAATACCTCATAGAAGAAAAGTGATATCCCTACTGAAATCATTATTGTAATTTTTGTGACCGCAGTAAGTCCAGGATTTCCTCCAAAATATATTTCAAGTTACTTATAAGTTTCAGAACATTACTTAAGTGAAGTAGCTTAAAAAGTAAAAAACCTGTTTAGATACTGATGGATCAAAGAGCATTGCACAAATACCATATGCAACAAGAAGTGTAGAAAAAATGAACACTTACTGGAAAACACATTTTCTTGAAAACATTTTGCAAATGTATTTCTGACAGCTAATTAAAGCTATTCCATCAGTCATATTTATGTGAGGTCCAATGAAATCTGAAATGAAATGCAGTAAGAAGGCTATGCTGTGACAGTCAATTTTATTTTTCCTAGTATATCCTTATGTTAATATATTGGTATCATTGTCTCCAATGGGAGTTTTGCAGTTAAATTTGAAAAGTTGTTTGTTTGTTTTTTTTACAAGGTTGTGGTCATTATTCAAGTTTCCTTATTTTTAAAAAAACAGTTATGAACAGGCAATTCTGGGAAAATTCTAGATGTCCCTAGACAAACTGATTTTTGACTCTTTACTCTGAGATGAATTTATTATCTTAGATCCAAACCAGATTAATTTCTTCCATGCAGAAAGCAAATTATTTCTGAGAAGGCTGTTTGTTGCAACCCAATGTACTTTAGAAAGTATGCATCAGTTCTCTGGAACAAACCTAAGCCATTGTATGATACTTTCACTTCAGGTGAAAAACTGAAACTAAATGCATGTAGTGAAATGATTAACTGGATAGTAATTAGAGTATAAATAAACCACAAACTTCTAAAAAAAGTAAATAGACATATAAGAAATTTAAAAAAAAGAAATAAGTAATTCAAATGTTGCATTGTTATTTTTAATGTGAACATAGGAAACAAAAGAATTGCAGTGTCAACATGATGAGATTACAGTGCCATTAGTGTTTTGCAAAGAGATTATATTAAAAGCAAACTTTCACATTTCCCTGCCATGGACTTTGTGCTTGTGTACACTTGAGAGTTATAAGAAATGCTTCTGACCCATACATAGGATCTGATCCTGATGGGTGTAAATTATCACAGTGTTCTTGTGAGTCTTCATAGGTGCTACTTAGCTATTTAGGAATGCATAGAGGAATTCATAATGGCATGATGGTTCCTTTCAGCTCTGCAGAAAGGGGTCTGGGGGTTCAGGTAATCCCTATCCTATCCAATTCATATGATTAGTGCTCTCAATCGCATGATGGTTCCTTTCAGCTCTGCAGAAAGGCCACATTTCAGTGTTCCTCTCCTCATGGAAACTCAGGCAATTGGACTTGATGGAGGGAGGTGCCAGGCTCTCCTCATACTTTCAGTTAGCACTGAAAAGAGGCTTCCTACAGAGATGGCTACATTTCAGTGTTCAAGAAGCGCATGATTAGTGCTCTCAATCGCATGATGGTTCCTTTCAGCTCTGCAGAAAGGCCACATTTCAGTGTTCCTCTCCTCATGGAAACTCAGGCAATTGGACTTGATGGAGGGAGGTGCCAGGCTCTCCTCATACTTTCAGTTAGCACTGAAAAGAGGCTTCCTACAGAGATGGCTACATTTCAGTGTTCAAGAAGCGCATGATTAGTGCTCTCAATCGCATGATGGTTCCTTTCAGCTCTGCAGAAAGGCCACATTTCAGTGTTCCTCTCCTCATGGAAACTCAGGCAATTGGACTTGATGGAGGGAGGTGCCAGGCTCTCCTCATACTTTCAGTTAGCACTGAAAAGAGGCTTCCTACAGAGATGGCTACATTTCAGTGTTCAAGAAGCGCATGATTAGTGCTCTCAATCGCATGATGGTTCCTTTCAGCTCTGCAGAAAGGCCACATTTCAGTGTTCCTCTCCTCATGGAAACTCAGGCAATTGGACTTGATGGAGGGAGGTGCCAGGCTCTCCTCATACTTTCAGTTAGCACTGAAAAGAGGCTTCCTACAGAGATGGCTACATTTCAGTGTTCAAGAAGCGCATGATTAGTGCTCTCAATCGCATGATGGTTCCTTTCAGCTCTGCAGAAAGGCCACATTTCAGTGTTCCTCTCCTCATGGAAACTCAGGCAATTGGACTTGATGGAGGGAGGTGCCAGGCTCTCCTCATACTTTCAGTTAGCACTGAAAAGAGGCTTCCTACAGAGATGGCTACATTTCAGTGTTCAAGAAGCGCATGATTAGTGCTCTCAATCGCATGATGGTTCCTTTCAGCTCTGCAGAAAGGCCACATTTCAGTGTTCCTCTCCTCATGGAAACTCAGGCAATTGGACTTGATGGAGGGAGGTGCCAGGCTCTCCTCATACTTTCAGTTAGCACTGAAAAGAGGCTTCCTACAGAGATGGCTACATTTCAGTGTTCAAGAAGCGCATGATTAGTGCTCTCAATCGCATGATGGTTCCTTTCAGCTCTGCAGAAAGGCCACATTTCAGTGTTCCTCTCCTCATGGAAACTCAGGCAATTGGACTTGATGGAGGGAGGTGCCAGGCTCTCCTCATACTTTCAGTTAGCACTGAAAAGAGGCTTCCTACAGAGATGGCTACATTTCAGTGTTCAAGAAGCGCATGATTAGTGCTCTCAATCCTGGAAGAGGCTTCCTACACAGAAAGGGGTCTGGGGGTTCAGGTAATGTTAAACTTAACCTGAGCCAGTGGAGTGCCCTGTCAGCCAAATAACAAGCTGTATTTTTGGATGCATTAAACACAGCATAGCCAAACAGTCACAATAAATAATTCCACAGCACTGGTGGAGCCTTACCATGAATACTGTGTACAGTTGTACAGTTTTGGACTCCACTTTCAGCTCTGCAGAAAGGGGTCTGGGGGGTTCAGGTAATGTTAAACTTAACCTGAGCCAGTGGAGTGCCGTGTCAGCCAAATAACAAGCTGTATTTTTGGATGCATTAAACGCAGCATAGCCAAACAGTCACAATAAATAATTCCACAGCACTGGTGGAGCCTTACCATGAATACTGTGTACAGTTGTACAGTTTTGGACTCCACTTTCAGCTCTGCAGAAAGGGGTCTGGGGGGTTCAGGTAATGTTAAACTTAACCTGAGCCAGTGGAGTGCCGTGTCAGCCAAATAACAAGCTGTATTTTTGGATGCATTAAACGCAGCATAGCCAAACAGTCACAATAAATAATTCCACAGCACTGGTGGAGCCTTACCATGAATACTGTGTACAGTTGTACAGTTTTGGACTCCACTTTCAGCTCTGCAGAAAGGGGTCTGGGGGGTTCAGGTAATGTTAAACTTAACCTGAGCCAGTGGAGTGCCGTGTCAGCCAAATAACAAGCTGTATTTTTGGATGCATTAAACGCAGCATAGCCAAACAGTCACAATAAATAATTCCACAGCACTGGTGGAGCCTTACCATGAATACTGTGTACAGTTGTACAGTTTTGGACTCCACTTTCAGCTCTGCAGAAAGGGGTCTGGGGGGTTCAGGTAATGTTAAACTTAACCTGAGCCAGTGGAGTGCCGTGTCAGCCAAATAACAAGCTGTATTTTTGGATGCATTAAACGCAGCATAGCCAAACAGTCACAATAAATAATTCCACAGCACTGGTGGAGCCTTACCATGAATACTGTGTACAGTTGTACAGTTTTGGACTCCACTTTCAGCTCTGCAGAAAGGGGTCTGGGGGGTTCAGGTAATGTTAAACTTAACCTGAGCCAGTGGAGTGCCGTGTCAGCCAAATAACAAGCTGTATTTTTGGATGCATTAAACGCAGCATAGCCAAACAGTCACAATAAATAATTCCACAGCACTGGTGGAGCCTTACCATGAATACTGTGTACAGTTGTACAGTTTTGGACTCCACTTTCAGCTCTGCAGAAAGGGGTCTGGGGGGTTCAGGTAATGTTAAACTTAACCTGAGCCAGTGGAGTGCCGTGTCAGCCAAATAACAAGCTGTATTTTTGGATGCATTAAACGCAGCATAGCCAAACAGTCACAATAAATAATTCCACAGCACTGGTGGAGCCTTACCATGAATACTGTGTACAGTTGTACAGTTTTGGACTCCACTTTCAGCTCTGCAGAAAGGGGTCTGGGGGGTTCAGGTAATGTTAAACTTAACCTGAGCCAGTGGAGTGCCGTGTCAGCCAAATAACAAGCTGTATTTTTGGATGCATTAAACGCAGCATAGCCAAACAGTCACAATAAATAATTCCACAGCACTGGTGGAGCCTTACCATGAATACTGTGTACAGTTGTACAGTTTTGGACTCCACTTTCAGCTCTGCAGAAAGGGGTCTGGGGGGTTCAGGTAATGTTAAACTTAACCTGAGCCAGTGGAGTGCCGTGTCAGCCAAATAACAAGCTGTATTTTTGGATGCATTAAACGCAGCATAGCCAAACAGTCACAATAAACGGATGCATTAAACACAGCATAGCCAAACAGTCACAATAAATAATTCCACAGCACTGGTGGAGCCTCACCATGAATACTGTGTACAGTTGTACAGTTTTGGACTCCACAGTGTGAAAAGGATGTTATGGTTCTTCAAATTGCCCAGAGGACAACAAAACTGGAAGGCTGGAAGACATGCCTTCTTTGGAGAGGCTGAGGGCAATTGGTCTGTTGATCTGGAGAAAAGGAGGTCGAGATGTGACCTCACTGCTCTCTGCTGCTCCTGAGCAGGGGAAGCGGAGGGAGGTGCCAGGCTCTCCTCATGGAACCTGATGGCAGGATGGGAATGGCTCAAAGTTATGAAGTTCACACTGGACGGGAGGAGACACTTCTTTACAACGAGGTGGTCTCTGAAGTTCCTCTCTTCCTAGCACATGATTAGTGCTCTCAATCATGTGCTCTCTGAAGTTCCTCTCTTCCTAGCACATGATTAGTGCTCTCAATCATGTGCTCTCTGAAGTTCCTCTCTTCCTAGCACATGATTAGTGCTCTCAATCATGTGCTCTCTGAAGTTCCTCTCTTCCTAGCACATGATTAGTGCTCTCAATCATGTGCTCTCTGAAGTTCCTCTCTTCCTAGCACATGATTAGTGCTCTCAATCATGTGCTCTCTGAAGTTCCTCTCTTCCTAGCACATGATTAGTGCTCTCAATCATGTGCTCTCTGAAGTTCCTCTCTTCCTAGCACATGATTAGTGCTCTCAATCATGTGCTCTCTGAAGTTCCTCTCTTCCTAGCACATGATTAGTGCTCTCAATCATGTGCTCTCTGAAGTTCCTCTCTTCCTAGCACATGATTAGTGCTCTCAATCATGTGCTCTCTGAAGTTCCTCTCTTCCTAGCACATGATTAGTGCTCTCAATCATGTGCTCTCTGAAGTTCCTCTCTTCCTAGCACATGATTAGTGCTCTCAATCATGTGCTCTCTGAAGTTCCTCTCTTCCTAGCACATGATTAGTGCTCTCAATCATGTGCTCTCTGAAGTTCCTCTCTTCCTAGCACATGATTAGTGCTCTCAATCATGTGCTCTCTGAAGTTCCTCTCTTCCTAGCACATGATTAGTGCTCTCAATCATGTGCTCTCTGAAGTTCCTCTCTTCCTAGCACATGATTAGTGCTCTCAATCATGTGCTCTCTGAAGTTCCTCTCTTCCTAGCACATGATTAGTGCTCTCAATCATGTGCTCTCTGAAGTTCCTCTCTTCCTAGCACATGATTAGTGCTCTCAATCATGTGCTCTCTGAAGTTCCTCTCTTCCTAGCACATGATTAGTGCTCTCAATCATGTGCTCTCTGAAGTTCCTCTCTTCCTAGCACATGATTAGTGCTCTCAATCATGTGCTCTCTGAAGTTCCTCTCTTCCTAGCACATGATTAGTGCTCTCAATCATGTGCTCTCTGAAGTTCCTCTCTTCCTAGCACATGATTAGTGCTCTCAATCATGTGCTCTCTGAAGTTCCTCTCTTCCTAGCACATGATTAGTGCTCTCAATCATGTGCTCTCTGAAGTTCCTCTCTTCCTAGCACATGATTAGTGCTCTCAATCATGTGCTCTCTGAAGTTCCTCTCTTCCTAGCACATGATTAGTGCTCTCAATCATGTGCTCTCTGAAGTTCCTCTCTTCCTAGCACATGATTAGTGCTCTCAATCATGTGCTCTCTGAAGTTCCTCTCTTCCTAGCACATGATTAGTGCTCTCAATCATGTGCTTTAACTTTCAGTTAAGGAGACACTTCTTTACAACGAGGTTGGCAGGGAGGTGCCAGGCTCTCCTCATGGAAACTGATGGCAGGATGGGAATGGCTCAAAGTTATGAAGTTCACACTGGACATGAGGAGACACTTCTTTACAACGAGGTTGGCAAAATACTGGAAGAGGCTTCCTACAGAGATGGCCACATTTCAGTGTTCAAGAAGCACATGATTAGTGCTCTCAATCATGTGCTTTAACTTTCAGTTAGCACTGAAGTGGTCAGGGTTGGCAAAATACTGAAGGAGGTCGAGATGTCTCACCATGAATACTACAACAAAACTGGAAGGCTGGGAAAAGGAGGTCGAGATGTCTCACCATGAATACTACAACAAAACTGGAAGGCTGGGAAAAGGAGGTCGAGATGTCTCACCATGAATACTACAACAAAACTGGAAGGCTGGGAAAAGGAGGTCGAGATGTCTCACCATGAATACTACAACAAAACTGGAAGGCTGGGAAAAGGAGGTCGAGATGTCTCACCATGAATACTACAACAAAACTGGAAGGCTGGGAAAAGGAGGTCGAGATGTCTCACCATGAATACTACAACAAAACTGGAAGGCTGGGAAAAGGAGGTCGAGATGTCTCACCATGAATACTACAACAAAACTGGAAGGCTGGGAAAAGGAGGTCGAGATGTCTCACCATGAATACTACAACAAAACTGGAAGGCTGGGAAAAGGAGGTCGAGATGTCTCACCATGAATACTACAACAAAACTGGAAGGCTGGGAAAAGGAGGTCGAGATGTCTCACCATGAATACTACAACAAAACTGGAAGGCTGGGAAAAGGAGGTCGAGATGTCTCACCATGAATACTACAACAAAACTGGAAGGCTGGGAAAAGGAGGTCGAGATGTCTCACCATGAATACTACAACAAAACTGGAAGGCTGGGAAAAGGAGGTCGAGATGTCTCACCATGAATACTACAACAAAACTGGAAGGCTGGGAAAAGGAGGTCGAGATGTCTCACCATGAATACTACAACAAAACTGGAAGGCTGGGAAAAGGAGGTCGAGATGTCTCACCATGAATACTACAACAAAACTGGAAGGCTGGGAAAAGGAGGTCGAGATGTCTCACCATGAATACTACAACAAAACTGGAAGGCTGGGAAAAGGAGGTCGAGATGTCTCACCATGAATACTACAACAAAACTGGAAGGCTGGGAAAAGGAGGTCGAGATGTCTCACCATGAATACTACAACAAAACTGGAAGGCTGGGAAAAGGAGGTCGAGATGTCTCACCATGAATACTACAACAAAACTGGAAGGCTGGGAAAAGGAGGTCGAGATGTCTCACCATGAATACTACAACAAAACTGGAAGGCTGGGAAAAGGAGGTCGAGATGTCTCACCATGAATACTACAACAAAACTGGAAGGCTGGGAAAAGGAGGTCGAGATGTCTCACCATGAATACTACAACAAAACTGGAAGGCTGGGAAAAGGAGGTCGAGATGTCTCACCATGAATACTACAACAAAACTGGAAGGCTGGGAAAAGGAGGTCGAGATGTCTCACCATGAATACTACAACAAAACTGGAAGGCTGGGAAAAGGAGGTCGAGATGTCTCACCATGAATACTACAACAAAACTGGAAGGCTGGGAAAAGGAGGTCGAGATGTCTCACCATGAATACTACAACAAAACTGGAAGGCTGGGAAAAGGAGGTCGAGATGTCTCACCATGAATACTACAACAAAACTGGAAGGCTGGGAAAAGGAGGTCGAGATGTCTCACCATGAATACTACAACAAAACTGGAAGGCTGGGAAAAGGAGGTCGAGATGTCTCACCATGAATACTACAACAAAACTGGAAGGCTGGGAAAAGGAGGTCGAGATGTCTCACCATGAATACTACAACAAAACTGGAAGGCTGGGAAAAGGAGGTCGAGATGTCTCACCATGAATACTACAACAAAACTGGAAGGCTGGGAAAAGGAGGTCGAGATGTCTCACCATGAATACTACAACAAAACTGGAAGGCTGGGAAAAGGAGGTCGAGATGTGACCTCACTGCTCTCTGCTGCTCCAGTGGTCAGGCAATTGGACTTGATGGTCTCTGAAGTTCCTCTCTTCCTATCCTATCCTATCCTATCCTATCCTATCCTATCCTATCCTATCCTATCCTATCCTATCCTAAACAAAGAATATGTTAATCAATCTTCTTCTATGAAGAAGCTTTACATGGAATACAGTTAAGCTCGTTAGTGCTTTGGCTAGAATATGGTAGTTTTGACCAGACAAGTTATAGAATGAGCTCGAAATCTAGTTTTTGCTTTAGAGGAGAATTCAGTTGAAATCCCGAGAAGTTTTATATATATAACTATGTTAAAATTTAGCCACTAGATTTAATTTAGCTTTATTTATTGCTATATTCCTCATTTTCCTATATATTTCAAGTATCAAATATCAGGTATCCTATGTGATACGCCAAGAAGCAGTTCAAGAATGAGGTAAAGACTCGGATCAATTAAATGTTTATTAAAACAGAGCACTACACAGTGACACCAGAGATGAGTTTCCTTTTTATGAATTGACTTACAGATCTTGTTTGTGTACAGAGGCTCTCTGTGGCAGGAAAAAAAATAAAAGAGGAAAACAGTAGTGGTACAGAGTCTTCAGCGTCTTCTCTTCCCTGTCTAAATCAATGAAAACTCCTGCATGACTGCTAATTCTTCTTGCATCAACTGACAGTGCGTGCTCACTAAATCCATACATGTGATGAGATTCTTTCAGAGAATATGAGAGGATTTGTAGTGGATATTCCTATTAGCCTTCTCTTTTTGACAGTTCTCTGACAGATGTACCGTTTGGATTAAAATGTTTCTTCTAATTGCAAGAAGGAAGATAAGGTAGCATCATGGGAGTTAGTTATGCCACTGGACCACCATAAAATCACTATTATTTGTTAGTGTCATTTACAAACTGCTAAAGTAACATTAGTAAGTGGAAGCACTTGATACCAGGGAATTTAAGCATATAGTAAAGAAAATTTATGGACAGATCATTAATCTCTAACTGCAATGAGTTAGACTTGATTTTATGCCAAATGTTTGACTCTAAAGAGTTTGCCAAATGGCAAAAGCTAAATTATAGAAGCAATGCATATTAAAATAAGACCATTTAAATTTTACATGTACTGTGAGAATAGACAAACACCATCATATTTTTAACATAATCTCCAAATGTAATTCCTAATCCAATAAAAACATCTAATAAAAATTGGCATAAAGTTGCAGTAAAATTAATTAATGAGTTGTGTACCACATTATGTTTTCATTTCCAAGTTGTTAAAGCAGCAAGTTTCACCACTCATTCTCATGCATTACATTTCTGCCACTTCTCTCAGTTTCTGTGTGGGCCCATAAACATGTTTCCACCAAGAAAGTATCAGCCTGTAGTTGAAAAATATAGATCTTCTGTTAATAAAAATACCTGATGATAAGAAAATATATCATCATAGTTCTTGAAGGAGGAAGAAGACTAATTACACTGCATATACACACTGCATGATTGCCCTGAGCCATGCCTGGAAATAATGAGTGTGCTGTTGGGCATGGGCCAACATCAATGGGAATGCTGTGCCACAAATGAGCAGCCTCAGTCCCCCTGCATTCTCACTTCTACCAGAAACAGCCCGCAGGCCCTCAGCTTGCCAGGAAGATGGGAAGCAGGAACCCAGGAAAGGATGATGCTAGTACACTGGACATCTGGTGAAGTTACATGCATCCAGAGGTGCTTCAGAAAGCAGAGGACATAGAATGGATCTATAACAAAGTCATAACTGGAATTCTTCTGATTGACACTTCAAGAAAAAATCCTGAGACACTTTGGAGACTGAGCAGTGCTTGATGTTGCAATCACTTGGATTTGTCATGCTGTGGATCCATCTCAGATTTTAGCCAAACTAAGCAAGATATCAGACTTTTGGAACTTCTTTGTGTTGATGAAGGTAATCTATGTAGGTACCTGGAGATATGTTCAGCTGACAGCACATGGCCATACAGTGCCATATACACACACTGGGGATCTGAGAGAGATATTTATGGATGATACAGCACAGGGACCATGACTGCATCCTGGTGCTGGTACTGGGAATGCATAAGGGATACCACAGGTCATACTGACGGGTCCTTATCAGCGAGGTGCAAGCCTCTGACTGAGATGCATCAGTTTCAAAATGAGTTCCAGCCTGACTGCTTCATCATTTTAAATGAAAAAGCAGTCAAATGCTGCACCAGTCAAGACCCTGTATGAAAACATGATGTGGGATTGCCAGCATGGCTCCAGACTACACAGAGACTGTACAGGAGGCTTGTGAAAAAAACAGAGTTGTAATGGAAGTTCCTTGTTTGTTACATGCTGGTTCCATGCAAAGATAGCAAAGGGTATGAAAATGATGAACAGGATCATAAAGGTGCAGATTCTACCCCAGTGCACAGGAGCCGTAAAGCTGTGCACTGTCTCTTAGGAGGTCTGCCAGCAGGGTGGCCCTTTATCAGGAGGAATTTGTCAGGTGTCTGGATTGGGCAAAGCAGATAGTATTCTATAAATTCTATGAGGAAACTGGTGTTGGTGGAATAAAAAGTGCTCATGCCCCAAAGGTATCTGTCAAGCAATAATAGAAAAAAAGGTATCACAAGTTCAAAAGCCATACCTGCCAAAGTCACAACCTGAGGTTAGAAATCAGAATATTTAAGAATCTGAGTTTTGAGCTGACAAGGAAAACTCTGTCAGATCGCATTAAGAAGTTTTCCCTGAAGTCATGAAAATGAAATATATACTTTTTAACACACACATATACACATGAAAGAGAGAGAGCTGTGTAGTGTGTTTTGTACTTGTTTGTTTTTCTGGGGGAGGGGGTTGGTTTTATTCTCCAGGAGACATTTTCCTGAGGGCTAGAGCACTAGGTATTGCATAGTAAGATGCAGCACTGGAGAATGGAAACGAGGGAGGGAAGGAAGGCAGGATAGGAGGGTAAAACTAAAAAATCAACTGAAAGCTTTAGGAAGAGGGAGAAGAGAGAAAAACAAAACCATGAAAGATCAGGTACGAAATAGAAAGAAAATCCCTTGGGGTTAATCCAGAACCACAAAGAAGCCTTGCTATGTTACTGAATATCACATTCTGTATAAATATCACTTAAGCCATCTCTTTAATGGGATATGGCAGCTGCATGGCACAGTGACACTTAACAAGCAGCTGAGGAGAGGAAGGATATAATACTTTCTACAGGATGAACTTTATGAGTTTATGATGTAATAAGCTGAGTCAGAATCTGGCTAGGATGTAGTAGTTAAGCCTTTTAATTTCAAAATAAATAAATAATGAAAAAAAAAAGGTACATCAGCTACTGAATAACCCCAGTCAGTATTCATCAGTATTCATTTCACATTTCATCTGACACCACTTTGGACCTATGTAGATTCAGTCACATCTCCAAAATAAAAGAAAGACCCACCATCATCATTTCCTCTAGTTGCTCTTTCTTGGTATTCTTCCAAGCAGAACTGCCCTCAGGGAATGCTACCAAACCTGCAAGACATGGCAAGGGTGTACTCAAGGTGGTACATTTCCCAGAAAAATCTGCCCAGGTGTGGATATAACAAAGCCGCCTGCTCTTGAATCTTTAAACTTGTGCAGTCCAATACAGTCTGGGAATGGGTTTTCATCCTTCTATCCTTACGTTAAATTGTTGCTTCTGATCTGATTTGGGACAAAAGTTTGCATAATTTCCCTCAGGAATAAACAGTGTGCGCCCTTGGTTATATTTCTCACAATTAGCTCCATTTGTCTTAATTGTATTTATGAGGAAACTGGGAGAAGAGATTACAAAAAATAGCTTTCAAAAAATTTACATAAATACTGGTGACTAATGTGACTGCAAATACTGTGACTAGTGTGATGACTACTGACTTATGGTCAAGTGGCATTCTAATTTCAACTTTCAACCTCAGCCAAAATTGTTCTTAAAGGATTTTTCTACATGAAAAGACCACAACTAAACTCAATTTGTTCAGTTGAATGGTGCTGACTTCATATGTAGCCTTATATAAGTATAAATGCAGCACTAACTTGCATCCATTCCAATGTGTCATTCCCTTGATTACAGAGGTGAAGTTTTGGTAGGACTTGGTATTGGTTTTATACCAGCACTGTGAATATTTTCTTGGTTGAACCAATTGGCACAAACATTATGTTACACCCCACAGAACTATTCCATTACATTCCTATCATATTTTTGGTCAAATACTTTTGGTTTTTAGCTATCTTTGCCCTAAATCATTTTGTTTCTCTTTCTTGGGGTGGGAAGTGAAAACAAGTTTCAATTTGGAATAACTTGCAATTTCCAGTAGGAAACCTCTCCATTTCCTGGCTAAACCTTGCTGGACCATTTATGTGAACAATAAATTCTCTGTGTTATCAACCCACTGCGCTCATCATGGATAAATTAGCACGATGTGATGAAATCAGTTGCAAAGAATATATCTGAAAGGTTCTTTTTTCCAAAGGATTTTAAAATCAGACTTGGACCACTGCTATGCCTTTTGATAACATTTCACATCCTGTACACTTCAGTCACTACTACCCACCCCCGTGCCACCTTCAGTTCAAAATTTGCGCTGGTTTAGAAAGTAATACCACCCATTAAGTAGAATGGTAAAAATCAAAGTGTCAATGTATTTCTCTTTCAGATCCATCAATGAAATTCAGTCAACACATCAGTAGACAAGGTACCTCCTAGCCTTGCTAAAAGACACAGATAAAGTCTAGTATCTCTTGTGCTTGTACATGTCACACAAAGTGCATTGAGCTTGAGACCTTTCCCAAAAACAGTTACTATTTTTTTTTGTGTGTGAAGATGTTACTAAGCACTGTTTTATGACTCTCTTAGTGTCATTATCCACTATCTTACTAACGTTTACTGACAATGAAGAAACACAAATACAGGGTTCCATATCTAGAAATACCTTAAAAGGAACACTATATTGCTGAGTAATTTCGGTATTAAGATATAGACATACCTTTTAAATTTTCATATGTCCCTCACTTTTGTTGAATAATGATTCACAAACACAGTATAGAATGGTTTTGGCTAAGTTTGGGAATAGAGAAAAAAGGTTGAGCAGAGGTCCCTTTTAAAATCTTTTACTATCTTGTTCTGTGCAACTTCTGGCTCAGTGTTGTCCAGTGTTTTGACAGATTGAGTCGATTAAAATTTCCTTCATACAGCAGTGGGTCAAATGTGTCTTTCTGTAACTTATGCAACTTTTATTCTGTTCTGTCTTCAGCTATTGCAAAAGAGTAATCGCTGAGATGGAAAACGACCAATGAGAAAACAAAATGATCCATTTTCTGGAAACTAAATGGCTCTGATTTCTCTTTAACTGTTTGCTCCATAAGAGAAATTCTGAAAATTCTGTAACAAATATTTCATAATTTTGCACAAATATTTTCTTTACTGAAAATAAGAGACTATCAGAACACAACAGCAGCCTTTAGGTACTTGTCTATCTGCTTCAGTGGGTATTCTATTCATCTTTTGTGTTTTTAAAGACTTGTAAATACTAAAATTAAATATTATAGTTAAAAGTTGAGATCATCCTCTACCATTACTGAATTTTTTTCTTCTTACTATTTGACATCCAGGAAATGAGAAGATGTAGGCAGATGAGGAAGGGTCAGCATGGACAAATCCTGAATACATCTTTAGGTTTTATAGCCCACCTGGCAGCATAATAACATTCTGGATATTGTGAGATTTTAAACATGACTCAAATTTGACAATTTTAAGGCATGAGATCATTTGTGGGTAAAAGTTCATCTTAAAACAAACATGTTTTCCTGAAAATATTTTTATGAGACAATTAGCAGTCCTTCCCTTTACAGTTCTGTTAGAAAATAAGCAGACATTGATTCACATCCAAGCTGCTGATGAAAAATAAGGGTTCAGAGGAAAACAAAG
Organism: Odontophorus gujanensis; assembly: GCA_013399175.1. Lineage (NCBI taxonomy): Eukaryota > Metazoa > Chordata > Aves > Galliformes > Odontophoridae > Odontophorus > Odontophorus gujanensis. Next base: position 33,042 of record VXAB01001877.1, read on the forward strand.
CAGACAGGGACAATGCTGTTGGTATAAATGAATGAATACATTCCATTGACAACTCAGTTTGTCAGTGAGATGTAAGTAGCAGGGGAAAAGAAAAAGATATACAAGTAAAGTAAGTTTCCTGCTGAACTCTGGTGTATGGTATCAAGATCTCAAAATACTTTTCCAATGCAAAAATTAAAAATGCTAAACGGACATTACTAAACATTTCTTTTTGACGATGTTGAAGCACTTGATTTTGAAATTCTTAAAATACTGGAGTATAATATTACATTTTAAAAATGCAAACCAAATCCAAATAGAATAAAATGTAGAATTTTAAGCACATTCATTCAAACACAAACTGAAGGTATGATTTAAAAGAGAACACACATAAATTCCTGCATGTTAGTTTATAGGCTAATATGACAGCATTTTACACAGATGCCATTAGAAGTACATGTTGACATATTCACTGGAAACACTCCAATTTTGACAAAATAGTATTTCATCTCAAAGACTGTTAACTATCTAAAATACTTTTGGTCTCTTATGTCAAGAGAAAAGCCCAGTCATGGGTTATGTATTGTGATAACTCATATATTGAAGGGAAATACTATATACATAGCTTAGAATCCTGTCCTGCTTTTGGAAGTGACTCACTGTGACAAACACACGGACACATCTGGTATTTATAGTTTCTTTTGTCCCAGCTTTGGATGCCTTTGCACTCATGTCAGGTCATAAAGATCCTAGGGCAATATAGAATTTCCTGAAAATAGTTTAATTGCTCACTGACATTATCCCGAGTGAAATCTAATTAAAAATGAAGACTTTGCAGCTCTTGCCAATTTGCAAAACATGCAACACTACATTTATTACTGAGTAAAAGAATATCTATCATGGCATTTAATCCACTCAGCACTAAAGAAAAGGGTGGTATTCATCATTCCTACCTTTAACCACATAACAGTTAAATGTCTGAGTCTAAGCTATTGACCTTAATCTGGTTCTGTGGTCAGTAGAGAGAAACAGTCGTTTCATAAGACAATTCATCTGACCTTTCTTAGGTACATATTTTAAGATGAGATGAACAGTTCTCCAGGGATTAAAAATGAGATAAACTGCCATCTAGAAATTTGATATCTGTATCTAACCTAATCACCTGAGGCTTCCTCTACAGCCAATGGAGAGCAATAAGATTTCATGCATGACCTTCATCGTACCACAAAGAATCTAACCTCCTGTGATATGCCTCAGCCAGGCTGCAACACTGGAAATTGTGGTAGCAGGCTAAAATCGTGGAATCCATGCTTGCAGCATAACTTTCTAATTCATCTATGAACTAGAGGGTTAAGACATTACTCATTTCAAATGTACTCACTGTTCAGCACTGACACTTTACTCTCCAGTTTCACCAAGGCATGACAATACCTGCCCACGCTATTTCAAATGTTCACACACATACTACAGTAACAATATAAGAAGGGATCATTAAAAATTCCAGTAAACTAAGAGCTAGGAAACATCCCATCTGAATTTTGCACTGGATTAAAACTGGTGTAGCGCTGAAAGAACCACATCGACTTCAGTGCTGTTACTGTGGCCTGAAGCCAGTGGAAGAGCACAATAGCAATGTTTGTGAGTCATTCTTCAGTTTATGGCAGCTGTTTAGTTCATCTTTGATCATACATATTTTTTGCAGTTAAGCTTCTTGGTCACACTGTCTTTGCAGAGATAGCTGTTCCAAACAATGCCCATGTTCATATGCTAACAAAGGTATTTGTGCATGTGGATTAACTGGTTTTTGCTTGTCATGTACTTACATGCTTTTGTGTTGGCTTTGTTTTGTTTACAAAACGATATTCAGCTACTCAAGGAACATAAGTATTAGCATATGACATAGCTGAACAGCTGTTCACCAGAGTTAGCATTAGTGTAAAGTGCTCAGTGGATAGCAAGAGCTATATCTCATCTTGAGTCAAGACAAGAGGTTGGTAGCTAATTTCATAAAATCGTGAAAAGCAGATGCTCCTAGGAAGGAGTACTAAGACAAGGGATGCCTGTGGTAGTGAATCTCTAGAATATGCTCCCAGTTTTCTGCGCTTTGTGGCTCAAAGTCTTTTTGAGCTGGCATGGGAGTCTTCACATTTAACAACCCCAGAGGAATTTTTCTTCTATATGAATGTTATCACTTTTTAATCTATATAAAATTCCACCACTGCAAACCTTCAACAACATAAATTTCCCCAGTTCAATTTTACACTGTGTGAAGGCTCCACTCCCGGTTTTCAATTGCCTGTTCTTAGTTTTATTTGATAAACTCTGGTTTTTATGATCAAAGAGATACAGAATGATAGCTCCCCATTAACCTTCTCCAGCTCCTAATGGATTTTGCAGATCTGCATCATATCCCATTTCATTCAGCTATTTACAAGGCTCAACATCAGTCTACTGAGTGATTTCTCATTTTGAAAGGTTCCGTAACATTGGTCATTTTTGATGTGCTTTTTCTGTCTTTCCTTATTCTACTAAAATCACAGGATCACAGAATTGTAGGGATTGGGAGGAACCTCTAGAGATCATTGAGTCAAGCCCACTGCCAAAGCGGCTCCCTAGCCCAGGTTGCACAGGTAGGCATCCAGGTGAGTCCTGAACATCTCCAGAGAAGGAGACTCCACCNTGCAGTTATTCCTCCCTAGGTGCAAGACTCTACACTTGCTCTTGTTAAACCTCATCTGGTTTCTTTCTGCCCAACTCTCCAGCCTGTCCAGGTCTCGCTGAAAATGCTTGTAAGCAAAAGAGAAATAAGGGTGGAACAAGTTGAATGGTGAAAAGTACGTACATTTGAGAAAAAGTACATGTCTGGAGGTTGTATGTTGAGAATAAATAGAAACTTACGATTTTCTTCTTCCTAGTTGAACATGGTAACAGCAGTCAAAATACCTCAATAAACATAAAAAATTTCTTTAAATGTCTCCATCAATTTTTGGATAATATCTAGACATGCAGATTTCTCATAGGAGATAAAAACACTTCCACAAAATGTTAAGCAAGTTTTACTTTCCAAATATGAATTTTTATACACTCCAAATCATATTCCAATCATATGCTTTGCAAGTTAGTATTTGGTAGCTCCAGAATATGAGAAAAACATAGTGCTGTGGAAACATTTGAAAAGGATAATAATAAGACTCTTGTAATGATAAGCTGTCAGGAAAAACAAGCACTGAGTCCTGGGTGATACAGGACTCAGCAAAGAGATAAAAGAAGGAAATATAATTGATGCCAATCTAGGAAACTATACAGAAAATAAATCCTGTCAAACTAGCAATATATTTTTATGGGAGTGTCAACTGACAAAGGAAATTATATTAACCCTATGTATTCCCTTAGACATTCAATTTCAAATTCTATTAAATTGAATTAGGTGATGCTAAATTAACATGGCACATTAAAATTCAGCAAGGGCATAGGATTAAATGATATACCTCAAAATACTGTTATAAAATGAGAACATTTCTACGGAATGTTTTACTTAATGTTTTGTCAAAAATCTGAAGAAAAAAACTCACAAAACAAACACAGTTAATATTTGTAGATGATCATTATAATACTTACAAATCATGAGTAGCATGCAAACTTTATTTAATGAACTCAGGTGTGATTAGTTATACTGACCAAAATTATCCTGTAAGTGTTACCAGGAGGGCGAATACATTTTTCTCATGGAGGGAAGATCTTGAATCGATGTTTAAAGTTCATGTTATCTCAACATTTGACCTTCCTGCTAATGTTCCTGCAATATTTTGTTTAGTTCTTGTGTCACTTTCTAGAAAGTTTTGAATAACTGAAGAGATTCAGATTAAAAACATGGAAAAAAGTGTTCCTTGTACAAAAAGATTCTCAGATATCTGTGAGAGGGATGGTTAAGGGGCATCAACAATTACAAACACACAAAATAAGACTTTGATTGTGAATTCTTGTTGATGATATAACAAAATACAGTGGCTGAAAGATGAAGCTAAAATGTCTATGACTAGAAATGAAAAACAAATTTCGAACAGTGAGGGTAACTGGCCAATTTCAATCGAGACCGATATTTTTTCAAAACTTTTAAAACTCAGTTTCAAACTGAAAATACATAGGTCGGGCTAGATGGTTACAGTGATCCCTTGTGACTTCATAATCTATGAGTCTATAAATCTAAGCACACCCTGATGACCAAATCTGAAAACAAATAGCAAATAATAAAAAAAATCATGAATACTTATAAATAGAATGGTTTTCTTTTTTGTTTTTTCTTTTTTTCTTTTTTCTTTCTTTCTTTCTTTTTCTTTTCTTTTTTTTAAATTTTTATTTATTTATTTATTTATTTACTCTTTTTAGAATTCACAGATAATTCAGAAACAGAAAAAAAATATTGCGTTATTAATAATTTATTTCAGGGCAAAAAATCATTTTGCGCTACTCTGAAATTCCAGTTCTGTAACTAGGAGCTGAATAATGCCCATTGAATATACTTAAGAGTTCTTTAAATTAAGAAAGACAGAAAAGGTTTTAGTGACTTTTTGAAGTTATTTTTGTGTGATTTCTGTCATTTTCATTTTGAGTGCCACATAATTTTTCCTAATCACTGTCAAGGCAAAAGTATCTAGCTGCAGATAACACATACGACGTTTTCTGTCTCTTTTGAAGCTGACTTTTTGTACCCTCTTGAAAAGTCGTATATTGTATCTACCAATCTGTTGAGCGCTTACCGGAAAGACTGCATATGGCTCAGGTTATTCTACAAGATATTATTTTCTCTATTTTGCTGTTCAGAAAATTTTCCTTAACAGTATGTCTTGGTTTAAATAGGACCCGTCTCTTTTATGGACAAAAAGGAACAGCTGATGTTTTCTCAAACTTTAGATAAATGGCAATCCTTACATAATGGTGGGCATTTCCTCTTTGGAGATCACCACTGAATCCGGACATTCAAACAAACTCACCGCTAAGCTGCTCCCTGGGGCTAGGCTCAGTTTGTCCAAAGCTATGCTCATTACATGTGCTTTGGTCAGCAGATATGCAATCTTAGACAATAGCTTCTTTCTGCAAACAATAGTCAGTATTAAGAATGTCATCAGATATAATGGCTATGAGCGGGACAATTCTGCTTTCTTATGAAAGCGTTCCTAATGGAGCGGTCAAAGTGTGCGTGTCTGTGTGTCTGTGTGTGTTTTGAGAAAGATCCACCAGCGTGCTGCAGAAGCTGCCTGCTGGTCTCAGAAGAGCTGGCTCATGAAAGGTGCCATTTATAGTGCTTTCACAGTGCCACAGAATGGAAACATTAGGTAATAGTAAAATCCCAGAGCTAGACTTACTAAATTCTGAAAACTTACTCACATTACCATGCTTTATAGGGCTTTAGGGACTTCATAACAACAATCTGTGCAACTGCAGACTTTGTTTAATGAAAAAATAAATAGAAATAGTTACCCCAAAAATTAGCCTAAAGACTGGTATTCCCTGGTTAGTGCCCTTTAATAATTTTCACTATGCCTCCATTTGCACTCTGTCTAGAAAATAAAAGGCTTATTCATGCACAAACACACAGATCTGCCTTCTCAGTGAGAAATTTTGTAACATTTCTGTAGCAGAATCAACTGAAGCAGTTCAAGGTCTTTTTTTTTTTTTTTTTTTTCTGGAAGAGGAAAAGCGGTTAGCTGGATATTGCATTACTTTCAGGAGATTTCTTTGTTGTTGTGTAATTTATCTGACAGTCGCCACAGGGTTTATAGGCCACTTTAGTTACCCTCCTGATTTTTAAGGGATGGATACGTGTGTAGAAATTAGGGGAGCATTCGTTTTTCCCCCTAATTTCATCAAATTACATGCACTGTGATTTTAGATAAATCACACTATTGCGCTGTTTCCTTCTTCACGTTTATGATGACTTGTGGGTTCACTTTGCTTTGCCTTTAAGCAGTCAGAAGCAGTCACTGTGCTTTCGTTGGGATTCATGTCCCAACCAATTGAGTTTGTCCTGATGTGTCCTCTGAATGGCGTTCTCTAAGTAGCTCTCCGTAATGCTCTGTCATGTATTTGTTTGGTGTTTTTTCTTATTGGGAGGTATCAGAGCCAAAAATCCAGAACGTCTTACTTTCTGTACAAGGCTCCCTGTGTATTTCAAATGAAACAGATATAACAAAGAATGCAATGTGAATTTATGCATCACCAGTGAGAGAGAAACAAAGTAGTTGGTTGAAAAGGCAGACAAATATATCAGCCTTCCAATCTCAAGTGACCCGCAGGCAGGTACAGCACATATGCCTTCTGGATTCAGAGCAGACAGAATTCAAAAGATCAGCCTTTTTCTGACCTCAGATATGAGCATCTGGCTAAGACCAGCATCCTTCACAGTTCTGGCAGTTTGCAAAGACACAGACTGGCCTGGATTACAAATCGGAAACACTCATCACAGCTGAAAATACATTTTTGCCACTGGGGTAGTAGAAAACTGAGAAAGACAGACATGCAGTTGGGGGAGGAGAAGGCAAAGCAAGACTGCTTTTTCTCTGCTCTTGAAACCTGTGATGCAAATATTTATGCATGAGGCTGAGAGGAATTCTTGGGTCATCCTTCTACTCTGTCTAAAAACATACCCATGTCTGAAAGGAGAGCTCACAACATTGAGTTTGAGAACGTGCTGATGTCAGAATTCTTTGCTATTTACATGCCTTTGGTGAAGAGCAGTCAAGTACCTGCTTATCATAAATCTCTCCTCTTCTCTCCCTCCCTTCATCCTCTCCACTGAAACCCCTGCAATTTTCAGTACAGAACACCAATGCACAAGTAGGTTATTCTATGTATGAAAGCAGTGCTTGTGGAAGATCTTGAATACACAGTCCTGGAAATTCACATCCACTGCAGAATAGCGAAGGAGAAAAGATACATCATGGATAGCAGCTCTGTTAGCTTCCTTGCTTGGACTTACCAGGTTCACTGAACCTGAAGAAACATCCACTGGGGTGAGAGTACCATTCATCCTTTATAGCCAAGTTGTTGTCCTAGCTGCTAAAATTGACGTATACGTGGCTAATTAGGGCTGGTTATGGTTATGGCTTTTGCAGTGTTCACAGATGTGAACTGCTCACCCAAAGCTAACGCTGCAGGTTGTGTCACTTATATAATCCATCAGATGTAACAATCTGCTAAACTACAGTAGACTTATACTTGCCTAAAGAGGAAATCAGAGAGAATGGGTTAAAAAGCCCTCGAGATCCATCTGTCTACATCAGGAGATCATATCTACAGCATTCTTGAAAGCTATTTGTCTAACCTACTTTTATAGACGATATCTAAAAAGGACTCCAGGACCTCTACATGCAGCTCATTCCAGTGCTTCAATATAGGCACTTCGATAAGAAAGGAGATTTTTGAGTGTTTAACCCAAACTACCTCCATACTTTCGATTTGCCATATTCCTGTCTTCTCTGCAGGGTTCCACCATACAGCAGGTAAACATCTCTTCATTTTTTCCTCAGTTTACAGTCCTTTCAGTCCTTCCTCAAACATGACATTTTCTAGACCGCACTGTGATCTTTTTATTGTTCACTTTTGGACCCTTTCTGGTTGGGTTATATATCTTATAAAACATGGTTTGAACCACATGGGGCACTGTTCTAGTCCATGCTGTGCTAAGCTGGAAAACACAGGAAAGTAATTGTAATGTCTTATAGGTAATCTTCTTCCCTAAACATCCCTAAAAGCTCATGGGTTTCACACAAGCAAGATGCAGCTCAGCATGTGTGTTATGTGAGTCAAATGACTCACTGCTGTCATCTCCTTTCTTTTGCCACTTTGTCTGACTCTTCATCCCCAACCACTCTGGCTATGCTCCAAAATCCATGCATGAGCACTGAGAAGCTTGAGGTGTCCTTCTGTAATGATATTAATGACAGCAAGAAATAAAACAAAAGAAGAAACCTTCACACGACTGCTATTTCCCACCAGTACATTCAAGAAGGGGGTGGGGAAGTCAGCAATATATTTACCAGCAGTATCAACAATACTGGCTGCTTTCCTTTTCAATGCCTCATTCTTGCCTTGGTCTTGTGAAAGAAAAACTAGATATTATTGAGAAAACGACTGTGTTATTTAACCCAGGATGCAACAGTAGAAATATCCATAGATTTCAGGCCCAGTTATTTTTTTTAAAACTGAATACAGACAACACTCAAACTGCATTAAAACTGTTATTTTCATGACAGCAAATATCTCTGAGCTCATGTATTAATCTGGAACCTTCGTGTATCACAATGCCCCAAACGCACAGCTGTCAAATAGATTATATCTGTGATTGATATAAGATGTATGGATATGACGTCGAGAAAAAGCTGCATTGTGGGACAAATGTCTCTGAGCTTTTGGTACTATAGTTCCCAAAGAACTAGTATATGTTTGAATTGCTTCATTTGGCATAATACAGAATTTCAGTAGAAGCTGATTAGCAACTTTACTGGAAAAGAGTCACAAAAATCCCTCAATACAGCATTTACAACTGCCATCATTTAGATTTTTAAAAAAGAATGAACTGTGTAAATAAATATGCACACCAATACAAATGTGTTATGAAGGGAAGGAGAACATAAAGTGCTACTCACAGCAGAGCAGTTAATCATATCCCATGCATTCTACTAAAACCTAAGAATTTCTATAAAAATTCAAAGGTGTGGATATTCATGCCCTTTGGAAAATTGTTTAAAAATTTGTGCTGACGCTGTGTTTAGGGAGAAAACGTTGCAGAAATCTGTGAATAGGCATTACATTTGATGATGAGATTCCTATACTGAAAATAAAAGCAAAAACTCTTGCATAGATGAGAATGATCCCTACATAAAAATAAGCTGTAGAGTTTACACAATTTGAGACTGTAAACATACTTGCTACTTTGCAAAATACTTGTCCATAATGTCACATTTTCTATAGCAGTGTAGCTGAAAATAGTACAACAGTACATGGCGTTTAGGGCTGACAAAGACCTTTGGCCTTTGACCTTAAAAGATCTTTATGTGGAGGCCCATGGTGGGTTGAATTTTGTCAGTACAGTGCCAGAGCCATACAAAAAAGGTATTCATATTGACCAAGTCAGTGGATATTTCAGATCAAGATGCCAGCAGTTGTCTTTTTCAGCTGACATCCTGGTCTGAGAAAGTTGGATTTAAGGTTTACTTGACTCTCATATTTTGATTTCTTGCCATATAGGGTTTTGTCATTAGCTCTCTGGAATGCCTTTCAGTTTCTTCCTTGAAAAATGCTAAATAAGTTCTCACTTTACCTACTGACTGAATAAGAATACAAAAACAGTGGACAGCTGTGAGGCATCTGCGTGTCACATAAACAGTGTTGGCACAGTTTCTGCATTCAAGAGATCAGCAAGAGCCTAGTAAATAAGCTTTCTTCACTAAAGACCACTTTTGTCCATGATCATTGGAGCTGTGCTTTACTCATACACCCTCTGAATTCCTCTTTTCTTCAGTAATCACGCATGCCTAGCATGATGGCTGATTCTATTCTACAGTCTGTGGCCATGTAATTATGTGGATAATTGGCAGACAAGATGTTGTGAATACCTGAATCCCAGGTTAATTGAAACTAACACCTGCCTGAACTGTGCAGTTGCAATGGATGCAATAATACAACAAGATCAGGTCCTACTGAGTTGCATAATCTTTTCAAGGCAAGGGTTTTGATCTCCTCCTTTGAGTTGAGGGCAGTAGTAAACTAAAGTATTATGCCTTTGTTGAAGCTTATAAAAGATGAATCTGAGCCTGAAAATGAAGGTCCTTCCAGTTAATCTGTATTGAGAAAAATCACTGAGCACACATCTTTTGCATCTTTAAGTTAGAAAGGAAACAACAGATACAGCTGAGATCACAACTGTAGTCAGTAACAACATTACACTTGAGTCCCCCCGGAGTAACCCAGGCCATTACCCAGGTAGTACAAACTGCAAACTTTGGATTTGTACAGCTCCATACAAGCACAGTTTCCACCAGTGTCATCAAACATCACAAACTGTACAAGTGTTAAGGCATTACGCAGGAGGCATCATCCCACTGTTTGTGGGCTGTGGTTCATTTTTGGCTCTGTTGTCCTTCGTACTGCCGTAGCTCGCTTAGATGTCTCGCGTGTTCCTTTCTCATGCACAAGATGGGGGTAATGGAAAGCCTCTACAGACAGGCACACGAGCACGTATTCTGTCAGAAGGGAACTACTAAGACAAAGATTCCCAAGTCATGGCAAGACCTTGAGGACAGGTATACTTTTCTTTTTAAAATCTCTTTTGATTTTCTTCTTCTTTTACTGAGACTATGGCAATCTTTTTTTAAATCAACTCATACAGATCATTTTAAACACAGCTTTTATCTAACAGAGTTCAACTCCTCAAAGTTTTCAGTTCAAGCGGACCTCAATTACAAGGGAATAGTGGATTAGAGAAGGAAACCAAAGTAGTTTGGCAATAGAATCTGGTCTGTTTAGGAAATGAATTACGTTGTATATTTGCTAGTAAGAGCAGAAGACAGGACTCAATGACCCAAAGTGTTCTGTTTCTGTAAGTTAAACAAGACATTATATTTCACTATTAGAATAAATAATATTGGACTGTACTTACAGTAGTGTGAATTGTGTAAAGTTACTGTGCTTTTTGCAAAGGGAATGCAAGTAGAAGAAATACAAAAATGCCAAAATGTAGCCAGAAGTCTTGGAATTTTCAGAAATCCATGGTCCTCAGATTACTAAAGCAAGTAATCTTATTACAGACTCCTCTGGGAACTGCTTGACCACCCCAGTTGCCTCTGAAAATCACAATCAATTTATTTGTCTTGGGACTAATGGGGGGAAAAAGATTTCAGGAATGAAAAGATTTTACTGTAATGACCTGAAGCAAATGGGAGAACAAAACATCAGCTTTAGAAGTCATGAGGGGCACAATCACTACAATTAAGGGCAAGGAAGAGAAGGGAGGAGGAGGGATCTGGGAAAGCAAAGTCCCCAAATTTCAGCAGTGACATGGGCCCTGGTTTAAATGCAATATGTCTACAAAAGAAAGGCAGTGTATTTTGGCTGATAATATTTCAGAGACATTTTGACACAAATCACAGAAATAACTGATAGAGAGGAAGAGTATCTCCCTGGAAATCACTTAAAACTTGTAGGTTGCAAATGAAAGTTACAAGAAAATTTCAGCATAAAATTTAGTGCAGTTTCAGCAGATGAACAAAAAGCCTGAGCACATTTATCAGCCCAGTTCCTTCCAGATCTCTTCCAGGTAAAGTCTGTGTCCTATGTGAGTCTTACTGTGTCATTCTTCCACCTGACAGAACCCGTTTGGTTTTTTTGTTTGTTTGTTTTTCCAAGCTGAGCACTGTCTGAATAGCTTCTCTAACATCTCTGTTTAGATCTGGCCTACAGATCCCACCTTACTCCCAGTGATGCTGGTAGGAAACTCTTGGTAGACATTCTGTTAGATGACAATACCTAATGCTGTTTCCAGCATCTCACAGTGTTACATCCATCCCATCAGCAGCTGTGAACAGTTCTCATATCTACTGACATATTCTTACGTGTGAACACAAGGTCTGGCAAAGTCATACTCAGAACCCTTTTTGTAAGATGCTCTTCTGGTGGAATCTTGCCAGATCAGAATGGTTACTCTACTACAACACTCATGGAAATGAAGCATGGCAAATAAATAGAAAAATAGGTAATAGTTTTGCATGATCATATGGTTAATCTGGCTCAGCTACCTCACAGTGAACACAGCAGGCACCTTGTCCAGATAGGATTCCAGTGGGAAATATCTATGCTACATAAATGGTCTTTTATCAAGTGTGCTATCTTCTCACACCATCACCTTCCCTGCAGGAAAAGACAGAAGTACTGACATCCTTTCCATCACACGTCCTCCGGCAAAACACAGGGAGCTTTGGAGATTACGTCTTCTACTATATATTTGGCTAAGATAGTAACAAAGCCTGAAGGTAAATCCCTGAAAGATTGCAAATGCTGAGGTGACAGGAGGTGGGGGCTGAGAGGACTGCGGAGAGAGACACTGCACTGCTGGGAGAGAGCCATAGCTATGTTTCAGTCAAATCTGACCTACTTTAATGAAATCAGGTCATCTGTGAGCTCTTCATTACCCCCAGACTAAACAGCACAAAACACAGCAGCCAATGTTTCTGTCTTTTCAGAGTACTGCTAATTCTCATCACAACATTGTTATGCGTTCCTTAATATATATTGACTTAGTCATCTGGCCACACCACATCTGGTAAGCAGTGATTTCTAGTGAAAGCTGGAAGGAAGTAAAGCAAACGTGATTACTGACTTTAAAAAACAACAACAAAAAATTGTTTCAAATTGCAGAGTAAACACAACCATACCTCCAGAATGTGTCTTCAAGGGAATACGGAAACAAAAGGAGGCACAACTGTCTCACAACATTAGCCCTGAAGGATGGAGCTCACCTATCACACCAGCAAAGCCTTAGCTGCTACCAGCACTGCTGACTGATGAAGCAGAGGCTGGAGTCAAGTGGAAGCAGGTGCTGTAGGCTTACACTCAAATTCTGCTGTGTTCAGTCCTCTGTGAACTAGGAAGGTGACACTCTCATGACAATATGATACATACTGGTGAAGTTTTGACATGATGCCCCTATCTGCATTTCTGTTTCTATCATATAGACAGATACATCTGAGCGTGCAAGATACCAAATTCATATTTCCAAATACATATTCTAATACTTATATGTGTATACTCATTTGTTTGAACAGCAATATGTGTGTGCTTGACAATTAAGATGCATGTTTCTAGATCCAGAAGTCTACATATATATGTATATCTATTGCTGTATATGTATGTACTTCTAAAGATGTGTATATATACAGAAAAATATATATATATACACATATATATTCACAAACAGACATCTCTGAATCATATTAAACCTACACTATTCGCAGTATAAGCATTGTGTGTATGTGTCTGTATGAGCAGCATACATGCACAATAATGTAGCCCATCAAAAAAGTCCACTAATGTAGAGGAAATGCATTGGATCTTCGCTTTCCTTTATCATTCTATGATTTTTTTGCTTTCCTTTGTCTACAGATGTTTCAATGCTTTGACAGTATCTTGCCATTCCTCTGTGTTTCGTAATCCATGCTTAGATGGGGAATCTATTGGTGCTTAGTACAGAACTACCTTCTCCTATTACCTCACTGTCCAAACGACACCTCAGGCTGTCCCTGTTACCTGCCTGTGGGTGGCTGTGGATAACCCATCTCCCTCAGTATGGGGTCCGGAGTGTAGCAGTTCAAACATGACAATGCTCTGGACAGACACAGTTAAGTGAAATAGATGGCAGCCTGGAGGCCACAGCCCTGAGGCCACACCAAACTGTTTTTTGGCAATGTCAAGACAAGGGACCTAACAACAGTTCGTGCCACTTCCACATTTCTCTGCTTATTTCTGTCCCTGACTGATCTCCGGCATGTGCACAGGCACATGGGGAACTAGTGGTCCAGATCTTGGAAAGGTGTCCAATTCCAATTGAAACTAGTAGTACACATACAGATACCTTCAAGTTCTGATGTTTCATGTTATGTAGATTCATCATATTAAAAAAAAAAAAAAATTCCTTTGATAAGTAGAACTAGGAGAGGCAGCTCCCATGAGTCCAACTTGGCGTTAGAGATCCAATGTTTGTTGCCTGTGATTTAACACAGTATCCATATTTTGATCTGGGGAAATATCTCAAAAGCTATCTTATAGCCCCTGCTGCTACCCAGACTGCTCATTTCCTATTATTCTAGCCAATTGAAACTCCTGAGTGCCATCTATGTGTTGACATTAAATTTCCAGAGAAAGCAGAGAGGAGAAGCAAAAGAAAGATGAAACATAAAGGAACACGTAATATCCTATGTGCTTTTAGCAGAATACAATTGACACCAAGCTAAAATATTGAAAGAAAAAAAAGTAGGTAATCTGAAAATCCTCGAATAAGCATATCTAACAATTACATCCAAACAAATGTACTTAGTCTCTTTAATGTTAGAGCTAGTGATAGGAACTGCTGAGACTCCTTTATGGGTTGAAGAGACCCCTTCTCTTGAGGAGGCAGGGGAAGAGTAGGATAAGGGAAGGTAGGGAAAGACAGTCATTAGTATCTGTAAAACCCAGCTTTTAGCAGTGTCCTTAATGGTGAGATTTTGGCAGACAAATATTGACACCATGCTAATGTTGCTAAGCTAGCAGTTCCCTGCTGAAGGGCTGGAATGTGTGAGTTGCACAAAAGCCTGCATACGAGATAACACAGCACCAATGCCCTAGCAGAACCATTCTCTGCGACTACGTACATCAAAGGAAAAGGTTTTCCTACAGTATTTGCTCTTTCCAATGGAATAAATCTGCCTTGGGTTGTGGTTGTGATGTCTGTAGTTGTTTTCCTGTGGAAAGAGATGAATAACAGTACTGATATAGTGCTTTTTCCCTTGGAGGAAGCAAAGGCCAGATAAAGGAAGTGCTTGGTACACCATTAATCCCCATTAGAACAGATTCACACGCTAGTTCCTGCTTGTGCTGCTGCTTCAGCAGGACTGTGTCTGGATCCACACTGCACCCAGGCCCATGCCACACCTGAGCGTGGGGTTAAATCACACCTCATTTTCAGTGTGATTTAACACCTACAGCCTATGGCTCTAAATACATATTCAGGCTCTGGTAGAATCTTGTCTTGTGTAACCTACTGTGGGGAACCTGCTTTAGCAGGGGGTTGGACTAGATGACCTCCAGAGGTCCCTTGCAGACCCTGTGATTCTGTGATTCCGTGATCTTTAAGGTCTCTTCTAATCCAAGCCATTCTATGGATCTATGATTTTAAGATCTGCTTTGATTCACCACTGGAACTTGATATGCCTTTCATGTTTGGACTCACATATAGCACAACTCAGAGACAAAATGTCTGTATCAGTACTTTTCTATTAAAGGTTTTAGACTTCTGGTGTCTTCTCCAAGGAAATACAATTATTTCAGCCTGTATACTACGAAAATAACTGACTGAGAAAAAAGGATTTCGACCCTGAGCAAAATCATTTTTGCTTTTTCTGCAAGAGTTATTTGTATATCCCAGTACCATATTTGTATACCTTTATAGTCTACTTTGAATCACAAAAAGTTTAATCCAACACTGAAGAGATTAGGTCTCCCATCAATTTCCATTCTTTTGGGCTATGGTTTGCAGCAATGGTTAGAATTGATAGTTATGTCTGACTTTCTTAAAAACTTTCAGGAAAAGGTAATTGTGAAGCTTCACATTTTCAGTCACAGTACATTTGCCCATCCAGCAATACTTAGAATGTCTCCAGATGCAGTTCAGGCTGGTAATGCTACTTGAAACCACAGAAAGGAAAATCAAATAGTTTTCACATATATGCTCTATCAGATTAATAATGAGCTGCTGACTCAAAGATATCAAGTGACAGAAATCTTTTTTCATTTTACCGTAACTGAGGTATGCACACATATTCATGCATTTCTGTAAAAGCAAGTGACACTTATTCTCCACTAGTATATCAGTGAACAAAACAGACAATGCTATAGTGCAACTACATTCATACACCAAAAAACCCACATAAACCAAAAGAACCACTTATAGCTAGGCAGATGTTCATAATCTTAATTTTATTACCTCCAAACAACCATGGTTGGTTCAATACACAAAAAGCAGTAAATCATGTCACAACACATAAAACAGTAAAAAAGAAACACAGCAATAGTCTGGGAAAAAACATTTACAATTTAGATTATTTGCGGCTTTCCTGGCTTGTGCCTCAGAGATGCTCAGACTTTGGCAAGGTGTGGGCTGTATTTTCATAGCTATTGTACGTTATTGAACACATCAGTGTATCAACTAGCTGGAAAGAAGAACTAGTCAGAATTGGATACTCTGGCAGTTTACTGAAGACAACAAGCAGTGGGATAACTTTTAATTTCAGAATGACCACACTGAGTGCATAATCATGTATAGAAACAACAAATATAAAGGTGTTTGATACAGTCTTATTTTTCTATAAATTATTTCTACATACTACATGAGCATGGTGAAATTACTGACACATTTCCTGAACAAAAATCTACATCATCATTTTCTCCATTTGTCTTTCAAACACCCTCTAGGTCTTACCTGACATATTTATAGATTTATTTCCACATTAGTTAAAATCTTTCCTGTGATTTTAGTTAAACTGATTACATATGCTAGTAATAATACAAAGCATACACATAGGTCACTCCAAAAGTAATATCTCCTATTTATTTTCATGGAAACTACAAC
This sequence comes from Odontophorus gujanensis, assembly GCA_013399175.1. Classification (NCBI taxonomy): domain Eukaryota; kingdom Metazoa; phylum Chordata; class Aves; order Galliformes; family Odontophoridae; genus Odontophorus; species Odontophorus gujanensis. The sequence goes on from VXAB01001877.1 coordinate 49,399, forward strand.
AGATGCAAAGAGCACAATATCACTGTTTGATAAAGAAAATTCAGTCACAAACACTATTTTGCAACATAGTCAGCACCATTAGCTGCACATTTTTGCTAGCCTTGGTCAAGCCTGCATGCCATACTCATAAAAATCTGCACCAGCAGAGGTGCCCCACTGTTGCTGTCACCACTGCTGAACCATACCACCCACCACCTCACTGTGCTCACATCCACTGTTTGGTCTCCATAAATGTTCAGCGAGTGTTGATGAATGTTCATGGGTGTCATTTTTTTTCTGCATGGAGGAATTCAGTGACACACCTCTGCTTCATGTGCACTTCCATGTCAGGCACCACTGTGTCACACTGCCCCTCTGCTGCCATCTGTCAATTGGCAACAAAACGTAATGGGGTATTGGCGGGAAGGTTCAACCTCTACTGCAATACCACCACCATCTGCCTCTGACATTATGGGCCTATATAATAAAAATAGGAGGCAGTACTTTCAGAGCAGCCTTCATACATGTAATTCCTTTATATTCGCACCTTTACAGAGTATATAATTCTCACCAGTAAGTTAAAAGTATTCTTGCATATTATATATAATTATTCTATGATTTCTATGAAATGACTTGCATGTAGCTTCTGCAGTCAACAAGGCACAAGGCCATGAGGCATTATGCATTGGTTGATGCCATTTCCTCCAGGAGGAATGGAGGGAAAGGAGGCCAGGAGTGAAGAAGCTTGCACATACACAGGCAGACATTATTCACAGTGATAACTTTTGTCCAAGAAGAGTAGTCTGCTTGGATTCCAGAAACAATGGAGAAAGCCTCAAGAGCTCCAGATGTAGCTCAGAGCATGAACCACAGATGCCATTAATTGCTCCTGAAGGGTACTTTCTATATTGACCCTATGCTGCAGTTAGCTTCTGCCAATACATTTCACAGTGTGTACAGAACTGCATTGAAATGAAACACTTTGATCTTGCTCAGCAAACTAAAATATCTTGACCTGGATTGATCTGACCCCAAAACAAATATTTCATTATATTCTGCTGACAAATATATTTGATTTTCGGATGAAAGTTTTTGCTTTTCAGGCTAAAAGTGACAATGAATAAACACTCAACATAGGGCTCTCTTCAGTGAAAACGTTTTTTCTTTCGGAATGTTTCTGATTAAAAATGTGGAAAAGTTCAAACATATACAAGAGTGTATCTGTAAGATACATGTACATAGTCTCATATTTATACACTATTTGGAAAGCTACCAACAGTCTGATCTGTTGGTTGATAGGTTAGGATTCTCCACTCCACTAGCTGAGAAAGATGTTAAAATATGGGTTAGTTGGAAAAAAATCATAGGAGCAAACACAAAAAAAGACCTCTTGTTTTATTGGTATGTAAAGAAAACACTAAATAAACAATTTGTGAACCCAGTAATGAAAGTCAACACTTAAATCTGTGTGAGTTCCCCCTATGTCTATTTATTTTTCTGACTCCAAATATTAAATGCAAACTTCGATATAAAGCCAAGTATTAGGTTCCATACATGCAAATACTTTGGTGATTGTAAAAAATAATGCTGTGGTGTCTCTAGTTGGGAGGTTTGGAAGAAAGGGAACTAAAAAAAAAAAAGAAAGAAAGAAAGAAAGAAAGAAAGAAAGAAAGAAAGAAAGAAAGAAAGAAAGAAAGAAAGAAAGAAAGAAAGAAAGAAAGAAAGAAAGAAAGAAAGAAAGAAAAACAAGGAAAAAGAAAAAAAAAAAGAAACTGTTCCACTTCATCTAGCAGTGCTGCAATACATCACTCCAATTAAATCCCAGCCAATAAGCAAAGGGACGTGTTAAGTAAAATTCATGAGCTTTGAATGCATGTGAATGAATATGCCAATCAGAATCAATGCCACCCATTCATCTGGTGTAACACCATGGTGATGACAATGAGCTTGAAACCAGCCTTTGTTGTCATCAGCTGTGCAGTAGTTGCCACAGCCCTAGCCTGGATCAAATGTGTGGGACATTTAAATCTTCAGCATGGCACCAACACACAGAACATCTTATTCATGCCAAAAAAGGAGCTATAATCAGCCTCCAAGTAAATAGTTCAGGATCATTTCCTTCAGGAGTGCAAATTGCCTTCTTTAAAATAAGGCAGCTCCTCTCCTGGCTTGACTTTACTCCATGGACACAAGCACAGCATTTTTAAGCCGTGTATTATATTTGTCAATTCAGAAAATCTGTTGCTATACTAATGGCTGTAGCTGAGACTTCTGTGGGCCTTAACTGGCATTGCAATAGGAATATCTTTGCGGAGACCCTGCATCTCAGCCCCTTTGAGTGCTGCAGTGGCAGATGGCTAGCTCTCACTGCTTTTACAATAACCATTTCATTTGTGATGCTTGACCTGAATTCCATTCCTTGTCTAAAAGTGTGTCTCTGTTCTCAAATGGTATTTCACAGAATTGCCATTTCCATAGTGTTTCCACATGCTGTTCTCCAAATAATACATTTGCCCATAAAAGCAGTGTGGATGAAAAGAATATGGAACTAGGTGTCACAACAGAAAATGTCTAACCTAAGAATATATACCCAAATACTAATGACAACTTCATTTTTATTGTATTTAAATTATACCACTGATACTATCTTCTATGTCAGTTTATATCTCTTACAGACCACATTGCAGTTTTAGTACTTAGTGCTAGGAGTTAACAATCATCTCTCTTCCATTGTGTTCTTGGTAGTTGTAATATTGTAAATGTGAAACGCTGTGTTAGAGAAACAGGCCTGTGCATGGTAACATACACTCAACTTCTCTGAATAAATTAAACACGCATGCTTTCAGTAAAGGATCCACCCATTAATCAGTGTTTAAAAAGATGTGACAACCACTGCATGGAACTGCTATTCCCCCAGTTTAGCCATGGATATTACTTGCTGCTGAATACTTTCTCTGCACACTTCTCATGCTACTCCTCAGATTCTGGGTAGGAAATTAATCTTAAAAAGAAGTGTAAGTGATTTTAAGGAACTTTCTTTGGAAACAAGTGTTTCTTTTGAGTTTTTTTTCCTGCAGAGAATTAAAAACTTAAGCAACGGGAGCTGAAGGCATCATTCAAGTACATGTTTGATGACGCAGCATTAAACAGGATGCTTAGCTTTATCAAGAAACACACTTAAACTTCTGGCCACTCCTTCTCACTCCCTAGTGATCTCTCTCAATGGAAATTCATTCTAAAACACGTGACAATTAGATGTTTTCATAATTTGGGGTAGAAACATTGTACTTGATCTGTGCTAAAATGAAGCATGAGAACATCCCATTGACACATGAACCCTTTACCCTTTTTTTACCTTCAAAAACCCAGAAAGCTCTCTCCCAGTTTGTATAATGTAAAAGAGGTCCCAAAAGCATGAGTCCTTTCCTCAGGCAACCACTAAGTAAAATGGAAAGCTGACAAAAAATTCTAGTGTTAATGAGAAGTAATAGACATATTTTTCCAGCTTTTCCTCCTGATATACTGCTATGCCTTTACCACTAAATCAAAACCATTTCATTAATCTTTTTAGCTGACTAAAGAGGATTCAGGTAGTTATCCTCATGAGGAAGCTTCTGAAGTTCATTGCCATGATGGAACTTTTTAAGGTTAAGAGTACATATCCACAGTTCATAAACTTACTCAGCTCTTGGAAGGGCTTCTGGTCTCCTCACTTGGAGTAAGATCTCACATCCATGAAAAATATTTCCTTCAGTCAGTTGCTTGGAGCACTAAATTTCAACTCAAAGCTGGTCATATCCTTCTTATATACCCAGATGACAGCAGCAGAAACTGGCCTTGGCACTCCAGAACAAACTCCAGATCACGTGGACTCCGACACTGCTGTTTTCTATCGCAGCTTACAAGCTCATTAGACCTGTTCTGTGTCTGTTCCACCAAATGAATCTCAGTGTTTTGCTTCTTACCGTCAACAGAGTGGAGCACAAGCTAGCTGAATATGAAGTCCGTGGTCTCTATGGTGACAAGGTATATGATAAGTTTTTTGTAATCTGGAAAGCTTGGTGTGAACTAATGCATTTTGTTATGCGATTCTATTTTAAAAGATTAAACTGTGGTCTGAAATGTGGATACTCTTAGTTATGCTTAAGTGGACCAACAGGAAATAAGTCGTAAACTTACTCTGTTTCTCTTTTATTGCTGTGGTTAAAATGTTCATCCAGTGATGTAAGGATCTCTTTGTATTTGATATTATATGGCTAACTAGTTCAAAGATTAAAAATGCACAATTTAGTATAGAGTAGTCTAACAGTTTTAGATGCCACTATTTTTACACTTGCCTTCATTTTCTGACAGGTGATCTAAGAAATTTCATTCTGTTTAATGAAAGAGTTTTCATACAAAATCTAATCATACGTTGTTTAATGTCTCTGCACAGGCAAATTAAAAACAAAAACAAACAAGCAAACAAACAAAAAACCTCCATAAGTTCAACAGCCTCTGACAGCTATCCTAATTACATCAATCACTTTCTGCTCCCAAACCAGAGGTGAAGTTATAGTTCTATTCAGCCTTGATCTAACTTACAAGAAAATTATGTACACATCAGCTAGAGAGTGAATCATGGTATGTTATTCTGTATGTTACTGGGATATTTGTCTGTACTAATGAGAAACCTGAAACTCAACTGTGTTTCCCCGCTAATTAGCCAACAGCTAATTTTGATCATTAATGACTAAAATCACTATTTAAAGAAGAGTTTTCAAGGAAAATTTATAGATTTATACTGATGTTTTATGGCTGAGCTCCTCTTGCTGCTTTAGGAGTCTTAAAAGGGACAATCTGAAACTGCAACTACAATTACGCTTAGTATGAACTCCCTTTCAACATTAGATCGAACAGCATACATTCTACAGTGCATAAATGAAGATATAATAAATCTATGATGTCTAAATGAAGAGCTAGTGTTGGAACCTTCCTTTTATGAGAAGTTATTATGAATGGGACGTGTTCATGTCCCATTTTCAGGGTGTTCTTCAAGCCTAGAAATATTCTTTATTAGTTTAGAAGACTTAAAATAAATACTCCTTAAAACCATAACAGCATGCATGTACAAAGTTGAAAACATTATTTAAAAAAATATATAACAAGTCACCCATTACTTCAGATTTAGGGGACTGCTTATGGGCTAACATGAGCTGTAAGCAAATAAGTGCCAATTAATTAGAATCTGTGACAGTGCTCAATGCCATCCCTTTGATCTTTCACTAGTAGCTGACAACAAAGCACACACACTCACAATGCTTTAGTTTCAGTCAAGTGATCAGCAAAACATGTTCGGCTCATTTAAATAACAGAAGCTGGTAAAATACATCTATCTTTTACAGCAATAAGCAAAGATTTGAGTTCAGATGACAGCATCTGGCATTTACAGAACTGATAACTCGGAGCCATTTGCATCAGATGGATAACCAGAGTTAAACTTAAAAATGGATGAAGCCACAAGCTAGAATAAATTCCTCAATAACTCTCCTGCTCACCCATTGGTATTCTGGTTATTTAACCACAGATATAACACTGCTGTGTGAACAGTGTCATACAAACATCTGGGCAGAAAGACACTCCATGGGTAATACATAAACAGAAGATATGTTTGCTTCAACAATACCAAAATTCAGAGGAAGCACAAAGCAACAAAAATCAGTGATGAGTACACAACAGAAATGCATTATAATTCTGGCTTTCTGTATATACAACTATCACACCTATTTGTGCTGAAGTGTTGGGATTTTTAAGTGTTTATATCTTTTTAGACATACTAAAAGGAATAGCTATTTGACTGTGACAGTTGGAGACATTTGAAACATAATTAACAATATATAATTTGAAAAGGGTTTAATTTTTTTAATCCTGTTTTAAAATTGCATCAATATATTCAAACATTGAAAATGTATGAATATATTTTTCTAATATGGTTATATTTTAACGTGTAAGGAAAAGACATTGCCTTACTTGTATGTTTTCTTTTCTATTGCCCCAGGTATTTTGGCCTAGTGGTGTACGTGGCTATCTTCTAGGAAACAAGCTGTTGAGAGGAAGCAGGAATTTAACCATACTGATGTCCCAATTTAAATGAATGCCTGCTTCAGTTAATCCTACCTCTAATTAGCACTCTAAATTGAAGCTATGCTTAAGTGTGCTGTGGAGTCACTACTCAGAAAAGACAGCTGCAGACAGACATTCTGATATTCTCAGGTGATGTGGATTATAGCGTGGGGAGGACTGGAGCACAGGACTGGAGCTTCAGAGAGTCATGTAGCATTGCTTCCTTCAATCAGTGCTGCAGTATCAGTGACTCACAACCTCTGCTGACTCCCCTACTATTCTCCAGGTTTGTGCCTGTGCCAGCAACTGTTCAACTGATTTGACAGCACAGATTAACAAGTCTGAGTTTCTAGGCACTGGCACTCTTCAGTTTGCTACAACAGAGTAGAAGAATCTAGAATCATAGAATGGCTTGATTTGGAAGGGTCCCCAAGGATCATCAAATTTCAACACCCCTGCCACATGCAGGGCCAGCAACCTCCAGATCTGGTACTAGACCAGGTTGCTCAGGGCCTCATCTAACCGGGTCCTAAACACCTCCATGGACAGAGCATCCACAGCCTCCTAGGCAGCCTGTTCCAGCACCTCACCACTCCCTCTGTAAAGAACTTCCCCCTGTCATCCAAAAGACTTAATTTATGTGCATCTATGTGCCCTGAAAGAAAAAAGATCTCAAAACTGGCAGATATTTTAAGACATTCCAAAATTTAAAGATGTTTGGATATTAATAATGTCTAATTACTTATTCTTCTCCAACTGTCAAGGAACAAGCATGTTTTCCAGAAAAAAAAATGAAGCTTCAGAAAACTCTGAGATATGGCAATCTAGGGATACAGAACGTTTTTCCATTTAATGGTATGTGTTGTCTCTCTTTTTCTTTTCATGGTTCGCCATCATCCTCTAATAATCAAATAGACTCCACTTCTGTAGCCTGTAACTTACAGGCTATGGACTCTCTCCACAACCCTGATTTTATTTTGTGTATTTGGCTCATACATCACGCATTAGAAGTGTGGTTTATCAACATTTGTCCTTGCTTTTTAATGCCACTGCCAGAAATGTTAAGTGACCACTATAGGCTGTTCCAAAGTTTGCTCCAACTGTGAGAGCTCCCAGCAGAGGATGCGGCAGCTCCTGAGGATAAACACCCGCTTTCATCCCAAGTAAGATAAGAAACAGAGTGAAACAGTCACTGCTGCATGGTGTTTCCTCCCATCATGGCTGTAGTCAGCCTCCCCTGTCCTGCGATCACATACAGAATACACATTATGCCAGACAGGTGTGCAGAGGAGTTGTTGGTAGTACTACAAGTATATTCATTTGAACTTACACAGGGTTGTAAGACAAGTGCTCTTTCCACTGCATGGTGTGAGAGTCCTGAGCGCTGGAGCTTCACTGCCTGCTCATAAGGCCATGTGTTTCTGGAGAAGTACTGGTAGCCTTGAAGCCCTCCAACAAAAAGCTGGAAGAACCCTTGCTGAGAAGCCTCCAAGTCCTCCTCTTTCCCCCAGTAACAGCTGTGGGACAAGACACTCGCTAGGCTTCAATTAGGCCTCAGTTGATGTTTCCATCCACAACATACTTGCGTAGGACAAGGAGGGATGGCTACAAACTAAAACAAGGGAGGGAGATTTATGTCAGGTGTTGAGGAGAAATTCTTTACTCAGAGGGCAGTGAGAGCCTAGCACAAGCTGCCAAGAGAAGCTGTGAATGCCCCATCCCTGGAGGTGCTCAAGGCCAGGTTGTATGGGGCCCTGGGCAGCTTGAGCTGGTGGATGGCAGCCAGCCCACAGCACGGGGTTGGAACTAGGTGATCCTTAAGGTCCTCTCCAACCTAAGCCAGTTTATGATTCTATGACTTTTCAGCAACTATGTTTCTCAGTGTTTCCTTCCCATCTACATTTGACCCAGGCTTAGAAAATTTTTGTGAAGAAATGATTCACTTCAAGAAAAATAAGCTTCTGCTCATTATCCTATGGACTTGGAAGTGAAACACAAAGGTGGACTTTTACATTCAGAACTCAAGAGTGGCCATGTTATGCCAGATCAAAAGTTCATCTTGTCAGTTATTGTTTCCATCAGTGACTAACAGCAATGCTATGGAAAGACATGGCAACACAAAGTATTTCTTACAACTTGCAATGATCAGTGGCTTACTGGTATTTGAGTCCCAATATATCCAAAATGACGATGCTGCTGTTTACAGGGAAGAGATAAAATTGCTTCACACATTTTGGTACCCTGCCCAAAGCAGATGATTGGAACTAGATGATCTTTGAGATCCCCTCCAACCCAAGATATTCTATGATTCTAGCATTTTGCTCAGATGTAGCTTAGGACATTATCACTTCCATGTAGACCAAAGTGAAAGTGAAATGGGTAGGGACAAGAGTAGTGGATTTGTGCCCCATTTTTTCTCAAACTCAGCCTGAAATTCTGTTAAGCTTGTCCAATTAAAATCAAGCCTTTTGACACTTGTTTCAAAAATTCCTTATTTTGGCTTGGTTTAGCCCCATTCCAAACTGATTTAGATTAAAACACTGCAACCTTAACCTTAACAAAAATAATTTAAAGAGAGTCCTTTCACATTAGATTGACCAAACTAGTTGAAAATTATAATTTAACTTAAATTGTTGTAGCATTGTAGATGTAGATAAAACAAATGTGTTACTGAGAGAGCAAGGCCTCAGGCACTTGTTAAAATATCCAGTTAATCTCAGCAGGACAATGACTAGGCCAGCTCTCAGTTATAACATGAATTAATCTATCAGCTCTCACATTTAATCAAATCAAAACATCTCACTATTTCTTCAGTCACAGAATATAATTTTGAGTCTCAAAGTACCCAACAGCAGTAGACAAAAGTAACAAATATCCTTCCTATTAGTCCTACCACTGCAGGTCAATTTTCACTTTTCTTAAATTAGTGTATTAGAAAGAAAAAAAAAAAACTGAAGCAGGAAGACTGAAGTTCAATGCTGTACTCATATACTGCACTTCAGACTTGACCATGAAGTCTCCTTTGTTTACTGTTAATACATGTAAGAATTCACATGAATACACAGACACAGATGAAGCAGCACAGGCTAATTCCCACTTCGGAGACCTGCCACATCAATTAAGAGATGGCTTATGCTTTCATTCTAAAACTTGAAATGCCATGCTGAAAAACTAAGCATTCTCATCACCACATTAACATTCAATTCAGCCTTTCCTGGTCCTTTTGCCATGCCTTAAGGTCATTTACAGCAGTAATGATAACAACACTAGACGCTCAACCAAGCCAATGTTTGACTAAATCTACACTACAAAATCCACTGTTCTGTAGGACTACAAGCAATATAGGCATCCTTGCTTTGAAAATGCCAAATCATATTAAAGGATTCATCTGATACTCAGGAATCAGCATAAAATTGGTGCTACCATATTTCCAGCAAAGCACTTAAATTATATTGTTTATTTTTTATTTATGATAAAATCATACTAGGCCTTTGTGCCATTCCTACATTTAAGTACATAGGTGTTAAGTCATTTAAATTTCTTAATATCAAGAATTTTAGTTCAAAGCAAATATTGCAAAGCATTTAAAATTCATTTGAAGTTTAAATACATTGGTTTTAAATGAGCTCATGCATATTTTGTGTTTCATTTCTATGAATACGCGAATGAGTGTCTTACGCAGCAATAATATCAAGAATTTAAAGAAATTAAATTATTAAATACAAGAATTTGTTGGAAACTTAGGTTTAGATGTTATATTTGCTCCATAAGGAGAAGAATCACTATTACTCATTCATTCACTCATATATAGTGTAATTACAGATCCAAATCCCAGGCACTGAAAAATTATGAAAATCTTATAGAAACCTACTTGCTAAATAAATTTGATTCTTGTATTATCATTGATGATTCTATCAATCTAACAAAATAAACAAAAGTTTTGTTTTCAAATTTATGAATAAAAAACCAGGATTTGGATGGATAGTTTTTTTAAAGTGTATTTTCTGAGATATTCACAGTGCTTCAAATAAGATTGCATTTTCCACTTTTCCTAAGTACTCATAGCATTGCATAAAGATGATCCTTAATGACTTTTATCAGATTACCATAATGCACCTGTGAATTAAAGAAGTATTTCTTAATTTGTATCCTATAAAGTCTGTGGCAAAATCCAATCAAAATACAGATCTTTGTCACCTAGGTCCAAAATCAAGACACAATGCCATCTTCTCGCTCAGAACTGGCTACTGGGAAGGATCAGACTGTTTCCCATGGTGCTTACACACTGTAAACCAAGATGGATAAGGGAAAGGATGGTGAGAAAGACACATAAGTGTCTGACATACCAGTGTCACTTATGGTGGAACTAGATAAGACAGAATGGTACCAATACTTGAACAAGTGTAATGTTTCTGGCTAAATGTAGGCATGTACAATAGCTCTGAACTATTAAGTACAGGTTCCTCCTATAGCTAGTAAAGGGCTAATCATGTACTCTGTTCATGTACTCTGTTCATCACAAATTAGATGTACATATCTGATTGGATGATTAACAATGTCAGGGACTGTATTTCATGGACAACAAGAAAATCCAAAAGTGATTAATTACGGAATGAATCACAGAATCATTAAGGTGGAACAGACCACTAAGATTGGACCACCTAGTCCAATTGTCAGCCATTCCCACCATGTCTACGAACCACGACCCTCAGTGCCATACCTCCATGTTTCTTGAACACCTCCAGGAAAGGGGACTCCACCATCTCCCTGGGGAGCCTGTTCCAGTGCATAATCACTTTTTCTTGAGAAGGTGTTTTTCTTAATATCCAACCTGAAATACTACCCTTCCAGAAAGTGAAAATGAAGTGAAACAGTTCAGTCTACGCTTTAATCCATATCGTTTTTCAAATACAGGTAGACATGCTACAAGATCAAAATGCTAACACAACTGAGGATTTCTTTCACTGACTGGAGATTAAGGGCACTTATGCTGTGCAGTATAGGGGCAAGAAATCTGTTACCTTTATGCAATAAATTGTATGTGGTAGGCTTAATACCAACACATAAGACAGGTGTAGCAGAGGGTTAACTATGTAGGCTTTCGCTGAACTGGAAAGACAAACATTTTCTGTCCAGTAAGAGAGGATATGATCAGGAGCATCTTGATGTTAGCCCCAAATGCAACCTGTGAAGCTGTTCCAGATTAGCCAGGGAGTACTAAAGTCGCCTTACCAAAGGAATCTCTGGGAATCTTGGGTGGAAAAGAGCCTACTTGGCTACTTCTCAATTGGATTTCAACGTTGTACTTCTAGAAAAGCTAGCAGTCCAGCAGCTGAGGTTTAACACAAACTGCTATAAGCTCTCCTGTACTCCTTAAAAGTCAGTGGCTTATCACATAAGTAACTGTGAGTCACACTGCTAAAGCTCCATTTGCATTTGATGTTACTAATATAGCATAGACATTACTTTCACATCACATTACTGAATTAAAACAGTATTGGTCAAATAAAGCTGTTCACATTGATAGAGCTATCTGTACTATTTAATACTATGAAACAATCTCTTTACATTATGTGTTCCTACTTTAGCATAACTGATACTCTTGTCATTGAGAATGAAAAAGGAAGAAAAATCACTGTACATAACAAGGAAAAAAGTACACTCAAAGAAACACACTGGCTTAGTAAAGAAGATGAGTAAATAGAAGAATGATTAAATGGCCTAGAGTCCTTTAACCCGAAAAAGAGCAAAATAAGCACAGAGGATGACTGAGGCCTGTCAGTCTACAGTAGTTACACAAGGTCAAACAGAAATTTTCTGCCATTTGCTTTTCAAAACAAAAACTAGATATTCCAAAAACCAAAATGAGTTCTACAGTAGTTCATTAAGTAAGTTTGTATCTCATCTGAGCATGGTGTTATGGATGTTAATGACCGTTTGGCAGTTAAAAAAAAAAAACACTGGAAAATGAATGGAAAAAAATCTTCAAGGAAAATCACTGTACAAATATACAGAATTTTACACTTCTCAGAAGCTCCTGAGCATCAGTGTGATGGGGGTAGAAGAATATCTTCAGAAAATATCACTATCTGTTCCATTCCTTCAATTTTTCCCAAGACAACTGTTTTTGTTTTCTGTAGAAGAAAGGATGACAAATCTTTCAGCAGATAGACACATTGGCATAAATGATGCTTTTTTTTGGTATTTATGTCTTCTCTAGGAGTGTAATGACTGGTTCTTATTTTTAAATCAGATAAATAGAATTGTGTTTGCTACAAATTTTGCAAGAAAAAAACTTCCTTACTTTTCTGACAAATTCATGACTAGCTGTCTGCAAAGCTCTCAGACACTACGGAGTTCAGACTTTGGATAGAAAAACATATCTCTTACAGATCAGTCCTGTTGTGCTTCATCCCTTCCCTTGCTCTAACCTACATAGGTGTAAGCTATACACGTGCTGAGTCACTTCAATGATACTTGGATGACCTATATGGTATTTGTATAACCAGAAAAACAGAGGTCTGTGCCCAGATGTCAGTCCCTTTCGTTAACAAATCCTATTCTCAATCTAGAGAGCATTGACATCATATGGCCGCCATAAGACAAAATGATACATTTCAGCAGATCATCCCAACTGCAAAGAATCTGCCATACTAGTTGCTGAGCGTTTTGGTCCTGTTCAGAGCAAGTTTTGAATGATACTCTTTCAAATTTAATGATACTCAATCACTGAATTTGTAAGCAGCATGCTGTAAATGGAAAAGCACCTGGTAAAACAGTCCTTAATTTTAAATGATGAGTAGCCTATATTTCATCACAGAGGTAATTATTTATCCACCTCTCTGGCCACAGATGATCTTAGGCAACTTGATCTCTTTGCATCTTCATAATCTTCAGAAGATCTTACTCTCTTGCCTCCCAGCAGCTTCCCTGAACTATCTGCAATAAATGAATTAATTTCATAATTCTAAAGCAGGAAAGACCAGATCTTCTTCAAAGGTTACAGTTACAATGACTATTTCCATTTCCTTTAGGGTCTGACTAGATGAAGAATGTTTGACACCTTTTAGCTCTATCAAATGTCAGTGCTATAAGATCTTGCATTAGCAAGACTCTGAATTAAGTGTGTTTGAAATCAAGAGATTATACATTATATATAAATACATATAATGTACAATCATATAGCCTCAGAATGGAGTAGTTTATTTTAAAGTATGTATGCAATACCAAATACCCACATCCTATTCACAAAACCACGAGTAAATACCTTAGCATATTGTGTAGCTTATAGAAATGACGAAACTTTCCTACTACCTCAGCTACACTAGACAGTGTTCTGCCCACAACCATTGAAGAAATGAGAACCTATGACATTAATTATGCCAGGGGATACTGAGCTATTACATTATTTCTGGTAGATCCAGCCTATAGTATTCAATGCAATTATGTAAAATAGTGAAATGGTAATTAGTGACAAAGCTTGCTATCTGTGAGCTTTACAGTATGACTCATATACTTGGAGATAATATTTCCTTAGTCTGTAATTGACCATCAAAGCATGAAATTTTTGCAACACTTTCACCTTACTAAGATTGCCACTTTCACTATCAAAAGTACATGAAGGTAATGTTAATACTATCCTATGATGCTAATGTCAGAAATGCTGCAGTAGAAGTTTTCCTGTGGTGAAGGGAAGGAAGGGAAGAGAGAAAGGGAGGAAGAGAGGAAGGGAGGGAGGGAAGGGAGGAAGGCAGGAAAGCAAGAAGGGAGGAAGGCAGGAAAGCAGGAAGGAAGGAAGTGACTTCATTCACTTCTGTATCTGAATGGCAGATGAGAAAATTCCTGAATTAACTCAGTATTCTGAAGCAATAAACACTGTAATACTACATCGTTAATTAAACTGATAGATTTTAATTTGTTTCACACATGTATAAAGGGAAAAAAATATTTAGCCAAGTTTGCATATTACATTTTAATACAGTTTATGTGGTATAAAAATATCTTAAATAACAACAAAAATATTTAGACAAATATTCATAGATGGTTTGATCATGAGCGCATTCAAAGGAGGCTTACCTGACTATTTTTGTGCATTTAGCTGGGCAGGCAAGTAGCTGACACTAGCGTATTTTAGAACCATTCTCCTTACAGCTTTTAGATGTAAATTTAAAGATGATAATAAAGCTGGATCCTTTCACACATCTTCACATTGAGTAGTGCCTTTCCGTCTGCAAATTAAAAGTGATAAACCAGCAATAATATTTTAACAATCTTAAATGGGCTTTGAGTCTGGCCTTCTACTAAGTGGGATACCAGTGGGATTTCTCACATGGAAAGGTTTTACTCAGTATAAAGGAAAAAAAAGTGAAACTGAACATTAACATACATTCTTAACTATTTCAGTAAATTTTTAGACTTGCAAGAACAAAATATGTGCTATTCTGAATGCGTAACAAAGGTGTAACAAATCATTTTATAATGAATCCAGTCTTGTACCATTCCGATTAAGTTTTCAGGACAGGCAAAACAACCTTTCAATGATATTTTTGCAAAGAGCAAATCTGTGCCTGCTGCAGGAGAAAGAAATTAAAATAAATAGAATATGTAATATAAAATAAATATGAAATAAATTTTTCATAGTGCATTTGAAACTAAATTGTTCAACATACAAGATAATCAATCCATGCAACTGAAAAGAAAATGATAAATGATGACAGCCAATTGGAGAAAGCCTTCTAGAAACATCTGGCAAGGACTATATTAGCTACAGTATCATTAAAAATCTTCATGGTTGCTCTTAAGCAAAATGAAAACAGCATGTTGATATATTCATGATTGATTTCACATTAGGAGGTACATGCTAGCATAGAGGAATGATGCACAATACCTACAGAGAATAACAAAAATGAATGGTTTTGATAAATACATGTTAGCACTTCTCTGGGAAAAGAATCAGAAATGAAAAATATTCAGTTGGAACAAAAATGTGGAGAAACAACATTGTCAACAAGATAGCAAACAGCAATTATATGCAAAATTTCAATGCAAGAAATCATAATACTTCTGTTTAACACTGCATACACAGACGTGATCACAAAATATAACAGCTTCAGATGGCTTCAATCCAGCCTTGCATACAGCTCTGTAATACACTTTCCTCCCTCCATAACTAATGAAAAGTTGAGGTCTGTTAGGTTTTTCACTAACAAAAGGAAATAGAAGATGCAATGAAGTGTTTCTTTAATGTAGTCCTTCTTGTTATTACTGATGTGCAAAGCTTTTTTTCCTTGAACACCAAGAAATCATACGACAAATCCCATGCCACATTTCATTTTGTGGCCAGCACCCACTGAGGACTATCCTAAATTTTCTCTTGGCCTCTGAATTTGCTTACTAGCTGTGCCTGCACTAGTAAATCCAGAACAATGAGGGCTCAGGTCTATAGTGGTCCATACAACAGCCACAGCATCATCTCCAGTTTCGGCTGTGCCAGTTGGACTCTCCCAGCCAGTGCTGAGGCATAATTCAGGAGTCAACATGGCCCAGGGACCACCCCCAGTACAAAACTCTCATACAGAGAACATGCTATAAGAGTTTACTGTATGGACAAGGACTCTGCCATGCCCAGATAAGGTCATGGTCAATTTTACTATCTAGTATGTATCTAGGCATATGCACAAAGATCTTCTGCTTCAGATTGTTGCCATTTTCTCATGCTTGTCACTTATCTCAAAGTTGATCTAGATGTATTTTTTCTATCTTTGTCTCTACCTTCTCTTTTGTATAGTTCAGATTTTGCATAACATAAAGAGACAGGATGCCATACAGAGAGATCTAGACAGGTTCAAGTAGTGGGCCTGGGAGAATCTCGTGAGGTACAGTAAATCCAAGTGCAAGGTCTTGCACCTGTTTTGTGGCAATCCCCACTATCAGTACAAGCTGGGGGATGTAGAGAGGGAGCATAGCCCTGACAAAAAGGACTTGAAGGTACTGGTGGATGGTAAGCTGGACATAGGCCAGCAATGTGTCTTTGCAGCCAAGGGAGAAAGCCAACTACATCCTGGGCTGCTTCAAAAGAAGTATGGTCAGCTGGTCGGGGGAGGAGACCCTGCTCCTTTAATCTGCACTGGTGAGGCCTCGCCTGAAGTACTGCATCCAGATGTGGAGTCCTCAGTACAAGACAGATGTGGACCTGTTGGAGTGCACCCAGAGAAGGGGCATAAAAATGATCCAAGGGGTGGAACACCTCTCCTACAAAGACAGGCTGAGAGAGCTGGGGCTGTTCAGCCTGGAGAAGGCACCTGGGAGACCAGAGAGTGCCCTTTCGATATCTAAAGGGAGGCTGTAAGAGAGAAGGGAACAGAGACTAGTTCTATCACTGCTCTATATAGAACAAGGAGAAATGGTTTCAAACTAAAAGAAGGGAGATTTAGATACGATTTTTTTGTTTGTTTGTTTTTTATGATGAGTATAATGAAGCACTGCTAGATGTCCCATTGTTCAAGACATTCAAGGTCAGGCTGGAAGGGGCTCAGAGCACCATAAATGTCCCTGTTCATGGCAGGGCAGTTGGATTCATTGACTTTTAAGGGTCCCTTCCAACTCAAAGGATTCTATGATTCTATAATTTGCAAAGATCGCTCATCATTTCATGCAGCATTTTGTTCAGAGATATGATTTAGCAGCTTCAAATACTGAAATTTATATGTAATTTTCATTGACCCAATATTAATCTATCAATTTTTATAACAATAGAACTTTAAAGAAATTGTAATTCCTGCACTCTTAAGTCTGTAGCCAACTTTCTGAATCATGCACTTTAGCTAGAATATCTGTCTGGCAAAGTGGTCTACGGCCTCATGCACAAAAAGCTTAGCAGTTGATCCTTTTTTTCACAAAAATAAGGCTTGTGTTTTTTGTTCACTTATTTGTTTTCTTCTAAAGTTTTATCCTGCCCTATGAAAAAACAGGATTTGGTCTAGATGCACACATCATTTATTTACTGAAATAAAAATACTTCCATTGTGAAAACAGGTTCTGCACTGTTACAAACCAAATGCATTTGTTAATTCTGCAATGTGCTGGCTAGTTCTTAGATTGATACTTTTAAAATTCATGCTTCCTCCTTAAACTTCAAGAAGACCCAACAGAAAAATGGCAGATTCTCTGGAAGAACTTTCTCAGTTTGACCTGAAAGAAGAGTTTTTCTAAACAGGAAACTTTGCAACAAGGAGAAAAAGGCAGAACATGTTTGGCTTGAGGCAGGAGATCATTTCTACCAGGAACTCATTTATACTTCCTCAGGCTACTATATGTTGCGTATTGAATTAATGCCTTTGGAAAAAGTCTATACAAAACTGGGAGATGCAAAGACCTTTTTAGAAATCTGCTGCAGCCTAGGAGAAAATAAAAATCTAGCTTGGGAAAAATCAACCGTAAGTAAAAAACGTTTTAAACAGTACTGCTGTTTTTAAACAGTATACCCAGAAAGCCATTTCCCATTCCATCAACAACAAACAGCAATTTAAACTATTCTACAGTCATTTTCTAATATTCATAATTACTGGTATTATTCTACTAATTAAGGGTCAGGCTGTTGGCAGATTATGGCATTGATTTGAATTGTTCTTTATCACACTTTTCTCCAACACATTCATTCAAATCACTAGCTCTTGCTCTCGTTTTAATCCACTACAACAGGAAGAGACTCCTCTAAGCAATCTCTTTTATTCCGATTATCCCGTGGAGACTGAAAAAGGCAGAGGGGAGGGGGCCAGAACTGTACACCTCTACCCCCAGCTGTATGGTTTCTGGAGAATCCTGGGGATGCTGCTTCTGGCTCACCTCCTTTTCTCCCACTGAAAAACGCTGCTAAAAGGCATGATCTCTCATGAGGGTGTTTATAGAATGAGGATGCAGTTTCTGAAAGCACTGAGGGATTTGGTTCAATTCTGATCCCACTGAAATGCGAGCTGCAGCTCTCACTGACATCAAGGGGAAACAATAACCTCTTCAGTAGGGGCTATTATGCAGCATGTTTAAAAGTGAAGCTCTCCACAAGTCACACACATTACTATAAAATTAAAGATTTGTAATGATTCTTTCAACATTCTCATATTCTTCCACTCACGTACATGCATTCAAAATGCGAATGCAGTCATTCACCCTTGTAGCTCGAACGGTCCCCATTTTGTCAGCTCAGCAGCTGAAGAGTGGGGCAGTAACAGGTAAGATCAAAGGGCTTAAATAGCCACTGTGGTCAGAATGACAAAATGCTTACAGCCTCGAATAGGATGTAGTCATTAGTCTGGGGAAATGAACGATTTTGCTGAATGGACACAATGGGAACTGATTTGGAGTGAAACAATGGGCCTTCACCTAATTGTAAGACCAGGAAGATTTGCTAGGTACACAGGAGCACTCCAGCTTCGTTTTGAAGTTAATGTGGGATGAATAAAACAATGGAAGAAATGACCCAAGCAGGGCAACATTACAGCAAGAACACTGATGGGGTCAGGGTATTTTGACCTTTAAGGTTAACCAGATCAAAGGGTTTGCTGATTAGCAAAGTTGCTTTCTTTTTTTTTCCTTTTTTTTTTTCTTTAATTACCATAAAATTGGTGTCTCCATGGTTATTCTTTTAGTTACCTTTGCAGGTAGAAGTTCTCTATATGAAGCAGAAGAAATAATTCATGACAAGCCCTTTGTAATTTGAGAATTGAAGGTACATCTACTACAGAAAAACAAATCTGTGGAATGTGTTTTCTTAAGGATGATATTAATTCCTTCTATAACATAAATGTTTGATCAATTGCCCACTGCAGGCAATGGAAAAGCTTCTTAATGGCCTAAGAGAGGTCTGCCTCAGATATTAAAAGTTTAAGTTGCTAGTTTATTGAGTAATTAGGACTCTTTTAATGTCTTCATTCCATAATATTTAAAATGTATGAGAGAGTAAAGCCATTGCTTTAACTGCAAATATGGTGCCATAATAAGAGAGGTCTAAGAAGACATCAATTTTACAAATAAATGTAGTGTCTCACAATATCAATACTTCATAATTCTATGCTGCTTTTTATTTCTGAGATATGAGAGGTGAACCCACTTTGTGGTCTGCTCTTTTTTTTTGCAAGACAATGAGGGCAGAGTTAAAAATTTTACTTCCTAGAATTAGGAACTTCAATCCATATTTAGGAAGACATATTTAAAAATGGGGCCCTAAATGAGATTTCTATGGTCACCAATTTTTTCCAAGTTACTTTGCCTTTTCAGCATTGTTTTAATCATCATACATGAGGAATTGTCTTGTGTACTTCAGTTCTCCTTCTCACTCCCACAGCTTCTAGAAATAAGAAGGGCTAAGGGAGACTACTAGATTTTTATTTTTTTTTTTTAATGTTGTGTTAATTCTGAAAGCTTCGTCACTTTCTGGGTTATCTGGAAGCTGTTTCAAGTTAGATAAAGTTATCCAGGAACTGATAGAGCAGATTTAGGTGTAAAAACTCCATTACCACTTTGGAAAAGTCTGTTTATTCTGCAGTCCTTCCTCATTTATCTTCTTTTATTCTGGCAATTTATGGTGCTGAAAGCTCATTTCCTATTTCCTCAAATGACCTAGAACCTTATCCTCTACAGTTCCAACTGAGACCTTGTCCTTCAAAGTCCTGTTTGTCAGTTAAAGATCTAGGTCCATGGGAGCTGCTTCTTGATCCCTTGCTTTTTAAGTAAAAAAAGCTCTTTGACAGGGAAATCTAAAAAAAAATAAACAAATTTAACATGTTTTTGTTATCATCTGGTTGACATTTTCATTTCAGTATTTTTAAGACAGATGAAAAAAAAATCTGCCAAATTCACACAAGGACTTTATCTTACTCTCTCCCAGATGTTCAGCATACATTTGGGAACATTTTGTAGACAACTGCACTTGTGCTTGCCTTCTGCAAGCATGAAAGGTGTTTTCCAGGTATGAGAAAAGAAGTATCATTTATCAGAGGGTAATAAAAAAATTTGGATTGCCCTTGGCCTGGCACTTAGAACCCCAACATACCTTCATCTTTAAACCAGAGGTGATTGCTGTTTAGTGGTAGTCAGGACATTTAGTTTAAAAGAATGATCAATTCTACTGATTCATTGCTTTCATATTTATATGCACACTCACATACAAGTGGTGATGCACCTGTCATGCATCCATGAGATAAATCTTTTCAGGACTCTTCATTAAAAATATCTTCTAAATAAAAATCCTTATTGTCGGCTGGGCTGACATATTATGTTTGTAAGTATGTATTTCAAATTAGCAATTCTCGAGTGATTTGAGACAAAAAAAAAAACAAAACAGAAATTTGTGAGAAAGTTATGAAATGTAGAGGAAGTGAAAATGTAATACTTGCTTCCAACAATTAGATATGTCCTACACTTTGTTCAAGAAAACTATTTATCTGTATCATTTGTATCAGGATGTAAGAAAAGTGAGACAAAGTTTTCTCCTGTATTTGGTAAATACTACTTATTAATTCCATTTTAAGAAGCAGGCAAGGATACTTTTACATGTTTTTATGAGTTCCAGGATATTTTCTGAACTTAGTGCAAGACATCTCCTGGGGAAAGTCAGATTTACATTACGCTTCCATTGAGAGAATTAGAACAAATTCAATACCAGATGACTCCAAAAGATGCTCTGAACTGGGAAGTGTATATGCACACAAAGAATTACTCCAGCCATTCTACATTAAACCATTCTTTTTTCAGTAAAGCTATAGAACACTGAGCTGCATATGAGAATTTGTTAAATGTTAATGCAACTACGTCAAATTAAGAAAGTTGTTTTTGCTTTAGAGAAAGAGAATAAAGCATAGACAAAGAAATTCTAATGCCGTATCAGTTAATGTCCTTAATGTTCTGAATGTCATCAAGGTTTCACTCTGAGACACTGAGCAGAAACTTCAGGTTCACTTCGAATTCAGTCATTTCAGTTCCAAGCTTTAAGCTTAGCTACTCATACTAGATATTATCAATGTCATAAAATTTTAGGGGAAAAACTGAGCCTTATATTTTTATGGTACCTAATCATTCATGATAAACATTTGCTTTAAATAATTCACACTTTAGCTCCGCGATATTTGCTGAAGACATTGCAGTGGAATCAAAGTAGCTCAGATGATACCGTTATGGGGGTGTGCTCAGGAGGACATGGTTAGGACATTCTTGGAGATCCTGTGATTGCTTTGAAAGATTTTGGAAAGCAGCCTTTATGGAAAATATCTGGAACTCCCTCAGACTGGCATAGTTTCAGACCTCATAGACCAAGAAGGCATTCAAAGCAAAACCCAGCTCCTGAAGGGATAATTTATATGGAATTTTTGCAGTGTTTGGTATTTAGAAACCTGGATTCCATCCATTGCTAACTTATTTTTTTTCCTAATTTGCCCAGAAGGCTCATGAAATGCATTACAAACCCTACATCTAAAAAAGGGAGCTGCTATTGTGTTCTCCCATACTCTTGCTGTTGTTCAGGTATATGACTCCAAAAATTGTTTTGCAATTGCACTCATCCTTGTTCTAGTCAGGATTTCAAAGAAAAGATCAAGTTAAAGGTGTATCACAGGCTTCAGCTTTGCATTCGCCTTGTTAGGTCCTGAATCAGCTGCTGGAACATACCTGGTGAGCAGCTGCAGACTGCTGCGAGTTATTGGAGACCTCCCACTTGGTTCCTCCCTGTCTACCTCTACACCCTAATCGTACATGAAGTGTTATGAAAGGGGAATTCCAGTGCCGAGAGGTGAGAGCTGGAAGTTAGCTAGGGAAAGGACTTGCTGAGCAGCCACAATGGCTGAAGAAAGCACGGTGTCATGAGGTGCTGGTCAAACGGAAAGCCTCTACAGCGCACAAATAAGAAAATAAAAGTATTGGAGGTGTTTGTGCATGTTAATATTTCAGGTTTCTTTCGACTTTCAAAGTTGCAGTTTTATATAAGTGATTTATCAGTTTCAAAGGATGGGCACATTAAAACAGTAATCAAGCATAGTCTTAGGGAATGCTGGACATTACTTAGAAAATCAGAGACAATGAGACAGAAAACTCTTGCTCTCCTCCCGGCAGTCCCAGGTATTACTATACGTTTTGGACGCCAAAAGGAAACAGGCATTGTGAGAAAGCCAGCGTTAGGAACAGCAGTGAGCATCTCAGACCCATTGCTACCGAAATTGCAGTGGACGAGATGATCCTTCCATCTCCGTGCTTTGCCCCAGGGGAGGCTGTCGCAGTGTAAAGGCTAAAGGGAACCCACTTTACATGGCCATAAGGTGAGGCAAGAGCATTCAGGGAGGAAGCACCCACCCCTGCAGTAATCACAGCCCTTGAAAAGCCTCTCAGCTCCTGCCCTTTTCATCCTGTCCCAGACCTCAGCCCCATATTCTGCAGGAGATAAACAGCCCTGAAAACCAGGCCCCTTTAAAGAGCACATGCTAAGCAGTCAAAATCAATTAGCACTCTCAAAGTAGGATGAATGATAATGGATACAGAATTGCCTTGGGACTCAGGGGACTGGGATTCAATTCCTACCTCTCCTACACTTCCTCTGTGACCTTGGGCAAACCCCTATCTCTTGCTCTTTTCCTCTAGACCATGTTTTATATATTTTTACCTCATGGGATTTTTGCAGGAAATTGGAATCCTTTGATCACAAGGTACACAAGTTCTTTATTTCACGAATCTATACAGCGTTTTAAAAGTGTAAGTTTGTGTGATTTTATGCTCTCTACGTATCTTTTGGAGCTATATTAGTATTTTCTACAAAGGATCAATAAAAACCATGAAGAAATTCAGTGAGATCGTGGTAAGATGAGTATAATTCACTCAAGAACCTCTGATAAGGAGCAGGAAGGGAACGAACAGATTAATTTTATTATTGTTATTGCTGTTTTCTGTGAGACAGGTGAAAGGCATGGACAACCAATCCCCTTCTCTCACAATCAGGAACTGATTGGTGAAAACAGCTGGGTGCAAACTGCAAGCAAAAAACTGAACCAAAGACCTAGGCAAGCAAACTACTTCAGAGGCAGTAGTGACAGGCATACTTGAAAGTTGATAAAGGTGAGCATCTTTGTAGATCACTCTCTTTTTCACGTTAATTTTTCAAAAGGTGCCTATATCATAACTAAATATCGACACTCACCATAAGTACTCTGCATAAGGCAGCATCGTTCTGGTCACAGGTGCGTTCCAGGAAAAGAAGGTGTTCCATAAACTCATGACAAAATCTTATAGCAATGTTTTCATATTTAAAACAACACATCAACAGGCACCTACACATGTATATGGATGCACACATGCACATTTTCAGATCCATATGTACACAAAGCAAATCAGCTAAATTGAGGGTTTATGTCTTCACAGCCTTAGCTGAAGGGAAATTTCTTGCTGCTTAACCTTTGGGTTTGTTTTATTTTAAGACAGTTACACTTTTCTTTATGCTTTAAAAATTAGGGTGCTTTTTCTTCCCCCTATCCTTGTTTCATGCAGATGATGAACCCTTTGAAATGTGCTTGCTCTTGTTGCCCACTAGAAGGAGAGGGGTGAATGCCACATATCTAATTGTGTGTCTCCACAGAAACTTTCCTCTAATTCCTGGTTGCTAACCCACATTCTTTAAGTCCTCTGGCCTCTTTCCCAACACTCCTCCTCTGTCTCACAAAGAAAAGAATTTGCTTTTTTTCCCCCTATCCAAGGTCTTTTCTCATTTCAAAGCAAGCTACTTGAATGACTATTCAGTGTGTGCAGAATGAGGTCTCTCCACAACACTATGCTATAGTAAAAGCCGTGTGTGCTTATAAAGGCTGCTTGAAGGCAGCCCTACCCCACAGTGGCCCAGGCGGCATACACAGCACCCTGACCTAGCCATCTGTATGCAAATTCTCCACAGACTAAGTAAACTTTTATAAAAATGTTCTGGCCCCTCTTTCTGTGTGTTTAGCAATTATTAGTGCACATTGGTCCTTTTGTGTTATATTATTATGCTTTGTGTGCAGAGGAGACTCCCTGGCACCTGCGCTTGTAGGTGGCAGATGGCAGTTCTTGGCAGCAATACGGAAGTTTTCCTGAATGCAGCTAAGCCACAAACTGGCATCTTTTATTTCTTTATGTGTGTACTGAGAAGAAAGGATTAGTGGTAGATTACCAGTAGCCTATCAAGGTATTTAACAAAAAAAAAAAAAAAAAAAGAAAGAGGGAGA